>OX155641.1:3000000-3357500 GCA_944567765.1 Carterocephalus palaemon
TTTCCTCTTTATATATTAGTATAGATTAGATAGATAATATATTATGTTCCTTGTATACGGTGGTGGTGATGGTTTTTACTTCATCAAAACCCTTTCTTTGTCCCACTGTTGGGTACGAGTCTCCTCTCAGAATTAGGTCTTCTACCACGCTGGCCAAGTGCGGATTGGCAGACTTCACTTGCTTTCAAGAACATTATGAAGAACTCTCAGGCATTCAGGTTTCCTGACCATGTGTCCTTACTGTTATAGCAAGTGACATTTAATTTCTTAAATAGCACATAACTTAGAAATGGGAGCGTTTGCTGTGGGAGCGTTCGCTGTGTAAGTGCTCACTGTGTGAGCGTTTGCTGTGGGAGCGTTCGCTGTGTGAGCGTTCGCTGTGGGAGCGTTCGCTGTGTGAGTGCTCACTGTGTGAGCGTTTGCTGTGGGAGCGTTCGCTGTGTGAGCGTTCGCTGTGGGAGCGTTCGCTGTGGGAGTGTTCGCTGTGTGAGTGCTCACTGTGTGAGCGTTCGCTGTGGGAGCGTTCGCTGTGGGAGCGTTCGCTGTGAGAGTGCTCACTGTGTGAGCGTTTGCTGTGGGAGCGTTCGCTGTATAAGTGCTCACTGTGTGAGCGTTCGCTGTGGGAGCGTTCGCTGTGGGAGTGCTCACTGTGTGAGCGTTCGCTGTGGGAGCGTTCCCTGTGTGAGTGCTCACTGTGTGAGCGTTCGCTGTGGGAGCGTTCGCTGTGTGAGTGCTCACTGTGTGAGCGTTCGCTGTGTGAGCGTTCTCTGTGTGAGCATACGTTGTTAGTGTCCAAAACAGTGGTGGGCAAACTTTTTTAATGGCGGGCCACAAAGGCTTAGAAATTCTAGAGGAGGGCCAGAATTATAGAAAAAATGCATTTTGTGTTAATGCTTTTAATATAATTTTATAAAACATTACAGCATTAAACACAAATAAATCATAACGGGCCATATACTGTCCATGTCGACGGACCCTCGGCGGGCCGGATTAAATACTTTCGCGGGCCGGAGTTGGCCCGCGGGCCGTAGTTTGCCCATCACTGGTCCAAAACATCTTACTGTAAACTTCAAGCACACTGGCGTCGCTCTCGACGTGTCCTACGAGTAGCAGATTATCGTCAGGCTTGATAATGTCATCTTCCTCGTCGCTGTCCGGCCCGTCAGTCTGCAAAGGATTAATTTTAATTATATACTACCTGGTCCCATAAAATAAAAGGTATTTGGTTGATGTTCCGTTATCTGTCAAATTCAGGAATCCCTGTTTTAAAGTATAATAATTAAAGTCTTCATCAAGGGCAAGCTACAACAATGATTACGATTAATAAAAATTTTGTTTCACTCACTCACTTGTGTTTGCAGTAAGGCCAATCATCATCCGAGACACGCTATTAATTGACTAAAAAAAAAATTAAACGATACTTAATTATCGATTTAAAATCTTACTATTATGCCATACACCATCACGAATTCAGACTGAGGCAGGCATTTAAAGATAGAAAAACATAATATTGTTTACCCACCCAGGGATTGAACCCAGGTCATCTAGCTTAGAAGTCGCGCTTGCAACCACTAGACCAACTAATTCGTATTTTTACACTCAATTAATAAA
This sequence comes from Carterocephalus palaemon, assembly GCA_944567765.1. Classification (NCBI taxonomy): domain Eukaryota; kingdom Metazoa; phylum Arthropoda; class Insecta; order Lepidoptera; family Hesperiidae; genus Carterocephalus; species Carterocephalus palaemon. The sequence goes on from OX155641.1 coordinate 3,001,612, forward strand.
TAACTTACCCTTATTTGCACATCTTCACTGAGATCACCCAAGTTAGGCAAAGTTGCTACTGTGCCGATCCCCACTGGATTTGCTAAAATACAAGTTAATTAAATTATTATTTATTTATTTATAAAAACTATAAAATATTAGGGATAAAAGGCAGACTTAATGCTTAAAGCATTCTGTGTCAGTCAGTCTTTGGGCAGTTATAAAAAAACTAGGTATTTATTATTATTACTAGGATGTTTTTGCGTGCAACATAAAAGGAATCTAGTATAAAATTTTCATTACTTTCAACCCCCATTTTAACCCTCTCATAAGAGTTGTCTAAATAAATAGTTGTCTCTTTATTTTGAATTATTAGATTTCAATAAATTATGAAGTTCATACAAACTATCAAACCCCTTTTCACTCCTTAAAAGGTTGAATTTTGAAAAATCTTTCATATTCCTTGCCTGCATCATGAAAACAACACATATGAAAAAAGTTTAGTTTTTAGGTCTTAGGATTTAGGCTGGGTGTTGAAGAGACAGTCAGGCCTTTGTATTTAATATATTTTTAAAAGCTTTTATTTAACTTCACTCATTTATGTATGTATGTCCTGGAATCTTGCAAATTTCACCCACTTCCACCAAGCTGAAATTCGGCACACATATTTCGTTCCGATGACAATGCACGAAAATAAAAAATAAAAGTTAGAAAAAGCTTTTAAAAAAAAACTTTTTTACAGTAGGTATAATTTATAAGATAATTTCAATTATTATATGACTTAAAATTTCATTTTGATCTTCTGAGAATCAAAACCTTAAGGCTGGAATGTGGGAAGAAAAACCCCATCCCATCATTGGACTTATGGGAGGATTTTTCTTAATAGTTAATACATGAAGATACTCACTTGTGTCTTCCTCGTCATACTTTTCAAAGTTGAATTCATCATTGGGGTCTGCGGGAGGGTCCGGCACACTGGAAGCACCCTCCCCATCCTCACCACTCTCGTCATCACCTTGCTCTGTTAGTCTATGCAAAAGAAAAATTTATTTGAAAATAAAATAATTCTGCCTCTACAGAAGTGTTTATTGTACATTATTTACATAGTGGTAGGTAATCTTTTTATATGGATATACTATAGCAAACGAGTATGCAGCAACACCATCTTCAGACTTTGAATAAGACTTAAAGTCAGTCACAGACGATGACAAAAACAGGCATACTTACTAGTTACCAGTATGTACAATATTGACAGATTATGTACATTTTACACTCAAATTGAACTATTTATCCACTTTGTTGGCAAGTAAAACAAATAAGTTGTTTGTAGAGGGTCTATTTCAAGAGATTCTAATTGAAAGGCACTACTAGCCTAGTAATTATGAACAAAATTAAATGTCACTTGATGTAACGGTGATGGACACATAATGAGGAAATCTGCATGCCTGAGTTCTCGAAGGCATTTGAAGCCTGCCAAACCGCACTTGGCTTGCATGGTGGACTAACCCCTAATCCCTCCCATTCTGAGAAAAGACCCCTCCCGAAAAGTGAGACAAAGAAAGGGTTGTGTGTGGTGTGTGAAGTCTGCCAATCAGCACTTGGCCACTGTGGTGGACAATGGCAATCCCTCCCATTCCAAATAGAGACCCAACAATATAGACGTAGTACTACTAAGTTTAAGTTTATAGGTTATTATTATATTTATAGGTAATACATCATCAATAACATGATTGTGACCGACTGTGTGTAGTGTTTGGGTGTCCATTATAGTAAATAAAACACGCCTTTGATCACTCAATAGGTGAAGTAGGTAATGCGTCCGGTCCACGTCCGTACTGGCTCACCGCTAGCGCGTGACTGACGCTGGCGCATAGCATACACTACACTGTGAAGAAGAAGAAACGGGTAGGATACCCCTTTGAATAGGTACACAGGTGCGTTGTTGTGTAAATAAAGCAGTAACAATTAAACTCACTTCAAATCCTCAGCAGTTTGTTTTATTATCTTCTCCAATTCCTTTTCCGTCAATTCTATCTGAAATTAAAATTGGATTCAAATAGGGCCTCCAAATCAGACAAATACGTAGGTTTGCTCTTTGTAAAAACATTGTTTTTTTTACAAAAAAGAAATAAACACGTAATTATCATAAAATTGTAAACAATAAGTTTTACCTTTTCTGGAACTTCTTTAGCGACACCTCGACGTACGAAGTGCATACACGAAATTAAACTAACTGTGGGCGTTGTCTCGTCCATGTGTATTGCTTTGTGAGAATTAATAATTTCAACTGAAAATTATAACAAAAATCAACCTTATATTGAAATTCATGCTTTCACGTGCGTACACGCGGTCCGCCCAGGGTGTTTGCAGTTAAAAAAAACCTACTCGGAAGCATAGACAATAGATATTTGGAAAACCAATCAAATTTAGGATGTATAGAAACACGTAGACTTTGTTTGCTGCGACATGATATTAAATATTGTCAGGTTATACTGATTTTCATTCTAAAATTAGACAAAAGATGGTACTAATCTACACAAGTAATGACGTTTTTCAATTCAGTGTTACCAATGGTTGTCCATTTATTTTATATATTTTGATCTGGTAACATCAAGTCAGATTTATAAAACAAAACATTATGTACTAAATAAACCATAATTAGTAATATTAAGTTCAGAAAATGGGTCCAGCAATTTTAAATATTGTAATTTAAATATTGATATTCCATAATTACTGTCGTTGAATTGTAGGAATGGACTGTACAAACGCCATTTAGTTAAATTTAAAATGAAAATTCAAATGTCACATGTCAAATGTGTCATTAATTTCAATAATATTAATTGTAAATAAATGCATTTTCACTGCTTTTTACGATTTTTCCACCTCACGACGTGATAAATAGGATTCCGAAGCCCCGCATGTACGTCTACTTACGAATAATAATATGTAATACTTATTAATATCGATGTCGTCAAAATCTAGTTCCGAAGCATAACTGGACTACTGTTCATCACTTAAATTGAAGAACAGTTTGAGAAGAATGAAGAATGATTTGAATCCTGTGCATGAGTCGAGTCAGGTTCATAATTTTCCTCAGGTGAATGAAGACTGCTTAAATTATTTATAAGTAGTGCTGCTTCAAAAGTGACTTCATATCTTGTAAAGGATGGAGAAGTATCCTATACCAGAGGCTTCGAATGCAGCCAAAGAAATTTTAAACATGAATGAATGTTGTGTTCTCTGACAATTTCAGGGCCTTTTTTAATTCTTTGTAAACATTGGTGTTTTACCTACGCTTTGTGTTACTGTAGCAATATAAATTAAACAATAAATTATCGTATAAAATTACAGTCTTCTTATTTTTATAAAATAGGATTAGTTACTAATGCTCTAAAAGATGGCATATTGTATTTGATCTTAATGAATTAAGAGCTAACTAATTCTATTCTAATTGAAACATTAAAAGAAAATTTAAATTATAGGTGCCAAGGTGCAGAAAAATGCATGAAGTTTTCCAAATTAAAAAACAGATGGCGTCACATTCATGGGCCATGCACAAGCCTTGAGCGCGGACTCTATTTCAGTTATATAAAATGTACTCTGTGGGTCCGCCGCACATAGAAATCTACGTAGTATCCCACCCGTTTGTGTAGAAATCTGTTAAGTTTATGTCAAATTTTTATTTATCGTTGGTGTCTAATGTCTATCACAGAGTACATTTTTTAAGTGTCTATCGTTTTTCATTGAAGTTTATGTCTATGGTGTATGCCATGAGTGACAGACACAGAGTACATTGTGACATTTGTGACCTCCTTGGTGTATATTTTCAGTATGTAAAATGTACTCTGTGGTGTATATCCATAGATTAAAGTATATACTGTGAGTATATTGATATTTATAGATAGTTTATACTGTGAGTATATATAGTGAGTATATTCTGTCTGTGACTGTGATTGTGGTGACAGTCCGTGACAGATTTGGCTATTTTGGTCTTTTGGTTCGTAATTATTGGTTGTTGTTCGTCTAGTCAATTTTATTGTACCTATCGAAAGTTTTTATATAAAATTGTGTTATTTCTTATATGAATGTGTTGTAATTAAATGAATCATTGTCTAATTGAAACTATGAGCGAACACGTCATTAACTCAGGAACGGTAAAGGAGGAATTGTTATTGGAGTGTCGAACATGTCTTGAGAAGATGAATAATACCGACGCGTTTCATTATATTTTCCAAGCTTGGGCCCCGCCTTGGGAAGGGGTTGAAAATACAATAGCAGAAACTTTAGAAAAAATTGCTCAAATAAAGGTAATAAATTATGTATTCAATTTGTCACTAGCGTAAAATATTTACCTAATTATTATTTTACTGTGAATGTGAAGGGGCTTTGTTTGTTGACATCATTTAAAAAAAAATTTGATGTGTTATCGTCTTTTAAATCGATGAAAGCCAACGTACTCCCTTACCTCCAAGTGTTACGCCAATCGTACCGCCAAGTGTTACGCCAAACGTATTTTTTTGTGGTGTACAATAAAGTGTATTTGTTATAGGTTTAGACATATATGAATAGAATATTTTTTTATAGATTACATAATAATATACATAAATTTTTCAGCCATCGGAAATGGATCAACATTCTAAAGTGATTTGTGTAGCATGTTGCCAGAAACTACATGCGGCATTTTTGTTTGCATCTCTTGCACAACAGAGCGACATCACTCTTCGGCAGAGATATCTCACGCATGTGGACACATCAGAAAATGATATATGGCCAAAGCCTATACAGATAGTCAAAAATGTTCCTATTTCTGACCAATTGGAGCTAAAAGAGGAGGTGTTGTCTGATGAGGACAGCAGTATTGACTACTACAGATCTGGGGTGGGTCAAAATAATTTGCTAGAAAGTCCCTTTGACATCAAAATTGAGCCAGTGGAGTTGATACAGCAAAATGTACAGAGTGAATTGAATGGTAAGCTTTAATTAGACACATAACATAACATCATAGGTGGTGAGCCTATTGCCATACATCATGCACAAATCGACTGGTTTGCTACCTGGAATTCATGTTAAAAACCGATAGTTGCTCGCCTACCCAGCGATGGAACCCAGGACCTCTAGCTTAGCAGTCTATTTTTGCAACCGCAAATGAGGCCGTACTTGTAAATAAAAAGTGTCAAGTATAAAATGGGCAAACTATTAACTATCCTAATTTTACTGGTAAATTGGAGGACCCCAGCCTCCGGAGAGACATAGGCACTCTGTGTGCTCCCTTTAAGGCTGGCAATGCATCTGTGATGCCACCTCCCCTGGTGTTAAACGTGTCCATAGGCAACTGTGACTACTTAACATGGCCAATATGCCTGTTTGTCCATCGTTATTATTAAAAAAAATAATGTTTATTTTTTATTAGTACACAAAAGTTTGGGATAAAGAAAATTGCAAATATTTGTAATAGGGCACAACTTAATAATAATTCATAATAGATTAGTGTTGTACAGGAATACAAGTTTTTTACAAGTTACCATACCAGTTTTGATGGTTAATTCAGGTTTTTATTAAATTTAATTAGTAACTGGACTATTACTAACACAAACTAACAGGACTTATTATCACTAACAGTCCCCAGTTCTCTTACCCACTAATGAACTGATCAATTAATGTTCTGATTAACTCTCTCAGCTAATTGGACTAATCATCCCAGTCCCTAAAGTCTTGTTCAAAGGGAAGCTAGCATATCATTACAATGATAAGAGATAGATCCACAGTTTCTGTGGAGAACTTGTAGATAAAATCATGAAATTTAATAAAACATGCAAAAAAAATTACCTCAACGACCCCGTTTTAAAGCTACATATAATTAAATTTAAAAAAATGCTCTTTTTACAAATTTCGGTGTTTTATTTTTTTATGAAGTTTCAGTTCAATATTGTTATTGTTTTTTTTATCTGTTTGCTTAGTTAGACTTTCTAGCTTTCAAATGAGACTATTTTGAAGATAATTCACCGTTTACAAACAAAGAAACAAAGTAAGAACAAAAACATGAGGTTTCGTTAAATACAAATTAAAGTGCCTTCATTTTTTAAATAGCCTACTAAATTAAATTTTTTTTCGTATTTTTATCGATAGCTTCTTGTCTTATATCTGCACATTTCGATTGATCAAGTTAAAAAAAACACATTGTATAGTTATATACAGGGTGTCCCAGAATGAATGGATAATCCTTGAGCCCCGCACAGAACAGCTCTCCAGCGCTTAGAAAAAAATATCAAAAAAAAAAAATTCCAAGTGATACCCAAAATATGATTTTTTTTAGAAAAACATACGTTATTTTAGCTTCACTTCACATTAATTTACACAACTGCCACAAATTTATGATATTCTTGGCGTTTTTGGTGTCATTTTATTCCTGATAGACTATACTACTAGAAATACATCAAATAATATAAGTATCTATGATACTTTTTTTATAAAAAAAATAAGAACTTGAATTTTTAACATGAAATTTGATACCAAAATAATTTTGACATAGTTTGAGAGTGTTTCATGTAAAAAAAAAGTATGAAAACGTAAGTGTCCAGCTATTTTAAAAACATGCGCAGTTAATACAGATTAAATAATGGTATAATACATCATTTTATCTAATACTACTACGAAGTTATTGCTATTGAGATGCAAAACGAGTAAATACGACTAAAATTAAAAAGTTAATGTCTTAATACATTTTAATAATAATAAAACATTTCAGGTGTCGCTGCGACCCATAGACGTCCCACTGCTGGGCACGGGTCTCCCCCACAGACACTGCTGCTGCGGGAGGTCCAGAGCATACTCCACCACGCTGCTCCAATGCGGATTGGTGGAGGGGTTAGTGGCCAACCCAGTGTCGAATGTTCTCAAGCCACCCGAAGGTCTTCGACAAGGCTTAACGACTATTTCCAGCATTGAAAACAACCGGGACCGACGGCTTTACGTGCCCTCCGAAGCACGGTAGCGTCCATGAAATTTTGCCCCTAGCGCTCACCTATCCACAAACCGACCGCGCCCGTCGTTGCTTAACTCTTTCGGTCACATTGAATCGACGCGAGCCATTGGGCTATGGACGCTACATTTCAGGTGTACATTACATCAATCTTTATTCACAACAGGTGTTCAAATTGTCTGCCACCGATTCTAATACACGCTCGACATCTTCTTTTATAGGCTCTACCAAGAAACCGTGCGTAGAGTCATTCATTTATTTTTGAAGCGGCCTCTTGAACACGGCTGCGTAATTCCTCATTTGAAATTGTTTTCGAGTACACTTCTTCCTTTAGACAGCCCCAGTAAAAAACATCCCGACAGTTTAAATCTGGAGATCGAGGAGGCCACAGAATAGGACCCAAACGACCAATCCATTTGTTTGGATACGTGGCATTTAAATAAGCCCGGACGTTTGTACCATAATATGCAGGGCAGCCATCATTCTGTAACCAATGGGATTCCATTACCTCCTACGAAACAGTCGTTAAGCCTTGTCGAAGACCTTCGGGTGGCTTGAGAACATTCGACACTGGGTTGGCCACTAACCCCTCCACCAATCTGCATTGGAGCAGCGTGGTGGAGTATGCTCTGGACCTCCCGCAGCAGCAGTGTCTGTGGGGGAGACCCGTGCCCAGCAGTGGGACGTCTATGGGTCGCAGCGACACCTGAAATGTTTTATTATTATTAAAATGTATTAAGACATTAACTTTTTAATTTTAGTCGTATTTACTCGTTTTGCATCTCAATAGCAATAACTTCGTAGTAGTATTAGATAAAATGATGTATTATACCATTATTTAATCTGTATTAACTGCGCATGTTTTTAAAATAGCTGGACACTTACGTTTTCATACTTTTTTTTTACATGAAACACTCTCAAACTATGTCAAAATTATTTTGGTATCAAATTTCATGTTAAAAATTCAAGTTCTTATTTTTTTTATAAAAAAAGTATCACAGATACTTATATTATTTGATGTATTTCTAGTAGTATAGTCTATCAGGAATAAAATGACACCAAAAATGCCAAGAATATCATAAATTTGTGGCAGTTGTGTAAATTAATGTGAAGTGAAGCTAAAATAACGTATGTTTTTCTAAAAAAAATCATATTTTGGGTATCACTTGGAATTTTTTTTTTTTGATATTTTTTTCTAAGCGCTGGAGAGCTGTTCTGTGCGGGGCTCAAGGATTATCCATTCATTCTGGGACACCCTGTATATTATAATATCAGACAGTAATTTCATTTGCGAGTTTGCTAGCGTAACGTGAACGATGATTTCTTGATTATTTCTTAATTTTATTTCGTTTTTGAACACTTTTATCAATTAATATTTAATAATAAAATTAAACATAAAATAATTTTTATAAGTTTAAATTGAATATATGTAGTTGTAAATTCATTTTATAGTTCATATTTTGTGAATTTTCTGTGACTAATAACAAATTATGGCAGGAAGTGACACAGACTCTGAATATGAAAGCAGTGCTTCAGGACCATCAACTAAGAAGAAATTACGTACGGAAATTGTGTATAAAAAGTGTGTTACAACATATTCAAAGCAAGATTATAAACCTAGTGAGACCCAATCAACTGATAATGAATCACGAAGGTGAGTGCGTATCTCATACTAGTTGCTGGTGTCGTAGCGTCATATACATTACAGCGTTCCTTTGTAACGACATTTTTTGCTATAGTTGTAAGCCGTGCTGCGTGCGCGTGTTTCTCTGTCTGTCTCTCTCTCTCTCTCTCTCTCATAGAAAGCAAGTCAGTTATCTTCGTTTCGTCTTTCTATTTCGCATTTAATTATTTTTAACGTATATGTACAATTTTTTTTCTTTTTTTAAGCTATTGCATAGCTTCTATCGCAGGCCTTGAGCGTGGAGACCGAATCCAGAAATTCCGTAACGAAAATAACCTAACACCCCCCACTCCGACCGGCACAGCGGTGATACTTTTTAGTTTTGCCATCTATCGATGAATAGCAGAACTTTTAATGACTTTTTGAAATATCACGCTTGTCTATTTAGTTCAGCAACTTGCCTCTAGGTGGCATTGGTTGTATCGGCGTTACTGCGCATGCGTATTCGCCCCGCAATCTTGTGACTCATGCCTGCTTAGAGTTTCGGCGTTAGGGCACCTCCTCTTTGTATTTACTTCATGGTACGACTCTACGAAGCTCGCACGAATCGAGATGAGCTGCTCCGAAATCGGACGAATACGTAATCAGCTGTTCGTGAGAAAGTATATATGTAGGTGTATAGGTATTTATCATCTATGTACAGTACTCCCAAATTAATAATGCGCATGCAAATCTTCGCTAATTGTCGTATTCCCGGAAACACCCGAATCATTGAATCGGAGAAAGCCCTCAACAATGCACTTGCATTTTGCACCTTGTTGGAAAGAAACAGGAGTCAAAGTCATATGTCAAATCATGTGAAAAAATTGAAAACAATTCGGTTGGTCGGCGGCTGTCGCCGGTCAGTCAAAGGTCCGTCAGTCGTCTTTATATACTGGTGAATTTTAAAGAGCTGCTATTACACACCCTTCTTGGTTTTGTTTTCAAAGGTGAATTTAATTTCAACTTTAATTATCTTACTCAAATTGAAATAGTTTATTTTGTAAAATAACATACTAACTGTTGGCGATGGAAATAAATAAAACCACCGAATCGTTTTGTTACTTCAGCGTGACAGCTGACGTCTTTATTCTTTTCTCAAAAGTATTAAGCTTTATATTTTTCTAAGGTGCGTCGCCTACACTAACATTTTTACACACGTTAAATACATATTAAGTACCAGAAAAAAACATTTATAAAATCAGATTTAGGCTTATATACATTTTAATAGAAAGATACACATGCATAAAGAAACAAATATATAAAACAATATAGGAATAAATAATATTAGAAAGTATATTAGTACATAATGCAATAATACAAGAAATAAAATATGCCTAATTCTTCCAGAATGGATAAATTTAAACGTGGAATGCCGCTTAAGTCACAAACACGGCAAATAGTATTTAATGTGTACCTTTATTTCTTAAATGAAGCCAATGTTTTCGAAAGAGACCATGATGGTTATTTTAAAAAAATTCAGGACCGTGTTACAAAAGCTACAGGAATTTCACGACGAACTTTGAGTAATATCTTAAACGAAAAAAAACAGAATCAATCAATGAAATTTTCCTCACCGAAAAAAGGAAAGCCTAAAAGTACATTTCGGCTGGGACTTGATGGTTTCCACTACTGTGTTATTCGTAATATGATATACAATTTTCAGTTGATGCTCAAAGAACTCCCAACTGTAAATAATTTGAGAAAAAAGTTGATCGAAGATATTAATTTCAAAGGTTGTGCAGAGACTTTAAGGCTGATCTTGAAAGAAATGGGGTTTAGGTTTCTGAAAACTGATAATAACAGACGGTTACTTATGGAAAAGCATGATATACGTTTAAAAAGGATCAAATATCTCAGAGAAATACAACAGCTGAGGAATTCTGGTAGAAACATAGTGTTTATGGACGAGTCATACGTGCATACATCACATACTAAGGGTAAAACTTGGCAAGATAGCAGCAAAAAAGGTATAAAACAACCCATTTCCAAAGGAGAGCGAATAATTATTGTGCACGCAGGCAATGAAAAAGGCTTCGTCCCAGGGGCTCTAATGTTACATAAATGTGTCGACTCAGAAGGTGACTATCATAAAGAAATAAACGCGGAACGTTATCAAACTTGGCTACGCAATCAATTGATTCCCAACTTGCCTCCTAATAGTGTGTTGGTAATTGACAACGCCCCATATCATAATAAGCTGTCTGTGAAACCACCAAACTCAAACACACCTAAAGCACAAATGATAGCTTGGTTACAACAACACAACATTCCGCATGACCCAAAGAAACTGAAACCCGATTTGTATGAAATTATTAAAAGTCATAAAGAAAAATATACAGAATGCGCCATAGACCGTATAATGGAGGAACATGGGCATAAAATTATACGATTGCCACCATATCATCCCGATTTTAACCCCATTGAAAATATTTGGTCCCAAATAAAGCATCACGTAGCCAAAAAAAAAATTGCAATGACTGTCAAGTCAGTTAAAGATGCTATATTAGAAAAAATCAATAATATAGGATCAGAAGAATGGAAAAAAGTTTGTGATCACGCTGTTAAATGCGAAGATGAATATAGAAAATTTGACCCAAGAATCGATAGTTTTTCCGATGAAATGATTATTTACACGGGTGATAGCAGTGGGGAAAGTGTAAATGAACAAGAGCATAATGAAAGTTCTGATGAATCTAGGATGTCAGGAATAGAGATCCTCCTTGATTCTGATTAATTATTTGTAATTTTAATATTATTCTGGAAAACCTTTTTTTGAAACCAGTTTGAAAACCATTTTTAAGAAAATGCACTTAACCACTCTATACACATATCGTCTTCCGACGCTCGGGGAATACGACCTTTGCCGAACAGTAACGAAGATTTCTATGCGCATTATTAATTTGGGAGTACTGTACAACAGTGAATATCTGTACTCGTATAATTTGTGTACAAAGTGTTTTAAATATGAATAAACAAAGTGCATTTATTAATGAAGAAAGTCACGAAAAAATAGTGAAAGAAAATGAGTGAGTACTCTATATACATACATTTTATTATTGCAATCACAAATGTAGTATTATTTTTTGTTTTGTTAATTTATATATAATACTGCTATAAAGATAACCAAAATTTTTGATATTAAAATGAGCGATATTAAATGTAGCCCTCTTTTTATATATACACACACACTCACGTATAGTTTAAATTCTCAATATGTATGTATATATATACCTATATGTGTAAATTCATTCTTCATTATGTATATAACATAAACCATTAAACCAAGCACGTGTACTATTTAGTACCTTTGTTTTTTATGTATAGGTAATACACATTAATGCCGCGCAGAGAAAGTATATGTGATATTATATCTATATAAATGTACATCGCGCGAAATTCGATGATCAAACTCTTAATATCGTTATTTTTGTTCTAATTTTTTGAATGAATAATTGTTTTGGTGTGTAATTACACTATTAATACCTAATTATTTATACCTAGATATTTTTTTTTATAGAGAAGAAAAGCATAAAGAGCTAAAAAGAAAAAGAAATCGTGAACGTCAAAGGGCATATTATCAGCGTCAGAAAGATTTAAAGAAAAATGAAGAAAAGAAAAAAAACACAAGAAACCAAAAAACCAAAAAAGTACCAAAAACAAATGCTGAACGTCAAAGGGAATTTCGTCAACGTAAAGCAGAAAAATCCTACCTGGATATGTAATTTGATTTAATAATATTTAAAAACAAATTGTAATATATGCCTCAATATTATTTAACTTTACGATTTCCTCATTTTTTTTTACAGAAAAAGACGAACATTGTGCAGTAATGAAGAGAATGTCGTGCAAGGTAGGGCTGTTGAAAATATAGAAAATGTAACGCTACAGGAAAATCAATTTCACAGCCAACAACTTCATATTTATGAACAGCGTAATGAATGCATTACTCCCGAAGTTAATCTACACAGGAACACAGGAATTCCTGGCAATGGTAATTGTCTATTCCACTCGCTCATAAGTGTTTTGCAACTTCAAATTGAGACTTATGACTTGAGAAATCAATTACGCGATTCACCCTATTTAAGCTCCTGCCACAATCCGCAAGAAGCATATAACATTCTATCAAGCACTAATGATTACGGAGATATGGATTGTTTGTTGTTTTGAGAATTACTTATTCTCAAAAATGTACAATCAAAATGTTTGTGTACATTATTGTTTTTACAACATAACTACAACGAATGAAGACACTATCTTTTGTCATTTTAAAGCGAATGATACACAAAACTGGATTCATCTTCATCTTCGTGAACAACATTTCACACCTTTTTATGAAGTATCAGATTTATTGGAGACAATACAAGACGCTACCCAAAATGAAGCCCATGTTGATGCCAATATTCAACTTTTGCGTGACAATTATGATGGAGATCCTACCGAAGATAACCATAACAATCATGAAAATGAAATTGAGATTGATAGAGAAGATCGAATTGGTGAAAATATTATGGATTTTATTGTTGATGGTACTATTCCAGTTTATACAAATTATCGTAAACACAGTACAAGTCATATTGATTTTTATAAAGAATTTACGAGTAATTCATTTGGTCATTCTTGTATTATTTGCGACAGACTATGGTGGAAAAGAGACTTGAAAATGTCGACCAGTAAACATGAAAGTATTTTGAAAACAATACTGCAGGTAATTTTTTTTTTTATTATTCACTTTATATTTTTCTTTCTACATCTTGATAATACGAATTTGATTTTTTTAGAATTACATACCTGGTGAAATTGTTCAAGTCTGCTCTACGTGTTATACATCTTTGGAAAAAGAAAAAATTCCTTTCATGTCAACCTACAATGGTTTTGCATATCCGAAAATTCCATCACATTTACCAACGTTAAACCTTATCGAGCAACGGTTGATTTCACCGAGAATACCGTTCATGCAGATTCGTAGACTGAGACACGTTAATGGTCAGTACGGTATTTATGGCCAGATAATTAATGTTCCTGTCGAAGTTAATACAATGGTGAGACAATTGCCAAGAAACATTGAAGATGACCATTGCTTTTATGTGCATTTGAAAAAGAAGTTGATTCACAAAACTAGTTATGTCCACGGGCTTATTAATAAGAGCCTAATTAAAGAGTGGTTGTCGTATTTAGTATCTACGCCTCTTTATATTTCTCATGACATTAAAATCGATGAATCTTTTTTTACCGCCAATGAACGTACTTCGCAATTGAATATGGATAAAATAAGTGAACATGTGCCAATTGAAGACAATTTAGTTGCTCAGCAGCAAACTCTTTTGTGGAATGATGATTATTTTTTGAGTCTAGCACCCGGTGAATATAACAGGCCAGTCAGTATTTTAATGGATGAACATGAGGAAGAACTATCTTTTCCGACAATCTACGGCGGTCATTTTCGAATATACAGAGATGGTGTTATTGTTACTCCATTTATGCAAGCTACCAGCGAACTTCGGCGTACTGATAGGCGTGCTACTGACCCACAACACCTTTTATACATCGCTGCTAAAATTATGAGGTTGCGAGTTAGTAAATGTGTCAACGTTGCGTTTAAGCATGTTGGACAAGGTACTTCAATTACGAAAGAGACCATTCAATCTGAAGAATATATAAATAATTGTTTAGAAACAAATCTCGCATTTCTTCGCTGCATACCAAATTCTGCTTGGTTTTGGTCAGATCGCAAAAAAGATGTTTTTGCAATGATCAGGCAATTAGGGCCACCAACTGCTTTTATGACTCTTAGCGCCAATGAAACTGGCTGGGATAATTTGTTGAAATTATTGTACAAATTGAAAAACGATGGAGCGGAAATTTCAGATGACTTTTTAGCAGACATGAGTTATGTGCATAAAGCTCAACTTGTGAATGAAGATGCCGTAACTTGTTCTATCTATTTCAATAAAATGGTAAATTGTCTGTTAAAAGTTTTGCAATCAAAGAAAAGAAGTCCATTGGGAAAATATAGAGTCATACATTATTTCAAAAGAATAGAATTTCAACATCGTGGTAGCCCACATGCTCATATTCTTCTTTGGTTGGACAATGTTCCTGAAGATTTATTAAGCAATGATCCTGAAGTAATTAAATTAATCGACGAATTAGTTTCTGTGTCAGCGTCAGAGGCGTCTGGAAATATAAAATTAGTAACACATAAACACACATTCACGTGTTATAAAAAAATGGATCCTAATAAAAAACAAGAATGTCGATTTGGTGCACCATTTATGCCAACAAAAAAAACTATTAGTTTGATACCTATGAAAAACACTGATCCCGATTACTCAGAAGCACTTTTCAAAGAATATAAGAAACGATTTAAATCTATAAAAAATAATCTCGAAAATATTGACTACACGAATTTTGATGAATTTTACTCGCATAATGGTATTATTTCTGATGATCATTACTACAATATTATTCGTGCTGGTATCAATAGGCCAAAATTATTCTATAAAAGGACACCAGCAGAAAAATGGCACAACACTTTCAATCCATTCGTATTACATCATTTGAAATCGAACATTGATTTTCAGATTATACTAGATGAATATGCTTGTGCAACGTATGTTGTTGAATATGTCATTAAGCATAATAGAGGGATTAGTAATTTGCAAAGACAAATAATTGACATAATGGACAAGCATCCAGAATTCGACATTGTCGATATCACGAAAAAAATGAGTATTGACATACTTCAGTCTGTTGAAATGCCGGCACAAGAAGCTGCTTGGTATTTATTAAGAGAACCTATGGTTAAGTCATCGGTGGTGACAGTCTACATTCCAACGGTATTTCCTACTGAACGCGCAAGAATTAGAAAATCTATGAAGGAACTTGAAGCTTTAGATGATGATTGTACGAACATTTGGAAAGAGAATTGGTTTGATAAGTATGAGAAACGACCTGAAGAACTCTGCGATGTTACGTTAGCACAATTTGTTGCAAAATATTACCTAAATACAAAGGGGACTTACACTAAAAGAGATACTGCAAGAATAATAAGATACAGGAACTATGATATGGCTGACAATTACAACGATTATAGGCGTGAGATGGTTCTGTTGCATGTTCCTTTTCAAAGTGAAGAAAATGATATTATTGCTGAAAATAAGTTCATTCAAATATACGAGGACAACAAAGATACGATATTAGAACGTAGGAAAGAATTTGAATCAAATTTGGACATAGAGAAAACTTTAGAAATTTGTAGACAGTTGTGCCGAGACGAAGAAGAAGACGAAGAATTATTAAGAGCGGTTGATATATTGCATGAAAGAGATCCTTATGACTTATTGCTACGTGATCCAAACTCAACTGCTAACGTTGATTTACAAAATGCATCCCTGCATAAACTTGGCGCTGTAGCTAAAAAAGAGAAAATTTAATGGATTATCAACAATTCTATAATTTAATGCGAATGGCCAATGATCAACAAAGAGATATTCTAATGACTATAATTCATCATTTACAAACTTCAATTCAAGAACCATTTCAAATTTTTTTTACGGGACCAGCTGGTACGGGAGAATCATTCGTTATCAAACTGATTATGGAAATTTACAACAGGTTCACTGATAATGATGGTTACTGCAATGCCTATATTACATGTGCTTCAACCGGCAAAGCTGCCGTGGCTATTGATGGTACAACTGTTCATACAGCTCTCAAAATTTCTCTTTCAAAACTTTTGTCATCAGAAACGTTGCAATTGTATAGATCTCTCTTCAGATATGTCAGAGTACTGATCATTGATGAAATTATGCATGGTTAGTGCAGAACTTCTACATAAAATTGATAATCGTCTAAAACAAATAACAGGAAAAAACACAGATTTCGGAAGTATAGATGTTATTTTGATCGGAGATTTACGTCAATTGCCACCAGTAAGATCGACACCAATTTACAAGACAATCAGAACGAGCATGATTGGAACGCATTTATGGCGAAAATTGATATTTTATCAACTTACCACAGTAACGAGATAAGCTAATGTTGCATTTTCACAAGTTTTGACAAAAATAGGTAATGAAGATGTACTAGATGAGGATGAGTTTCAACTTATTGAATCGAGATTTTTCAAAAAAAAAAACTGGTTGTCTAGTTGGTTTACGGACGATAGATTTACGTGATAACGTCATATTCATTATTTTATACAATACAAAAAAGGAGAATTGACGTCTGTAGTCTAAACTTCAAAGTATTCTACAGTACAGATAACTTATCACACACACTAATATTGAAAAATTGTATATCACGACAAAAAACGATAATTCTACATTCAAGTTTTATCATAATAGAAAGCAAGCTGCATCGACTGCATCTTTGTTGCAAGAATTCAAAAGACTGTCTTTAAATAGTGTTCAGACGATAGCTCAAAGTGTAAAGTCTAAATAGTAATATGCGGAATAGTTTGTAATATGCGGAAGCAATTAAATGGTGTAAAGATATCTATTTGTAAATGTTAACCTGTTATGTAACTGTATGCTTTCCAAATAAAATAAAATAAAATAGTCACAAATACGATTTACAAGATTCAGTTACGAGGCAAACAAATGTGTTACTTCTTACCGAAACTTGCATGATGCCTGGTAATCCGTTTGAAATACCTAATTTCAGTTGTATTGTTCAATTCAAACGAGATTCTGTTCCAAAAGGTGTGGTCTGTGGACTAATCTTATGACTCCGAATATTGAAATAAATATTGCACACGTTAGCGATGTTAATGTTAGGACCTCATTTGTTGGAGATATTTGTGCGTGCTTATGCATACTTAGAAATGGCCTACACATAGTCATGGTAGCAATTTACATTTATCCGAATCCAAAATTAGACGAGGTAGAGCATTTTATTCATTGCACTTTACTGGAGTATACTGAAGAAGCGTCGAAAATACTTGGTACGTGGTAGTAAATTTCCACTTATCTTGGCTGGCGATTTCAACATCAACTTCGCTGATAAAAAATCAGAGCGGTTGACAACTTTTCTTTCGAAAATATTGAATTTGAAAATGAATAATGATCCACAAGAATCCACAACAAAATATGGGACCACCATTGACGCGGTATTTTCCAGATATTTAGGAGATATCAAGTCTCAAACTTATGTTTCTTATTTCAGTTACCATAAACCTATAGTTTCAATGATAAATATTTCTGAATAACCTACATGTATTGTAAGATAATAAAAATATTTTGAACAATATTAACTTCGCATTTATTTAATAAAAGAAAAAAATTTGTTTTCTTATCGGTCACCACGCTCAAAAAGTGTAACTTGAATTAATATCAAAGAAAAACAAAAACAGAGGAAAAAAATTCTGCATAAATAAAATCTATAAATAATTATAATTGTATATGTTGATAAAAAATGCTATGCAATAGCTTTACCGCAGCAGTCTCCGAGTGCCACACTTCTTTTTTATTTCAATAGCGAATCAACTAAAGCATGGACTACTGAGATACAAACTATAACGTCAAGGAAAAAGACAAATGCACAAAGATGTAGAGAATATCGTGATAGAAAGAAATTACAAAATACAATGGTACAAAACATAACTGCTGAGAGATCAGATGAATGTAGTGAGACTGATCAATTACAAGCTAAAAAACCTAAAACGAAAGCAGAAAGAAGTAAAAAACGTTATGAAGGGCCAGAAATTAAAAAAACAAGAAATTAAAAAAATATCTAAAACTGTTAAACAAAAAAATAAAGAATATTACGATAGGAAAAAAAATCCGGCTTCATAAACGTTCCATCCATCCATCCATCAGCCTTTCAAAGTCTACTGCTGGACATAGGCCTCCCTTTATCTGTACCACTCCTCCCGATCCTGTGCTTTCTGAGTCCAGCGATATCCCGCTGACTTTTTCTGGTCATCAGTCTGTCTGGTTGGAGGCCGGCCTGTGGCCTGCCCATTGCCATTTCAGCGTGCTTACTCGGCGAGCTATGTCGGTAACCCTCGTTCGTCTACGGATTTCATCGTTTCGAATCCGGTCTCGTAGCGAAATACCGAGCAAAGCTCTTTCCATAGCACGCTGAGCGACTTAGAGCTTGCGAATGAGGCCGACAGTAAAGACCACGTCTCGGATCCATATGTGTTATCCACTGTTCGAAAACTTTTGTCTTCAGGCACTGAGGTAATCTCGATGAAAAGATATGTCGTAGCTTCCCGAACGCTGCCCAGCCGAGTTGGATTCTTCGAGTGACCTCTTTCTCGAAGTTGGACTGGACACATAGGTCTTGTCTTTCACCAATGAGACGGGCTGTATGTCTTGACAGAACTTGAGACCTACCACTAGAGGGGGTCTTGTAAAAAACTAGACCCAGCCTCACGGACAGCTGACACAAATCTCTTGTTTATATCGTCCACAGAAACGCAGCTTTCCAGACACGCGAAACGATTTTCTAGCACAAACTGAAAGGCTTCGGAGTGTTGGGCGGAGAGTAGACTTCATTAGGCGTGACCGTTCCAGCTTAACGTTGATATTTAAGATGCCTCTGACCATTCTGTGATCACTGCCTGTTTTAAACCTGTTGATCACAGAGACATCCTTAAATATGTGCCGTTTGTCTGCCAGAATGATGTCTATCTTACTTTTAGTGGAACCATCAGGGCTGATCCAAGTCCACTTGCGTTGCTCTTTCTTCTTGAAGAAAGAGTTCATCATGGAGAGGTTCTCCCTCTCCAAGAAGTCGGCAAGCATGTGGCCTCGGTGGTTCCGGCGTCCAAATCCAAAAAGACTTTCTGCTCGTCACCGTTTCGCGCACCTAGCCTTGCATTAAAGTTATTCTATTCATAAACGTTATTCTATTCTATTCTATATATAAAATTTTATTAAAATTTCTTTACTAATTAATAGAAAGGAACTTCGTTCCATCTGGGTGTCCCTTGATACCTCTCAAGTTTTTTCCTTGTCTAATTTCTCCCTCTACTAATAAGTAATAATTATATAGGATAACATTAAATTTACTAATACGTAAATAATAAAATAATTATTAATTGTATAGGTTCACCATTACAAATAGTAACTGGTGATATCTTACTTGAACATGACAATAATCAAATGGAAGTTGACGATGACAATCTATAGATCATGTACAAGAACCGATACATATTTTCGTGGTTAGGTAAATTTATTTTTATTTTATTTTTATAATCATTCAAGACTAATAACAATTTACTAAATTTACCAAACTAAAATGATGAAATTATATATTAAAGAGCACAGTCTGCAGAGGCAACACGGCGATGGAGAGAGAAAAAAAAAGGCGTTAGTGACTCATCAAAAAAACAGGCGAAAACTGCAGCTCAACGCACGCGAGAATACCGGGAGAGAAAAAAATTGTAAATATTAATTTATTCATTGTTGAAATTACCGGCTTACTCACATGTAATTTAAGTCGGAAATAGGCCGACTAGTTTCGATCGATCGAGTGAACGCTCGCAGCAGGAACGGCGTACTCTGAGAAAGCCGTTAATTTCAACTATGAATATAGACACTCATGAATTGAATTATTAATTTATTAAATTAAGTAAATATTTTTTAGTAACTGTAATCCATTTTTGGCTTTAGTATATCATATAATTTATATTGTATTAACTACTGTACTTCTATCGCTGTTGGATGCCTAGAAAAATAAATTTAATGAAACTTATACCATTGAAATCTCGTAAAATTCTTATTTGCATTTTCTTACTTAGAGCAAAGAAAATACTGTTGAAGCAGCAAAGTGATCAAGATTTAGATGCTATAGTCAGCACATCATCCTCACAAATAAATCAATGGGCTGGTCCATCAACAATAAACAGCATATCCGCAGAGCTAACTAGAAGAGGGAATTCACAATCACAGCAACATATTGAAACATCAGAACCTACGCAAGAATATCGTGAGAGAGGAAATGATAATATCAACATCGAATCGTAATTATTATTGCAATTATATATTTAGTGTTGTTTTGGCTTAAAATAATCTATATATATAAAAGGAGAAGCTGACTGACTGACCGACATATCAACGCAGGGCCTAAACTATAAGGGTTAGAAACTTGAAATTTTGCACAGGGGTTCCTTTTATAACATAGGGGAGCACTAAGAAAGGATTTTTGAAAATTCACCCCCTAAGGGGGTAAAACGGGGGTGCAAAGTTAGTATGAAACGTTGCCGTTTTTGAAGTATTGTAAGTGAGTAAGGTTCACCATTACAAATAATTGGTGATATGTTAATTGAACATGACAATAATCAAATGGATGTTGACGATGACAATCTATAGATCATGTACAAGAACCGATACATATTTTTGTGGTTAGGTAAATTAATTTTTATTTTATTTTTATAATCATTCAAGACTAATAACAATTTACTAAATTTACCAAACTAAAATGATGTAATTATGTATTAAAGAGCACAGTCTGCAGAGGCAACACGGCGATGGAGAGAGAAAAAAAAAGGCGTTGGTGAGGCATCAAAAAAACAGGCGAAAACTGCAGCTCAACGCACGCGAGAATACCGGGAGAGAAAAAAATTGTAAATATTAATTTATTCATTGTTAAAATTACCGGCTTACTCAGTGTACGCCGTTCCTGCTGCGAGCGTTCACTCCTATCACGATAATATCAACATCGAATCGTAATTATTATTGCAATTATATATTTATTGTTGTTGATAAAAAAAAATAAGGCTCAATTTTATGTTTAAATATATATCTTTCTCTGTTCCTAGTAATAATCCATCGGGAAATAATGAAGAACAATCAGACCTCCGTAATTTAACTTTGACTTTGAAGTACGACGACTTTACAAAACATAAAAAGGCTTATGAAAATTTCGATCGAAAATTCTGGAAAAATCCATTTGGTTATTCATGTACAGTCTGCAATAGATTGTGGTTTAAAAATGACTTAAAAAAGGCATCTAAAAATTATGAAGATCTGCTGAAGAAAATAACGGTAAGAAATAATATTATATTGAAATAATATTTTACTGGTGCACGTATTTTATCACTATGAAATTAACAAAAATAAATTTTATACTTTCCAGAATATTAACAACATTAACGATGCAATGATTTGTACATCTTGTAGAGTTGCTCTTGACAAACAAAATATTCCAATATTGTCAACGTACAATGGATTTGAATATCCGAAAACTCCTGCACATTTACCGAAACTTGACTTAGTTTCAGAAAGATTAATTTCTCCTCGTCTCCCATTTATGCAGATACGAAGACTACGGCATGTGCATGGGCAATTTGGTATATACGGTCAGGTAATCAATGTGCCAGTATCTGTGGATACAATGGTGAATCAACTTCCAAGAGATATCAGCGATGATCATTGTATCTACGTTCATATCAAAAGGAAACGAATTCACAAGTCGAGCAATTTACAAGGATTAATCAATAAAAGAAATATTAAGACATGGTTACAATATTTGGTAAACACACCACTTTATACTTACTACAATATCACGATTAATCATGAATTCCTCAGTGATGATGATGAAGAAACTCAACAAATAGGTAACATAGATGAAGTCAGTGAAGATATTCCCATCGAGGAGAGTCTTACAGCCCAGCAACATACTCTTCTGTGGAACGACGAAAAATATTTAAAAATCACACCTGGAGAATACAATATTCCTCATAGTTTATTATTCGATGAACACGCGGAAGAATTGTCATTTCCAACTATTTATTTAGGACAATTTAGAACATTTAAAGAAGACATCAGACCTACACCATTTATGATGGCTTCGAGCGAATTGCGTCGTACTGACCGTCGAGCAATTACTCCATACCATTTGTTGTACATCGCTGTGAAGATTATTAGAATGCGGATTCGAGACTGTTTGACTGTGGCATTTAAGCATATTGGTAATACCAACATAATACCATACAACAAAACCAACATAACAAGAGAACAAATCCAATCAGACGAGTACATCAACAATTGTATGGAATCGAATCTTGCATTCCTACGTTCAATACCAAATTCAACTTGGTATTGGGCACAAAGAAAAAAAGATCTTTTCGCGATGATTCGACAGAAAGGCAGACCAACGGCTTTCATGACACTTAGCGCCAATGAAATAAGGTGGACGGATTTGATACAGCTGTTGTATAAATTGGCGAACAATGGAGCGGACATTTCAGAGCGGGTTGCGTCGGAACTAAGTTTCATTGAAAAAAGTACACTTGTCAATGAAGATGCTGTGACTTGCGCCATCTACTTTAATAAATTGGTTAATGTATTGCTCTCAATATTACAATCCAAAGAATGTAGTCCTTTCGGTCGCTACAGAGTTGCTGAATACTTTAAACGTATTGAATTTCAGCATCGCGGAAGTCCACATGCACATATATTACTGTGGCTTGAAAATGCTCCAGATAATATGATTGATGAAAATAACAGTGAAGTAATACATTTAATCGACAGTTTAGTATCAGTTTCAGCATCTCAAGCATCAGGAAATATCAAATTACAAACTCATAAACACACATTCACATGCTATAAGAAGATTGTTGATAATAAATCACAAAAATGCAGATTTGAAGCACCTTTTATGCCATGTCGCAAAACATTGAATCTCACACCGATGCAAAAAACAGACGAACATTTTCAACGATATGCTAAGAAATATGCTGAAATCAGATCCAATTTGGAAAGTACAGATTACAATAATATCGATGACTTTTACGCAAAAAATAATATTCAATCGGACGATGAATACCGCAACATACTTCGTGCTGGAATAACGAGACCAAAAATATTTTATAAACGCAGTCCCACAGAAAAATGGCATAATCCATTCAACCCTTTTGTTTTCAATATTCTGAGGTCGAACATGGATTTCCAAATTATCTCTGAGGAGTATTCCTGTGCTGCCTTCGTTGTTGAATATGTGAACAAAACTAATCAAGGTGTTAGTAACTTACAACGGAAAATTATAGAAGTAATGAATGAACATCCCGAGTTTGACATTGTGGATATTACGAGAAAAATGAGTGTAGATATATTGAATAGTGTAGAGATGAGTAGTCAAGAGGCCGCTTGGTATCTGCTCAGAGAGCCAATGTCAAAGAGCTCAGTTGTTGTCATTTATATAAACACCGTGTGGCCAATTGAACGACAAAGGATTCGAAAGAAACAAAAAGAATTGAGTGACCTTGATGAAAATTCCACAGATATTTGGAAGGAAGATTGGTTTGATAAATATCAACGACGACCCGATGAATTGAGTAACATTACTCTAGCACAATTCGTTTCTAAATATTATCAAAAAAGAAGTGGTGTTTACGCTGAGAGAACAGTGCCCAATGTTATTCGATGTCGAAATTATGATATTGCACAAGATTACAATGAATATAGACGAGAAATGGTTACGTTACACATTCCATTTAGAAATGAAGATGCTGAAATTTTAGCTGAAATGAAATTTATCAATATCTACGATGAAAATGAAGCTTTAATTTTGAAAAGAAAAAAAGAATTTGAATCAAATTTAGACATCGAGAAAACGATTGAAATCTGTCGACAATTGTGCCGTGAAGACGGGAATCCAGACGATGATGAAACTGAATTTCAAGTAAACATATAGTTTATGATGAATGCTCAATGGCACGTAAAAGAGCTTTCGAAGTATGTACTTAACAGAACATTAAAAGACATCAGAGGGAGCGATGATATGATGTACGATATGATGATATGTGACCATATTATTAGCTGGAGACTTCATAGTCATAGTTATTTATTGGTAATATAATGTTCTACAAGTCAAAAATCTTATAATGTAGTTACTATATAAAAGCGTACCAAAAATGGATAAACTAACTAAAAAAAATAAGCATATTTCAGTAATAAACCTGCCAAAACAAAGCTTAAAAATTACATGTCAGAGTACAAAATCAGTAAAAATGTCAGTTATCATAATGTCAATATAAAATAGTAAAAATAAAAAAGTGTAAATATACAATTTAAATAAATTATTATGTAAAAACAATTACATCATTCATAAGCATTTGCTTTGCGTCAGTTCCTCAACACTGTAGAATGCCTGCTCGATAAGCCATTTCTTGAGACCACTTTTTAAGAAATTAAAAATACTAACACTGCCATGCATATATATTTTTGAAATTTGTATTTTTGTAAGATCTCGACAGGATATGTTCAAAAAGAGAATTTATAGCACTGACCGCCTTAATAAGAATTTTAGTAATAATTTAGCACTGCCACCAGGAAATACTGTAAAATATAGAAAAAATTGCTACTGCATGGCTGTCACAATATACAATAAGCTACCTAAAGACTTATCAACATTAACATCAGACAAGTTGTTTAACAAAAAATTGCGTAAATGGCTAATGGAAAAATGATTTTATTCCATAAATGAATATTTAAATTTCAAATAACATTCGACATGCCATTATATAAATGACATCTTATATTTTGTATTTCTGACATTTGTTTACTAGAACATATTTTTATTAATTATTTATTGACGTCATGTATTAATAATTAGAAACTTTAATTGTAATTACCTTAAAAATATTTGCATGCTAATTTTAGCTGAATACCATGTACAGCTCGATATATTGTTTTGTATGTGTTTTTTCAAAGCAAATAAATGACTATGAACTATGAACTATGAGGTTGAACTTAAATGATTGCAGACTGCTCGAATTGTGTACGTATGATGGGAGCCTGTTATATATTGAAGGGCCAAGTGCGTATGTTAGCTTGGCAGATTTAGCCAGCGCGCACCGCACCGCTGCAAGCCTCCCCGAGTTACACGTGTGGCCTCCACGCGATTCGCCCAGTCTCCTATAGGACTCGAAATTTTCACGGACATACATATACTTGTAGAATGACTATCGACGGTAATGTCAAAATGTCGAGTGCCTTGAAGAGCGGCCTTGAAGTGTCGGGCGCGACATGAGATAGTGTCCAAACGGCACGTTTCTGCATTCTGAACACGCGTTTCCAGTCAGCGGAAAGACTCCACAGCTCAGCGCCGTACTGTAGCAGCGAGTGCACGGTCGCAAAGTAACACGCACGCGCTACGTCCGTGGACACTACCCGACACACTCGGCCAAGCGCGTAGCAGGCGCTCCCCAGTTTGCCACATTATAGTTTATCCACGTGACCTGACCAAGTAAGACCGCTATCTATATGGAATCCCAGGAAGGTTGTGTCCCTTACGCTCGCTATAACGCTTCCGTCAATATTCACCTTTAGTGGGGTTACTGATCGACCTGATAAGTTAATGCGGATGAAGTGAGTTTTATTTATGTTTAGAGCAAGTCCGTTTATCGTGAACCACCCCGCAATGTGTGTGGCTGTTTTATTAAGTCTCTCTTGTAACTGGTGGTGCTGTGACTATGGCGGCTATGTCATCTGCGTACATGAGGATGTCCGCTTCTGAGATGGCGTTTGGCAGATCATTTAGTAGGAGAGAGAACAGGATATTGGAAATCGAGGATCCCTGTAATATTTACTGGCGGTGCTCGAGGTGAATCTGTGTTTGTACCTCGAATACCACTTATTACCGTCGAATCATCAATTCGAATTCAAAAGGCTGCAGATTCCTCTAAAGGTCTGTTTCATAATGACAATTAACCGTTCACCTTCACCGTCAGCATTCTCCACGTCCATCGACCTGATGGTTCATGAGACGTTCCATAGGAGCGTGACCTACGGAAGCAATGAGAAGTTTGACTCCTTCGAGCTGATCATGCAGCACCGCATGACGTGCAAGGCGGTCAGCAACAGGCCGGCGCCCCTCAAGACCCTGGAGCATGTTCAGAGGTAACATATTACATCTGCAGCCTTTGTTTGTTCATTCCTTGTTATTGGGCTCAGCGTCCAATGCCCAATTGGCTCGCATCGATTCTATGTGATCGACAGAGTTAAGCAACGATGGGCGCGGTCGGTTTCTGCATGGGTGACTGTGACTAGTGGCAACATTTCTGGGCTGGGATGCTGTGTGCGTGCGGCCCCGCTTGCATTGCCTCACCCCGCGATCGTGCCTTGACACCCACCAAACCACTAAATTCGTATACGAAATATTTTCTCATGCTCATTACTCTCATTACTCATTAGTTAACAGTCGTTATTCGTTAAGCGATGTGCCCGCCATGAAGCCTGTGCCGCGGGTGGTCTAAAAACTTCTGACATTACGATAACAAGAGGGACGGTTTAACGTGCACGTTATCAAACCTTCCGGTGCACGGGTTTGTTCGCAATAAGCTTGTCATATCGTGACATATAGCGTGTAGTGCCAGCTAGTTATATAGCCAGCCTAGCTCCGTCCAGAAGCGCAGGATCCTCCCGAAGCAAGGACAATAAACTATTAATAATTCTAAAGCTATTTTTTATTTATGGATTGCCGCCAAGTAACGCGATACAACTATATTATTACATCCATTCCAGACCTCAACGTCCCTCGTCGAAAGCGGAGCTTGAAGTGTGCCCTCTGCGAGGAGACATTCACGGACGACTACTATATGAACATCCACACGGAGATTCACCACCCTCGGCCGGATGAGGTGGAGGTCGAAGTACTGGAGAGAATTTTCAGCGAGCGAGCGTGACAGTTCCGGCAGCTACTGGTGCGGTTCAATGAGGACGCTTGAGTAGTGACACCTTGAACAAGTAGTAAAGTGTAGTGACGATCCTTGGAGTTAAAAAGTGTTTAATTGAACGAGTGAAAAGGATAGATGGAGACCATAACTCATTGTTAGTAGTGAAGTGCATTGAACCATGGAAAATATTCGTTTCGAAATAATAGGTTCATCTCACATTCTCCCTTCTGCTGCATCCACTGCCTCCTACCCCAGAAATGGGCTGAGCGTTAGTCCAGGTTAAAGGTTAATAATACCTATCATCATTAATTGCTTTTGCTGAGGCTTGTTTCTTGCTCATTACAATTTATTTGCCCATATAGGTCGTACATATTTAAAAGTAGAGGAACTGAGATGTATAATCCACTATTGCATTAACATTTTAATCTTTAAAGGTCACACTAGATTAAATGTGTCTAGTAGGTAAAACTTTTTAATAAGTGGAATAAAACGTTTGCATATTGCAGATAATAAAGTTTAAGTTAGGATTATTATCCGGATTTAGCATTTACTATTATAATAGTAATAAAAGAATTGTGATTCAAACTGTAAACTTTTTAATATGTACTTAGAATAATATGTTTGCATATAGCAGATAATAAAGTTTTAAGTAAGTGTAAAGTTTTCTTTATTTTCAGTTTTTACTTCTGATTCTCTTGCAATACATACTAGTACTGTATTGGCTGTATGAGTAGAGTACAATACTCTCTGTTTTGTGCTACTCAGCCATCTAACTCAAGTTTAAGTATGTTTTCATTAGAACAATGGGTAACTAATATAGATATGAAAAGAGATACATTTAATTTTAACATGATGGTTAACAAAACTTGAATAATGTATTACATTCAACTTGTTTTAATAAACCCATAACCTCTTTGAGTGTTAGTTGTATCTGTATTACAAAATATCACGTATTTTTTAAAAGGGTCCATTTGGACCCGCGATTCCAGTTATGTTGAATAAAATAGGGATTCCGGTGAAGGATTAAATTCTAATTACGGTACTCTAATTATTACAAAATATTTACAGATGTTTCCAAAGATAACTATGGAATAGGAGCCACATTTCTGGATTGCGATTTGAAAATTTATCATGAAATCTGAGCTGGTAGCAATCTTCGAGGCTTTAGGTTATATTGAGATTATAAACTACAGTACATAATCATCGTGTAGTGTACCTGATGAGCTCTTGCATCTATTGATCGAATGTGCTCGCAGCGGAAATAAATGACCTTAAAGTTGATTTAAAGTCTGATAGGCAATGCAATATCGCACGTTTGCATCGAGTCCAGCATGTATTTTTGGATCCAGGATGGTGGACGACTTTTTACATAATATGATTATGGATATCGTGTTCATAGTTTTCGTACGTGCTGATTAAGAATATAGCATTTATTTTCTTTTTTTTACCGACGGCTTATACCATTTTGCCACTAGCGGTCATCCATTCAAAATCCGACCGTGCCCGTCGTTGCTTTACTCTATCGATCACATTGAATCGACGCGAGCCATTGCTATAGACTCCACCTGGAGTGATTCCAGTAATGTCTTTGAGCAGGGTAGCAAACTGGCAAGTAATAAATGGAATGTTTCTGTTGCACTTGAGCCAAACTAATTACCTAATATTAGGAACTAGGAAGTCAGTTTTAATCTACTTTGCGACAACCCGTGAAATATAATGTCATGCAAATTAAGTATTTTCATAACATATATTTTAGTGAAAAATTAATCTACTGGTTTGATAATTTTGTTTTTGTTGACATTTCAATCTGCCCATTAATCACCAACAAGGCCAATTTATTGATTTCATGTAGGTAGGTACCTCAAATGAGGTGAAATAGGAAAAAGTCCACAACCATGTCTCACTGTGTCTCCCACTAACATGTACCATCACCCTACTTGACGAAATTTCAAAGGCTCTCTTTTGGCTCACGTTTTAAGTGACCTTCCTGATATACGCAAAACGGATCTATTAGTACTTCCATAGTCATTAGTTGTGAAATATACTGAAATCATGGAAGTCATAGAACCACCATGCATGTATCCTTAAGATCCATGACTGAAATCTATATATATAAAAGGAGAAGCTGACTGACTGACTGACTGACTGACTGACTGACTGACTGACTGACATATCAACGCAGGGCCTAAACTTTATGGGTTATTAACATGAAATTTTGCACAGGGGTTCCTTTTATAACGTAGGGGAGCACTAAGAAAGGATTTTTGAAAATTCACCCCCTAAGGTGGTAAAACGGGGGTGCAAAGTTAGTATGAAACTTTGCCATTTTTGAAGTAATTCCAATGAAATTCAGCACCTATGAAGGTTTTTCATTGAAAGTTTTGAAAATCATCCCGTAAAGGGGCGTGCAAAGTTAGTAGGTATAAAAGTTTTTCGTATTTATCTACATTATTTCAATAAAGTTATTAGTTCCTATTAATTATTATTATTGGCGATATCCTACTCAAAGATTAAAGTATCGGATTCGGAAATGTCTAGCGGGCTGCGCGCGTACGGATGTGCCGCGGTGTTGCATGAGGTAGGGGGGCGGGACGTACGGAGTCGACAAGTGGGCAACCCGAACGCGGGCAGACGTCATTAATGGTCACTTTGGTTAAAAAAAAGGTGTAAACGAACTGTCTAATTCTACGCGAGCGAAGCTGCGGGTGTCCACTAGTACATACATAATGAAATTTACTGGGTATTATTCATTATCAGTTCAATAATGCTTTACTTCATTAATATTTCTCTATTCGGTGACGCCGTAAAGGTATTTATGTCCTCCCCTAGGAGTATTATGTTCTGTGTTTGTTTAAGTCCATACAGAAAAAGTACATTCGAAAAAAAAATGTTTTAGTTGTGACTTTTACCACAGATTTTTATGTATAGTGTAGTCCGTGGTACTATGTACAGATGGGAATCGCGGATAGAAAATCTAAGGACGCTATTTGCTCCACGAAGATCATCGGCGTCACTTTTAGCGACAAGATGGTGGTTATCACGCAATTTAATAATCTGTGATCACGCATGCCCCAATGCCACCATCACCAATACCAATCCGTGCGCATGCGTGTTATGTGCCTATATTGCACGTTCTTATTGATTGCATTTATCGATATATTTTTTTCACTTGGTGGCTATAAAATAGTAAATACATAAAACGAAATATTTCGTACCACATTTTTTTATTGCTTTTTAAAAATCTATAATAATTAGTTGGTATTAAATTGTCAAGTGTTCAGAGTATGTAAGTAATTACACTAATCGGCGGATTTGGAAAACAATGAAGAAAGACACCACTATCCCATATGGAGTCACAATTAGGAACGCAACATTCATTCATTCATTCACTCATTGTCGAAATTTCCAATCAGTATCACTCAGTATCCCTGTATATTGTCTGTGCTTGTGAACCACACACAATAAGAGATAGAGAGATAATGCTTGTGTTGTTAATATACGTAGTATATCTCTACCTAGTCTGTGATACGTAGTATTCTTGGGATGCTAGACGCTACGTAACGTAGTATCTCTAGCTAGTTTGTGCTAGACGCATCCATCCTTTGTGTTGTTGTTGAAAGAATTGTTAAAAGTAAATGACAGATTTACACATATTCACATATATATTGCGATCTCTGTAGTTGTGAGTGAATGGAGTGAAGAAAGGAAGGAAGTTTTTATTCACAGATTATTCTCACCATAATCATAATGTATTCACTATCGATTTTCCAAGTTTGTTGTGTCTGTTTTGTGTTTTAAGTTTTTGCACATATTTTGCATTGGTTTAATATTATTGTAGTTCGATTGGATATTATTCAAGTAAGTATTGCGACTGCCCGCGAGACATTACCTACCTGACCTAACCTTTTTTTAATCTTTTCTTGGATTTTAACAGATTATCTAAATGTACTAGTAATGATTTGACAATTGTTGAGAATTTATTTGGTATTCTTTTTTAGATTTTTTAAGAAAGTATAATCATTAATTGTTATTACTGAAGAATACTTAAAATAATTGATGAGAAGGTGTCTTCATTGTTTTGTTTGTTTTCATTGGATTGCTACATGCTAAAGCTATCTATAATGATTCAATTACAATGTTATTATTGTATATTATTTATTATTGATCGCATAGATACAGGTTATTACAATATGGTTATATACACTTCACCTTTAAAATTAAAATAATTTATTTTAACATTCTTTTTCACCAATTTTTTCTGTCTTGAGAATAATTTTGTTTTTGTCTACGGTATGTATGCGGTATGCCTGTGGCAAAGACAGATAAAACCATAAAACACTACGTGTCTGTGGTATGTAGAGAATACATACATTAATTTTAGTCTGTGGTTATTAGAGCCTCATGCATAGTTTGCATACATAAGTACCTTCTTATATAAGTGTTTAACCCTTCGAGACCCAAGCCGCCGTGCCCGAAAACACCGAGCTTCCCACGCCATTTTCACATAAATGGCCTGGCCTCACTTGAGGCCGCCGGGTTTTCTGTCGCAGTGTAATACAGGCTGATACTTTTTGTTACGAAAACTATAAATACTGAAGTAATAGTATTGCCGGGATGCTGTCGATGATAGTATTACACAAATTACTCGGGAATATTCGAATTCCTAACTACTGGGAACAGAACTAATCCGGAATTTTCCTATTTGATAGTGAATTAATGATATACTATCGATATAATACCGGAAATATATCCGATTGTATTACTATGAATAGATACTACGACCAATTGACACCAAGATACAATACCAGAAAAGAATACCGTTAGTACTATGAGAAATAAATAAATTAATTGATTGATCTTTTCCGGAAAAAAAAATTATTGATATTTTGTAATATAATAATACCTGAAATATGTCCCATAGTATTACTATGGATAAATAATACGGCCAATTGACACCATAATCAACAGCGGAAAAAAATATCACTTGTTATAGTATTTTATCTAGTTATTTAGTTTTAGCTAGTATTAGACTAAATTACCAGGATTCAGATTCAGGAGGTTGGGAGCCAAAAAATACATCATATTTAGTTATCAGTATTTATTTCTTTACTGTATTGTAGTAATTATAACTAAACAGAAGTGGGTTACACTCATCACCTTTAAATAATCATCCCAGTATTGGCCAAGGCACAGGCCAATGGTCAGTAAGCATGGGTCCAGTAGCTGCGTCAGTTCCACCAGCTTGCTGGTGGTTGTCTATTTTCCGGATTTTCGATTGCTAAAAAAAACACCATGCCAATCCCAAACACCAAAAAGCTTATAAAACACCAAAAGCCACTACACCAATCATAATTTGATCCCAATACAGTAAACAGTACGTGCCAGATATACATACACCATTTTGTCCTCACAGAGGTGAGAAATATGGCTGATGGCCCCAGTAGGTCTGTATATTTTTGCCGTCCATACTTGATCAAAATACCCACACTAAAATATAACACAACATGGCACTTGGCACAACGTGGCACTTATAAAAGTTACAGAGGTTGGTATTTTTGATTTTACTGGGGTATTCTTCCGGAAAATTATCAAAAAAAAAATACCAGGTATGTTCCCGCTGTCGGTATTGTATAGGATTCCTCGATTTGGAAATATTTCCACCAATATTTGTAAATACCGGAAAAAATATCTACCAGAAAATACTATTATTAACTCGCACTTGTCGCAATTTTAGGTGAACACGCTGTATGTGAAATTTTGCAACAAAATGGCGTCTCAAGTTAGACTGCAGTTTACTTAGAAGCAAAATATAGCTCAAATACAAAATGATTTCATAAAATAATAGCATAAATGAATTGCTGGTGAAATTTGCAATAAAACAATGTAAATAGTATGATAGGGGTCAATGTACATACGTTATAATTCACGAATCAAAACCGGGACGCGTCATGACCCAGTCACGAATGCGTGATAGATTTGCATATTTCTTGGATTCATACCGACAATAGACTGATTTATGGACGTATATATGTTGCTAACAGTATAAAGAATACGAATAAATTAGGCACTTACGTGTTTCTGCAGAAAATCCAATACAAAACAACAAATCTCTTGCACACAATATACACCAAACACTCGCGAAAATTCTGTCACTTTTGTAACGGTTTCTTTGAACGAACGGAATTAATGAACATAGAGTATTTGGAATCAATGGATAGCTGCAACTTCACGCTTTTCGTTGATATAAAATACATGCCAAAATCTGCTGTAATTTCATAACCAAACGGCTCAAATTCGGACACGGCGCGGGTGGCCGCACTTGAGGCCGCCGGGTTGTAGAGGTATTTTTTTACTGGCCGCAAGTGAGGCCGCTGGGAGTCCACGGGTTAAGCGAACTCCAATTTCTTTGCCAACGCTCTATTGATGTTTTCGATCAATATCTGTCTTCAGCTTGTCTTGTCATTGTCTGTCTTATCCCAAAAAAGTACCACCATCGTAGGATTCGTAGGTCTATGTCACAGAGTACCTTTTTGTCTATGTAGTCTTCATGAGTGTTGTCAGTTGTCATGAGTGACAGATTTGGTTCGCGTTTGTTATTTTTTTAAATTCAATTTTATTTATTTTAATAAATCGAAAGTTTTTATATTAAATTGTGTTGTAATTAAATAAATCATTGTCTAATAGAAACTATGAGCGGACACGTCATTAACTCAGGAACGGTGAAGGAGGAATTGTTATTGGAGTGTCGAACATGTCTAGAGAAGATGAATACCGACGCGGTGCATTATATTTTCCAAGCTTGGGTCCCGCCTTGGGAAGGGGTTGAAAATACAATAGCAGAAGCTTTAGAAAAAATTACACAGATACAGGTAATATATTATGGATTCAATTTGTCAGTAGAGTAAAATATTTACATACTTTTTATTTTATCGTGAATATGCTTTGTTGACATCATATAACATGTTTATTTTATTGTATTTATTTGAATTATGTACTATGATTACATACTACTCAATGCATACCAAAACTTGCAAAACCTTAGTATGACAATGTAATTTAACATGACATACCTAACGCCTGTTTTGCCTCTAAGGGGAGAGAGGTGTGTACTTTACAGACTCACTTTTTACCAAATATGTTTAGATTCTACGTAATGGGGTAGGGAATCTATTCTTCAGAGCTTTTACTGGAAAATAATATAGAAGAGTGTGAAACGCTTCCTTCAAGGCAGGCAACGCACCTGTGATACCCCTGGTGTTGCACGTG
This sequence comes from Carterocephalus palaemon, assembly GCA_944567765.1. Classification (NCBI taxonomy): domain Eukaryota; kingdom Metazoa; phylum Arthropoda; class Insecta; order Lepidoptera; family Hesperiidae; genus Carterocephalus; species Carterocephalus palaemon. The sequence goes on from OX155641.1 coordinate 3,036,130, forward strand.
TCCATAGACGATGGTGACCACTTACCATCAGGTGGCCCATATGTCTGTTTGTATACTATAAATTTTTTTTATAGATTAATTACATATTATACATAAATTTTTCAGCCATCGGAAATGGATCAGCATTCCAAAGTGATTTGTGTAGTATGTTGCCAGAAGCTACATTCGGCATGTTTGTTTGCATCTCTTGCACAACAGAGCGACTTGACACTTCAGCAGCGATATCCCACACATTTGGACTCAACAAAAGATGAGACATGGCCGAAGCCTATACAGATAGACAAAAATGTTCCTATATTTGATCAATTGGAAGTAAAACAAGAGGTGTTGTCTGAAGAGGAGAGTGGTATTGACTACGACAGATTTGCGGTGGGACAAAATAATTTGTTAGAATATCCCTTTGACATCAAAATTGAGCCAGTTGAGTTGATACAGCAAAATGTGCAGAGTGAATTGAATGGTAAGCATTAATTAGATACATAACCTCAACGTATTTCCTCGAAGAGATGGACACGTGTGTTGAAGTAAACCCACTTTTCCAAAGGTCCCATGAAATAGCTGGTGAGCCTATTTCCATACACCATGCACAAATCCAAACTCTAGTTTGCTACCAGGCATTTCATGTTAAAAACCGATAGTTATGGCCCGACCCAGCGATGAGACCCAGTACCAAAAAATTTCAACTATAAAGTAGGCAAACTATTTCTCTGGAGACACATAGGCACTCTGTCTGCTCCCTTTAAGGCTGGCAATGCATCTGTGATGCCCCCTCCCCTGGTGTCGCATGTGTCCATAGACAACTGTGACCACTTAACATTAGGTTAATTAATAAGCCTGTTGTCCATCAATGTTATAAAAAAAAAAATTGTTTATTTATTTATTTATTTATTAGAATACATAGAAAATTGCAAACATTTGTAGTAGGGCACAACTAAATAATAGAATAGTGTTGTACAGGAACTCAAGTTTGTTTGGTTTTTGAACAAATTGTTCGGTTTTATATTAAATACAATTACATAGTAAGTAACTAAACTATTACTAACACCAACTTACAGTCCAAACTATCACTAACAGTCCCCAGTCCCAATAAGATACTAAAGTGGGTATATCCATAAAAAAAGATTAATAAAGTTATTATTTAGTAGTCCTATGATAACTGATTTTATTTATGTTTGAAGTCTTCTATAACCAGTATAAATAATGTTTATTTTTATGATAGGTCATCAAGATGGAACAACATTGCAAGATAAAAGCTCAGATATAGCAGTAAATGGTGACGTCAGTTCTCAAGAAGTGAGTATCTAAACTAAAATAAATAAGCATGTTAACTCGAGTAGAAATTTCAAGGTAAATTTACTACTAAGACTAAGTATGTGCCTCGATTTATCTAAATGTTCTAAATTCACAAAAGTAACGTAAAAGTAATAAACGCATAGGGACAGAGTGACGTCACACTTGAAATTCACATTTCAAATAAACCACTTGTCAGCATTTCAGTATGACAGTGAAGGAGGAACCAGTAAGTGACAGCGAGTCTGTGGGGACAGACCTATCTCTGGACTGTATGTTGTGTGCCAAGGTGTTCAACAGTGTCAGCGGACTAAAGGTGTGTTATAAATTTTAATGCTATTAATTTGGCTTCAAGCCATAGACGTCTCGGGGCCCTGCATACCGTCTCACAGTAATTGTTGTGGGAGGTCTAGAGCAGACTTCACCATGCTGCTTCAATGCATATCCGCATTAGAGCAGTATGGTGGAGGGGTTACAGGTCAACCCAGTGTTGAATGTTCTTAACTCACCCATACAAGGTCTTTGACAAGGCTTAATGATTGTTTTCACCATTGAAAACTTAATTACTAAGGCTTAACATACAATAACAATTTCATGGGCCCACCCAAACACTGGAGCATCCATGAAATTTTGCCACTGCAATCACCCATCCACAAACTGACCACGCTCGTCGTTGCTGAACTCTGTCAATCACATAAAATCGACGCGAGCCATTGATCTATGGACGCTACAACCTTGTTTACTACATTGTATCCATCTATCTAATTCTATACTAATATTATAAAGAGGAAAGATTTGTTTGTAATGTTTTCACACAAAAACGACTGGACCGATTTCAAAAATTCTTTCACCATTAGAAAGCTGCATTCTTCACTGAGTGGCTATATAATATTACTAGGTGTAAACGAAGCTATTGCTATGTCTACGCGAGCGAAGCTGCGGGCGTCCACTAGTAAAAATATAAAATTATTTCAGGCGCACGTGATAGCACAGCACTCATACAAGTCAGTGCGGCGAAAGGCGACGCACGAGCCGTCGCCAGTGAAGAGGCAGAAGCTAGATCATGTCTGCGCTACTTGCAGAAGAAGTGAGTTGTTTATACTAATGAAGTACTAATACACACAGGTCTAATTAACGTACAGTTCTTATGGATCTAACTAATGTTTTTCTTAATATCTTAATCTTTGTACAATGTGTCCCAAAATTCAACGATAAGCGGGCACCAGAGGATGGGCCTGCTAATAAGTACTCACGAAAAAAAAAAGAAAAAACAAATATCTCGAATTTTTTCCAAATTACCTAATAAAATTAGAAATTCTTAGAAAATTGACACCCCTCATGAAATTTTTAACTACCATGACCACAATTTTTAAGATATTTCTTAATTTGTTTTTTGTATCGGTGACCTAAGTGGTACTGCTATCTACCACAAATCTTAAAAATCCTATACCTAATATCTGTAGTTTTCACACAATAAACAATTAAAATCATTGTTTTCCCTAAAAATTTTAATCAAATTTACCACTTACACTCATTGTGGTGTAAAAAAAGTATGGACACTACTATGGCAAGTTTTTTCAAAATTTGACGCAACTAATCAAGATTCCAAAATGGTATAATAATACTCTTGGAAAACTAGTCACAAAAAGAGTGTAATATTTCTAAACAAAACATTTTCCAGTGGAGCAAATTGTGAATCTAAACCATTCTCGAATCCCCTTGAACACACACAAAAAGATTCATCAACATCTATCCAGCCGTTTAGGAGGTGCTCACTGTCATATACACGTACACAAGAAATATATATATGTATTAAGATATATGAAGCACAAACCAACACACACCTTCCCATCTATACATCACCAAGTTTTTTTTTTTTCATTGCAGCCTTCACCACGTCAACCGACCTGATGGTTCATGAGACGTGCCACAACAAGAGCGTGTGCTACGGCTGCAATGAGAAGTTTGACTCCTTCGAGCTGGTCATGCAGCACCGGATGACGTGCAAGGCGGTCAGCAACAGGCCGGCGCCCCTCAGGACCCTGGAGCATGTTCAGAGGTAACATATTACATCCGCAGCCTTTCATTGTTCATTCCTTGTCATTGGCCTCAGCGTCCAATGCCCAATTGGCTCCCATCGATTCTGTGATCGACAGAGTTAAGCAACGACGGGCGCGGTCGGTTTGTGCATGGGTGACAAACTAGTGGCAAAATTTCTGGAGCTGTGGATGTTGTGTGCGTGCAGCCCAACTTTTTTTTTTTTTTTTAAATATTTAATAACCTTATTTTTAACTTCAACACATTAATCTTAAATTATTAAAAAAAGTTTTATAAAAATTTAATTACAAAATCTGCAATAAAAATATGATTGTTATTGCAGATTTTGTAATTAAATTTTTATAAAACTTGTTTTAATAATTTAAGATGAATGTGTTGAAGTTAAAAATAAGGTTACCTATTAAATATTTTTTTTAAAAAAAAAAGCTTTTTAAAACTTTTTTTTATTTTCGTGCATTGTCATCAGAACCAAATATGTGTGCCAAATTTCAGCTCGAGAGCTTCAGTGGAAGTGGGTGAAATATTGATTGCAAGATTCCAGGACATACATAGATACATACGAGTAAAGTTAGATAAAAGCTTTTATTAATATGGATATTAATGCAAAATTATAGTTACTATAAATCATTAAAAATTTTAGTTTAAAATGATGAAAACGGCTCTGACTTTCATTTCATTAAATATTTTATTTTATTTAAAAGTTTAATATTTCAAGATTATTATATATGTATCTCTTTAAATTTCAAGGGTCCTGATGTGGACCCGGTAATTTGGAAGGCTTGCGTGGGGACACAGGTCCAACACGTAGAGGCCCCTTCGAGACATTTTAATGAGTTGTGATGTGGCACACATGGCGGATACCACCCTTGATCTGCACCATCAATTGGTACACCCGAAGGTGGGCCCCGCCAGATGCACAGGAACTATTGCAAAGGAATGGAAACTATATTGGGTCTATTGTGGTGGATTTAGAGGGACTGATACATGGGCTATGGAGAACTATGACACCTGCCATTTAGATAGTTACAAATCTAAAAAGCGGCAGGTGGTGACTCGCCACTCACTGTATGGGAATAGAACTATTAATAATTATAAAGCTAGTTTTAATTTATGGATTTCCGCAAAGTAAGGCTGATAACTACAACTAACTATATTATTACATCCATTCCAGACCTCGACGTACCTCGTCATCGAACAGCGATGAGACACCAAAGCGGAGCTTGAAGTGTGCCCTCTGCGAGGAGACATTCACGGACAACTACTACATGAACATCCACACGGAGATCCACCACCCTCGGCCGGATGAGGTGGAGGTCGAGGTCCTGGAGAGCATGTTCAGCGAACGAGCGTGACAGTTCCGGCAGCTACTGGAGCGGTTCAATGAGGACGCTTGAGTAGTGACACCTTGAACAAGCAGTGAAGTGTAGTGACGATCCTTGGAGTTAAAAAGTGTTTAAGTGAACGAGTGAAAAGGATAGATGGAGACCATGACTCATTGTTAGTAGTGAAGTGTATTGAACCATGGAAAATATTGGTTTCCAAATAATAGGTTTTCATATTCTCCATTCTGCTGCATCCACTGCCACCGACCACAGAAATGGACTGAGAGTTATTCCTGGTTTATAATAACCTGTCATTATTAATTGCTTTTACGGAGGCTAGTTTCTCGCTCTTTACAATTTTTTTGCCCATGTAGGTAGTATTTAAAAGTAGAGTAAAGATGACTGAGATGTATAAACCGATATTGCATTAACATTTTAATCTTTAAAGGTCACTCTAGATTAAATGTGTCTAGTTGGTAAATACTATTGTCCACTAAAGGATTATTTTCCAGATTTAGCATTCATTTTGAAAGATGATATGAATTCTGGAAAATATTATTTAAATTATAATTTAATAAATGAATTGTGATTAAAAATGTAAACTTTTTAATAAGTAGAATAATGCGTTTGCATATTGCAGATAATAAAGTTTTAAGTAAATTAAAGTTTTCTTATTTTTCAGTTTTTATCCTCACTTCAGTAATGTGATTCTCTTGCAATGATAGTACTGTATTGGCTGTATGAGTAGAGTACAGTAATCTTCTGTGTTTTGAGCTATGACAGTGTAATTTTTATATGATTTAATAAAACCAGAAACTTACACCTTCGTGGAAATATAGGCGTGATTTATGTTATGTTAATAAAACCAGAGTTTTTGTCAAATTATTGTAACAATTTTATTTATCAGACAGATACAATATTAAATGTTTGTGCCGTTTGGTTTTTATTTTGCACACAAACCTGTCATAAATTATTTTTATTAAAATATCAAAGCCCAAAAGCTATCAAATATATACATTTATTAAAATATCAAAGCCCAAAAGCTATCAAATATATACAAGCTTTTACAGCCTAATAACAACTTTATAGTTTTTAAACTTAAAATACATACATTATTATCATAAATGCTTTATGAATTTCATACAATCACTTTGTTTAAACACAATCTAACTCATAATTTAAGTAGAAACTAATACTGTAAGTTTCGTTTTGCAATAAATCTATCATAAAATATACATATCAATTTACTAAAAAGGAATGATTTGTTTAAAAATTAAAAATGTATAATATCAACGGATAAAATTCAAAATAATCCCGACCGCATCACCTACTGATAAAAAATTTAAAATAACGGTCAACGAACGACTAAAATTCAAAATAACGGTCGATGCTCGCCGACCAATCACGCTTCAGCACACATTAATTCCTGTTCATCTCATTAAGGATGCGCAGGATATACAGGAATAGATTAAGGATGTCCATGTACAAGTTGATTGTGGCCAGGATGTACTCCTCCGGCGAGAGAGTGGTCATCATCTGCTGGGTGTCGAACACGAGGAACAAGCTGAAGAATACCGCGCCGACGATCGACAGCGCCAGCTCGAACGCGGAGCTCTGTACGAAGATCTGGATGATTCCGCCCACTATCAACACGCAGAGACCAGCCACGAGCCTGCAACATTACAATTAATTAAACTTTATCACTATTCAATAACGAAGAAAAACAAAGGATTTGTGATTATTGCCTTTATCCAAATTAAAACATACGAATAGGTACCGCCGACAAATACTGTCTTGACTACGCAAACTTTGTATGAAAATGTAAATATGATTTTTTTCTTCATAAAGAGGAAACTTTTGTTTGTAATGTTTTCACACAAAAACTACTGGACCGATTTCAAAAAATCTTTCACCATTAGAAAGCTGCATCTTCACTGAGTGACAGGCTATATAATATTAGTATGTAAACGAAACTATTGTTATGTCTAATTCCACGCGAGCGAAGATGCGGTCGTCCACTAGTAATTTATAATCTTACAATGATTTTCCTTAATTGCTCTTGAACGAGTCACGGTCGTACAAGTGGACAATAACGATATTTTGTTTTTATATAGATTGCACGTCTAAGCAAAGCCTATATTAGATTTTCGTGGTGCTGTTTGTAGGGACCATGTAGATACGGATGTAGCAGAAGCAGGACTGAAAACTTTTCAACCACACTCTTCGGGAAGTGGATATGACGTCACATCACAGGTTAGCCAATGGTTAACTAAGTCAACTCACCCATAGCCGATGAAAGAGAAGTCCCGCTTGGTATTAAGCGTGTATAGCGTCAGCGCGAACACCACGGTGAATGTGAGCGCGAGCGCTTGCAGGACCACGAATGTGTTGTAGTATGACACCACTACGCCGATCGTGTACGCCTGGATCACAGTCTGGCGAAACAATCGAATTGAAGCGATTAATCGAGTGATCACTATACGATGGATCGTTAGAGGCGATGTTTTTAAATAAAATAATAAGCTTAAGGAAAGAACCAAGAATCGAACATTATCGGTTAAACAAATGTCTGGAAATTATAAATTAATTTATTTTATTTTTTCTAAAATATTCTACAAAAAGTTCTAAAACGATTCTGTGATAACATCCATCCATCCATCAGCTTTTTGAAGTCACACTGCTGGACATAGGCCTCTCTTAATTTGTGCCACTCTAACCAGATATGTTTGAACAGTGTTAAGTTTTATCAAAATAGATAAACAAGAATCAGTAAGCATTTTCAATGGCATTCCAGAGTCTAAACTGATCAACGACGTAAATGTAGGGGTTTTTAAGGTTTATTTCCCACAATAAAATGTAATGAGATCCTTACGAAAGCAGCAAGCAGGTACAAATTGGCTGGGTGGTCCCTCCTCTTAGCAATCAGCGCGAAGAGTGTTCCCATGCTCAAGATGAATGCTATGAAGACCATCCATTCACTGAAAAAATAAAACCTCTTTTGGAGCAAACAAATCCATAACTGCAGATAACAATGCTTTATTTATTTGAATGATTAAAAACATTTCTACAACCCATATAAAAGTCCCACTGTTGGAAAGGGACCTCCACAGACATAGCTGCAGAAGGTCTAGCTAGAGCATACTCCACCACGCTGATCCAATTTTTTTTGATCAAAATTTTTGGTTGGAATCCAACTGGTAATATCTTTGAATAGGATGTAGATCAACTACACGATGCAAACAGTCTGATATTATTTAATTCCATGTGGGCAAAACTGCACAACTCCACTAGAAATCTTCTATATATGTATATAAATGGAGAAGCTGACTGACTGACTGACTGACATATCAAGGCAGGGCCTAAGCTATAAGGGTTAGAAACTTGAATTTTTGCACAGGGGTTCCTTTTATAACGTAGGGGAGCACTAAGAAAGGATTTTTGAAAATTTATTCCCTAAGGGGGTAAAACGGGGTGCAAAGTTAGTATGAAACTTTGCCGTTTTTGAAGTCAAGTGGGCAACCCGAACGCAGGCAGCCGTTGTTAATGGGTGTAATTAAAAGCTGCTGGCGTCCACTAGTAAATAATAATTACTCAAACTTCATGTATTTGTCGTGTTAATGTGACTACGTTCTAGTATATCTCTTATATCTCCGTCTGTAAATGGCACACACTCATTATGTGTGGTCACATAAACACAACCAAAACAAGAGGGTTGATTACCATAATAATGGGTGTGTAATTTCCTGTTTTCATCTTGTATATGTGACCACGTGATCAAAATTTGAAAAGCTTATATCCCCATCAATAATGGCACACACATAACTTAACCCATTTGAACCCAGACATCTTGAGAAGTGAGACGCCACTGGGCTGTCCTGTCACCGCTACCATTAGAGTAGATTACACTAATTACACTAACTTTGTAGATTACACTAACTTTGAATGTATGAAGGCCTGTACAGGCTTGACTAGTAGGAACACCCCTGCTATTGCCAGAGTCGCAAGCAGTTGCACGGTGAGTAAGCCATACACCTTCCTGATGAATGCGAGTCGGATCTCTTTACCTGCATTCATCACATTGTTGCGGTAAGAGAAATCATCCTGAAATAATTAAAGTTATTAGGAAACAAATTAATGTTATAACAATAATAATTACACACATTGTGTATTTTCACTGTCTACTAACTTATTTACAACAATAATTGTGTTACTCGCATTAACAAGATGAAAATAAACAATTATACATTCTCAAGCACTACGTCATGTGGCTATAAGCTTAAGTAAATATTTACTAAGGAGATTACAATCATTGCAATCTTATCTGGTTTATTGGAGAATCTATCAAGGTTATTCTAGCTTTCTTTAAAATTAGCCATGCTTGTATAACAATCATATTTTCATATTAAATAATTGCTTCTTAAAAGTGTCAGTAAAAAACTTTTAACACAATTCATGACATAGTCCATGGTGAAGTGGGATTTTTAGCAATAAAACATAAATAATTCCTTGGTTACTAACAACTAGTGAACAAATCTTAGAGATTATAGGTTTTCAAATGCAGCCAGCACTTTATCCTTATCATCACGTATGGTATCGTTAGTTCGTAACGCTAACGACGTCATACAATTAAGAAGGAAAATTGATTTAGAATTCGATAAACATATTAGCAAACAAGTATTGTCTGGTGTAATTGTTAAAAGCATATTGAAATCATTAACTCGGAGCTAATTCAAGCAGTGTTATTATGTAGCCTAACAATATTGTAATGTAAATAATCTGTCTACTGTGACGTGACGAGCTGGGACCATTCTTAAAATCCGAAGGCCGTGTAACTTTACCTCGATAGATTCCTTTCCACCTTGCTCACAGTCCTCTTGAGCGTACATTAATGGTATTGCAGCCATGATGAAAAGGTGAAATTAGTTGCTTATATCTTGAAAGAGATCTTAGCTCATGAAATTTACTTTCGTTTTCTTGCTTTCTTTTGAATTGAACGATAAAACTTGATTGCTATTACCAATTTACCACTACATCAAGTATTTGATATTTGTCACTGTCAAGTCAATTGTCATTGAGTTGACAGTTGTCTTTTTTTTTGAGTATGCGTACCATTGCTGGATACCGAGTTTTTGGCCGTCTAAAAAAGACGATGTTTATTTCATTAAAAATATTATCGATGTTAACATATTGAAAAACCGACTTCAAAACTAATAAGGAAGAAATAATAATAAAAATAGTAAACTCGTTTGTGGTCCCTGTCCCTCCAACAGCCACAGTTGAGGGACGTCGAGGGCATAATCCACCACGCTGCTCCAATGCAATTTGAATCGTTTATTCACGCAATATTTTCAGTCTTTCTGTTGATACATAAAAAATATACTACCTGACTCAAAATCACTTTTACCAACTAAACTGGCTTATCGGCTCACTGTGACGGATTGGCCAAACCGATTGTTGGTAGTTTTTGCAACCCGAACGCCTTCGATCATACTTTAGATATCACATTGGATCGCAATATAATAATTCCGGTGGCGTTGTTATTTACATTATATTAATTTAAATTCCTTACCATTTTTTTTAATGTCCAAGTTTTTCTTTTTTTGTAGTATTAAACATTAAAATTGAAATTCCTTTTACGTTTTTGTTTCAGGCCTCCATTCACATTTTGCACCCGTTCGTACTGAATCATACCTACCACAATATCAATCGTCATCTCTGTGACATTACGAGCGTCAAAATTTATTTTATCCAGCAACCATTAACAAGAAGACTGCGGCCTTAATTTTGCGCAGTGGCAGACGATGCACTGCGACGCGCTGCGGTCGCCGTCACGTTCTGTATTTATAATCGGTTCCAATCCAATTCTTTACAGTTCACCTCGATTAAGTCAAACACTTGTATAAAAGAAACGTAAATTCCAGCGGCAAAGCCAATTAGCGGCCATAATATTATTTTATTATTATTTTTATATTATTATATTATTAGGTACGTTGCTCCATGCTGATTGCTGGTGAACGAGCTAGCTTCGGGTTGAAAGTTTTATAGGCAACCCATTCATTGCCGCCAGTTAAGTATCTGTGTCGATCACGCTTGGGTCGTTTACGTACCCATGTGATTAGAAGTGATAAATATTCCCTCACCTGGCACCACTGGTCAATGAAAATGCGCCACACTAAACGCTGAGGTGTACCTGCAACTTAATTATGATAATTTAGCGGTCCGGTGTCAACGGCCCGCACAAAGCCGGTGATGCAATGCGGTATCGATGCGGGCGCCATGACATGACATTTGATAGCGGTAGATAGATCGCTACTCGCTACCACAGAGTAAATACGAGTAGTACAAGCAAATAGAAATGTTAGGAGTTACTCTGGCGCGGTGGTGAGCGACGAGACTGCTGAACAGCGGGTTTAGGGTTTGAATACCGGCGGAGATTTGTGCCCAGATATATTCATTTTGCAGAGATATATTTTCATGGATGTCAAATTGTGTTATTTATTACCACAGATTAAAATGTAGTCAATAGTTCGACGAATGAATCGTATCTAATGTCGATTCTTTCGATAGTGTTTTTTTTAAGCTATCGCCCATCACTAGTTCAAAGTTGTCTTGAGCGTCAGCAGATGGGTGCTGTTGTATTTTTTTTATGGATACAAGATGGCAAACGAGCTTGCAGCACCACCCGTCCGCCGCCGCCCATGACAACTGTGACTGTGACCGACTTTGAACAAGACTCAATTAGGGACTGGGATGGTTAGTCCAATTAGTTGAGAGAGTTAATTAGAACATTAGTTGGTCAGTTTGTTAGTAGGTATGAGGACTGGGGACTGTTAGTGATAGTTAGTCCTGTTAGTAACAGTTGGTGTTAGTAATTGTCCAGTTAGTACTTGTTAGTAGGAGTCTCTTTCTTAGTCAGTCACAGATGTGTTGCTATCTTGTATCCATAAAAATTAGAGGATTAAGCTGATCAGTCCTCAGGATCTTTTAAAGTGATATGTCAACGTACTGGCCCAGTCGCTCAGTGGCTAATCTGTATTTTCGTATGATACCTACTCTAGTTTTCTAGCTCTTTAGCAGGATAACCTACTTTTGATGTCAATAATCTCTCAGTTAATTTGGAAGTGAGAATAATGAGATTGTAAAATGATATTATGTCTAACTGACGCCATGAATTGGAACAATTTACAATTAAACGCTGATATAGATCACCCATTCCTTGCTCGGTTGGTATTCCTAAGTGCGTGCGATATTTTGATGGCCATTTTGAGGATTGTTTTTCTGTACGAACGATTTCGTACGGAATTGAAAATCGCCCGGGGGTTTGGTTTGGAGCATCAAAACGAAATTTGTATTTATTCACATATTTATACTAATACTAGCTGACCCCGCAAACGTTGTTCTGCCATATGAAATGTCAAAGTGACGCGACGCTTCACGTCAATGAACGACGGTTAAAAATAAAAATACTAAAATAGTGTTTAAAAACATTTTCCAGTGGTACAAATTGTGAATCTAAACCATTCTCGAATCCCCTTGAACACACCCAAAAAATTTCATCAACATCTATCCAGCCGTTTAGAGGAGTTCACTGTCATACACACGTACACATGAAATATATATGTACCTATATGAAGATTGGAAAGCGGGAGAGATTAATTTTATGAAGATTAACTTTGTTCTTTAAAACATATCACAAATTGATATGTTTTATCTTCTTTGATCTATAGTTTACGAGTTAATGGAAAGTTAAAAAATACATATTCCGGTTCGATTCTTGGGTCGGGCAACAACTATTTCTACTAACTTGAAATGCCTGGTAGCAGCACGGATTCTTGATTTGTGCCCGGCTCTTCACCTAGTTTAAAAGCCGCAAACCATTTGAATTTTATTTTCAGGTAATTATCTAACAATCACTAGATTACTAGTCTTTCTAGTCTAGATTCAAATCTACTAGTATTTCAGTTCTTTTACTCAGGTCAGAATTTCTTTGTTAAAAATACGACTGAGTTTTCTCATGAGCCACCGTTTATGTGCGATCAACTTTTTCTGTAATTGCCACGCGCCGAGTGAACTGAAAACAAAACAATGAAATGAAAACAATAAAAATATGAATGAAATCGCTCAGAATAAGCGCCCGCAATGAGTTTCTCACCGAACGTAGTAATAATATATTAACTCATATTCCAAGTCAACTGATGTCAGGACAGAATTGCTTGTTTACTACTTTAACAGTCAACAAAGAAACAGCCAACATTTCTTGGGGTCACCGTTTTTACTCTGTCAAGTTTTCCTACAGCCATTAGCCACCAGCCGAGCGTCAAATGCAAAGCCAAAGTGTAATAGTTCAGAATAGGCCCCCGCAGTCAGTCCACCGAAACTCTTTTATCTGCATCGTCTTTATGGAGAATTCGCGGCGTTCTAATTAAATTTCTGAAAAGCGTCGAGTCGACAGCGAATCGCTTAATAACCTACTTCAGGGCCGAAAGAACGCTGGCGGGCGTTTTGTGAAACTTTACCGATTCAAGAATTTACGTGATTGCATATAGGCACGAAAGAAATTGTTTTTTTTTATAATAGGTACCATAAACTATAAAAATATTAATCTGTTTGTAGGTACATACTTCATAAACTTGTAACATATCAATAGTTGGTAAATGGTGGAGCCTCTATGAGTTGTAGCTAAGGAAATAATAATAAATAAAACATAATTTAAAAACATACATCACTACATCTCGCAAAAGTAAATTCGTCAAATAAGCATACTTCTGGCGAACGCGATTTCATCAAATAAATTAAACTAGCGTATTCAGTGCATTGCGCTATAATTCCAGAACGCTGCATCTGCGCGAGGGTGCAATTTCTTTTTATTACCAGCTTACTTTAGTGTGTTTCATATTGAAGTAATGTAGGTTACCGAGTTAAACTGAAACCTGGGTAGCTAGTAAATCTCATTGTAGTGCACTAATGCCCTTATAGATATAGCTGCAACTCATAGACGTCCCACTGCTGGGTACGGGTCTCCCCCACAGATAAATCTGCAGGTCCAGAGCATACTCCACCACGCTGGGATGCGGATTGGAGGGGTTAGTGGCAAACTCAATGTCGTATTTTCGTATGTATGTTCTTGGGAGAGGCCTTTGTCCAACAGTGGACTACTGTGGGCTGAAGAGAAAGAGAGGATGAGAGAGAGAGATGATAGAAAATAGGAAATTCTGAATGATAGATGTTGATAGAGTTTAGATTGCGAGTACGCGGGATCTGTTTGGTCAGGATTATCTATTATGCGCACTGATGGTTGCGTTTTTGTAGCGTATACTGCTGACACTACCTTACCCTAAAGCTGTGCCTGTGGCCCGTACATATACTGTAACAATCTAACAAATACATAATTGTTACCTGCTATAGGTACGATACGCTATACTAAAATCAGCAGCGTTTATTGAAAAGCTACTGGCATGCCTCTCCCCAGTCTGACATAAATAGTGTGTCAATTTATATGATACACGGCTTTTGCCCGTAGTTTTACCCGCGGAAAAAGTGTAATCAAGTTGAGAATTAGTATCAGCGCCATCTGTTGACGTTGTGCCAAACAGCTATCCAATAAACGTGCAAAGCATCCCAAGTGAACATATTTTCGGGATAGAAAGTATCCTATGTGCTAATTTAGGTTATCATCTAGGTACCAAGATTCATCCAAATCAGTTTTGTAGTTTATACGTAATTGAGTAACAAACATCCAAACATCCAAAAATCCAAACATCCAAACTTACAAATTTTCACATTTATAATATTAGTTACAGGACTAACTATCACTAACAGTCCCCAGTCCTCATACCTACTAACGAACTGACCAACTAATGTTCTAATTATCTCTCTCAACTAACTGGACTGACCATCCCAGTCCCTAATTGGGTCTCATTCAAAGTCAGTCACAGTTGTCATGGGCGGCAGCGGATGGGTGGGGCAAGATCGTTTGCTATCTTGTATCCATAAAAAAAAGGTATTTATTTAAATTATTCTCACTGAAAACTCAATTTGATATTTAAAAATCCTCATTTTTCCTTAACCTGTGACATGCTTTGATTTTCCTGCCTTGGCTTTGAATCCGCTTTTCAATATGCGCAGCCCGGGAACACGCACTTCGGTCGCAAGGTCGTATCGGAAACAGGTCAATAATATTTATCTAATGGCTGACTTCCTAACGCTGCGGGAAGCCGCTGCGGCATGCGTTTGCGACATGCAGCTAGTTGATCAAGTGAGGTATGGATTTTGTCAGTCCGAGCAGAAAGATGTTCGAGAATACCAAAAAAATTTATGGACATTCAAATTTTCGAGTTTTTTTTTCTGGACATTAAAAGTTTATTATGCACTAAAATATAGCAGGATTGGTCTTCCAGGGTAATAATTTTTAATTTTATTTATTCAAGTTTATGTAATACCTTAAGTATACAAAGGGCTTACATAATGCCATACGGGATTTTCTGCCAGTTCACCCTGGGTGATGGTGAGAATACTGTTGGTAGGTAAAAATAAATGTGAAAGGAAACTTTAGGGAGATATTAAATCCACGCTTTTAGACTTCATCGTCTAATCTCAATGTTTCTCAACTCAACCTGAGAGGATACCAGTGCCCGCTTAGTACCGGTATTAGTAGAGGTAGGTCGTATCTTAAATGGTGACGAATATGCAAGTCCAGGTCGTTCGATTTCGTGTGCTTGCCGAGATGAAAGCAGATATTGAATTCCAAGATAAATATTTGTACTTGGGATCATTGGTGTTAGGTATATTTTGTGTTGAAAGCTGAAGCTTGGGACCAGAATAGTGGTACGGTATCCTGTCATAAAAGGCGAATAAAAGGGGGCTTCTGGGTTCACGGGCAGCAAGATTAGGAGCAGTCCATCCAGTTATCCCGGGAAAGACGATGTTGTGTGTGGTTGCACAACGTTGTAGATGGCGTCGCAGTCTTTGGACGTCTCGTCCGAGACGAGTCATAATGGGCACAGCACTGGAGTGCAGCGGTTTGTTCTAACAGAGGTCCCGGCGCCCGACAAGTGCCGAGGAAGGCCAACTAGGGGGTTTTAGTGGGTGGAAATCCCAGATAACCCGGTGTCACTCCCACGAGGTACCTTTAAAGGTTTCCCACTCGTAAAACAAACAAAATAGTATATTTTGCGTGTTCCCGTCACTTGCAACACAATCCTAGTGCGGCGGAGGTTTGCGTCACTGTTTGTATGAGCTTGTGAGCCGCAGCCACACTGGCTCGCGACATGCGGCTGCGGCTCGCGACATGCGGCTGCGGTTCGCGACACACCTACCGCGGGCGTATTGACAGAGCGGGCGCTGGCGGCCAAAGTAAATTTACACTTACCACGTTATTGACAGCTGACTTGATTCAATACCAAGTCCCGTTCGCTTGGCGTAAAAATATGGGGCGATCGTGTGGGGAAGACTTGGCAAATACATAGACTTGGATCTTGGTAATGACCAAAGGAAATAGAGTTTGATATCATAAAATACGCAGATGTTTAGTTCAACAAGGCATGTGAGGTCTGCCAATCCGTACTCGGCCAATGTTAGTTTCGAACTCCACGTTAGTTTAACCACATAATTACTTTCAATTAATTCTTAAATATTATTAAGAATAATAATGAATATTTTTGATATCCAATTTAAAACGGACAATCAAAATATCCTATCTTTGCCACTATACATCGAGGAGCGTGGGTGCAGAATCGGGCAAAGCGTAACAAAACTACGCATCATCATGGGAAACATGAAAAGAAAATTCAACATAAAAAAATTCAAAATTAAATGACATACGAAATGTTAAATTTTATAACGCAAGATTTGACAAAACTAACAATAAACTACAATAACTAAATAACTAACAAACATTTCAAGTTAAATAAAATCTTGCAAAAAACATTTTTTAAACGGTGAAAGTTTTTTAATCACGAAGTCAAGGCGGCGACTATAACTTCATAGCAGATTACCGTATTTTCTCTTTAAAATTGATTTAACACCAATGTGGACGGTTAGGGTTGGCAAACTGTGAATAACCATTCACAATAAATAAATGCTTGCATCTTATGTGATGGTGTATAATTATTAATTAAATAATAAAGAGAATAAAGAGTAGTTTATTTTTCACAAAACTTACAAGGGAAATACATATAATCATCAATATTTTTTTTTAATAATTAATAATATAATTTTCATGGCAATGGTTTAATTGACAAAATTCAAAATTTGTTTTATTTCGTGAAATTCTTAAGATGATCACTAATGATCACTGATGATGTCCTAACCTGATGTAAGTATATAGGTAGGTCCATTAGGCGAATACATAATTTGTTTTCATTGATCAATATCAGCACGAGAGTTTCACCCCTAGCTCTGGCGGGAGGAAAATAATTCAATTTTGTTTTATTGCTGGCCTCGTCAAATGCAACTCTGCTTACTCAGTGTAACCTGGTTTTCTTAGTAAAGGATTTTAAAAAATGGAACAGAAATTACGTATATATACGTATAGGTACATTTATCAGCCTGTGGAAGTATACTTTTTATTTATTTTTTTATATATACGGTTTTTTGTAGTCTACCCGCTTGATTATTGTGAGTTTGATTATAAGATAACCCAGTAGCTATTAGACTCCTCCTGTCACTCAACGGGGTCTGGGTCATGGGTGGCAGCGGATGGTTAGTGTTACATGTTCATTTGTTATCTATTAAGAACAAGTATTTTTTTTTATTTCAGTAGTAAATATTACGTACGGTAAAATTGATTCGAAAAATGCAATAAATTTTAGACAAAGAACCATCAAAGAGAATATATCAAAAATATTCTGAAAATTCGCGAGCGAATGTACTCGTAAAGGCTCGTGCGATCTCCATTTCATCCCGTATGGTGAAACCAAATTGTGTTGACCTGTACTCTACATACTTTGCTACCTACTACCCTCTAGCATCTAGATTTACCCCGGTATACATCGAATAAGCAAAGTTAGGTAAATAAATCTTTGGATACAAAATCGCAAAATTATATCAATCCTTGGTTTATCAAAGGTTTTACGATTTTAGAGGATACTCAGAACGGTCCATATTTTTACAAGAAAGCAGTAATTATTGTTTGTTAATGTCAGATCTCAACCTTATATTCTAATACTAGTGGACCCCGCAGCTTCACTCGCGTGGAATAAAAAAAAATCAAGATTTATTCAATGTACAGACGCGGATTCGTTGGACTTTTATTATATGTTAAACAGATATACAGTACTCGTATATTGAACAGTCAAAAACATCTGTTTCCAGTATCCAGATTTGTTAAATGTGCATAGTGACCGAGGGTCTATGTAATCTGGTGCGCTCATTCACCTGGAAAACAGCGGATGCGATTTAATTTAATTTTCGATTAGATTCGTATTGTTACATTCCATTTTCGAATTTGTAGCTGCATTGTTTAGTTTCGCGTTCGAAAACATTCGTTTATTACTCAATTCGAATGAAATGAGAGTTAGGTCGGGTGGCGGAAATTGGTAATTAAATGATCGTATAAACCAACCGGAAAAAAGTGACGAGGCCATCAATTGCAGAGCTTTTTGTGTTGTATGATGCAATAGTACAGGAATGTTGTAGACCAGTTTGAAAACCGGCCATTACAACTGTGTTATGTTCAGATAAATATCCACTTATGTTTGTAACACGACGGTTAATTTTTGTCACAACAATAGTTGTGTCTTTATTTCGTACAGCTATGACTATAAGCTGAAACATGTTTTAAAAGCGCACGTTGCTAAAGATAGATGCCCTTTACAACACGATGGAGAACTCAGGGCAGGTGGCAGGATAATTATATACCATCTTAATTTTTTACAGTTATCATCATCATCATTATCACAACCCTTTCTTTGTCCTTCTGTTGGGCACGGGTCTCCTCTCAGAATGGGAGGATTAGGCATTAGTCCACTATGCTGGTCAAGTGCGGATTGGCAGACTTTACATGCCTTTGAGAACATTATGATGAACTCTCAGGCATTTCTTAAATCGCACATAACTTAGAAAAGTCATTGGTGCGTGTCACTTGGGTTTGAACCCGGACTGTTCGAGTTGCCTCTCGATTACGATACTGGGGTGTCACCGCTTTACAGTTATATAATGGAATAATTCCAGTGTAGAGAATAACTTACACTATGACTGTGATGGGACTAACAACAATATACATGGGACTAACAATAACATAAGCAAAACTATTTGATTATAACGGAATTCTTTTAATACGAGAACAGTGTCATTCCAATGTCGTAACCTTTCATATAATTGTGTAAATAAACCTTTGCCATACTTTACTAAAAATTTTCTGATTACCCCTTATTTTTCACAAATAACGAACTCTAAACCAGCCAGACTTATTTTTTCTAAGCTAGACGTAAGCCACAGGTTAATACGAGTATTAGATCGAAGTTTCTGGTTGTTAATGACATATTTCACTTGTGTAGATTTCTTCTTCAAGCTTTAAGTAATCCCGCTGTAGGTAGCGTCCATAGCTCAAGGCGTAGCGTTCATATTTGGGTTGTTGCTAGAAACCCGCTGCATTTCATCAATTAGACCACACTTGACATTTAAAACGTAATGAAGTATGATACTCCGTTTCCTATTGGTAGTAAATCCGAAAGGTCACTCGTTCAAGGGAATAATATGCATTATTCCGACCACAATAGTACGTTCGAAAAGAAAAGATTTTTTTGTGCAAGCAGCACCAACCCACGCTGAATGGTTTTTTTAATTAATCTGGCAGTGATGACATTTCGATTTTTTTTCAAATAAACGGATGATACCGGTCAAAGAGCAAATCTAGAGTAAATCTAGTTAAGGCTTATTTCTTTTTATTCAAGTCGTACAGAATCGTACTTTACACAATCTATAATAAACTATTTCAAATCTTAATAGGTATCTGTGGTATGCTCAATCCGATAAGCTCATTAATTTAACGTCCGATGTTAAATACTGTAGTTTTTTTCTTATATATATTTCTTGCAGAATTAGTTTACTCATAATATGTAATATAATTGAAATTTAAAAACATGATATTCATATTTTTTGGATGTAAGATAGAATCACATTTTCGACACGAGCCATTGGGCGATGGACGCTACTCTATACCACGCTACTTTAAATACATATATATAATATCATCATAGAATAAAAGTTGTTTGAAAACGTAGAGAACATTCTAGGCTTGATGTAGGTTTGCGCGTTATTTAAATAGCGCTACGAAGCTACGGCGTAGCAATGACGTAGCTACACTATTTTGATCATTCGTTTGACCACAAAACATCATTGATAGAAAATTAAATTAAATTATTATTACTATAATTTTTTTTTCTTTTGAAACGTTTTTATTTGTAAGAATTTGGATAGATAGTTTAAGGCGACATAATTAATTTGTTATTAAAATCTCTAAACAGAAATACAGCTAATTGTATTTAGGTTCTACCACATAATCGTACAAAATTTGAAACGCGTGCTATCCATTCCAACATACCTATTTATTATGCGAATGTAATGAAAAAAAGTCATATTTTTATGAACAGTGGTATAGGCAGGGCGATGACGATCCCACTGCCGCAATGAGAAGGCTGGAGGCAGACCCCCCCCCCCCCCCGAAAACTAAAATTATTCCAGTTCTATTTTCTAATTTGATGCAAACATAGTTCAAGTTAATAACAAAGGGCATCGAGGGGTTCGTTATATTCCGTGGTCACGAAATATTACGTGAATTAACGAACCGATTTGTGAAGCTGCGTGATGGAGAATCCCTCGACTGCGGCTGTGGGAGGTTTTAGTTCAAAGAACAATTCGTTTTTTTTGTATATAACATAATGTAGAAACTATATTTGCGAGAGCCTGGTGCCTGAGATAGGTGCCCTGGTCCCATGGAGTGGTACTTATAAATAATATAAATCTAGACGGAAAGTTGTGAATTGTAGTTTTACAGAGCAACTAGCTGACCCCTCAAACGTTGTTCTGCCATATGAAATGGCAAAGTGACGCGACGCTTCACGTTAATGAACGACGGTTAAAAATAAAAATACTAAAATAATGTTTAAAAAACATTTTCCAGTGCACCAAATGTGAATCTAAACCATTCTCGAATCCCCTAAAACACACACAAAAAATTTCATCAACATCTATCAAGCCGTTTAGGAGGAGTTCACTGTCATACACACGTATACAAGAAATATATATACCCACATTTTTCTTTCAGCATAAGTGTAATTGTATGTAGTTTGTCTAAATAAACTTTTTCTATTTCTATTTCTAGTTTTGTATGTTTTTGATATTTTAATATTGTTATTTTAGATTGGAATTATCTGTTCTATTTGAGTTCTAGCGTATAAGAATAATTTATCTGTATTCAGATCTAGTTCAGAATGTCGCATTAGTATGCAAAGTGGACATCTAGTTTACATTTATGTACATAGCCTAGTATGTTGCATAGCGCAGTAGGCTCAGCTCTTGGCACCTGCCCTGCCGCTGCAGACATCCTAAGCGACTATAAGCTTTGATTCACCTACATTTTTTTGAACGTAATGTGAATTGGCTTGCTGACTGTTAAGGAAATGTTGAACAACTTGTTGTTGTTGAACATATCGTAGTTTTAGAATAGAATTGTAAAAATTGTAAAAATTGATTAAATAATATAGATATTTTATTTTCTTGAAAAATCAATATTTTGTGTGTATGTAAGAGTATATTGTATGTAATCGTAGTAATAAAATACGTGCGTATAAAGTCGACGGGCCCGTTGGCGCAATCGGTAGTGACCCTGCCTGTTGCCCTGTCGTTGATTCGAATCCCACTCAGGACAAACATTATTATTATTATTATGAACATTTATGTTTGTCTGAATTTTAATTTATCTATTTTAGTATGTATTTATATTGTGTATATATTTGTTTGTATTTTTTTAATAGTATAGACGGACAAACAGACGGGCCACCTGATGGTAAGTGGTCCACTTTTTTTGAGTGTGAAACGCTTAATCATAATCAGTCTCTGACACCAATAGTACAGACTCGCGCCTAGTTTGGGATCAGATGGCCGTATGTGAGAATGTCCATGATATTTATTTATTTATTTATTAATAGATCTGACTGGTGCGGGTCATATTTGCATGCTTAATAATCTAAGGGTCATGCCGTACTTTAGTATTATGTGAAAGAAAATGTAATAATTTTTTTTTTCATGAAGTTAAGGACGCAAAGTATGATTCCAGTTGTCGACTCAACAGTTTTTGAAAGCCGCACGGACTAAACAGCGGCCGAAAATGTTGCAATGTGAAACAAAGGGACATTCAATATCATAGAGAACACACAAAAACTCCGCACACGAAGACTCATGCAAAGAGTCATACAAAGAGAATACCACTACAATATGGCCACCGCACTGCAGCTCTATAAAACATTACTACGTCCGAATGCGTTGCGGGGTGTATCAAAGCTTTGTTAGGCTATCTGATGACCTTTACGGATCCAGCGTACTAGTGGTCTAAGTTAGCAGTTGACTTGAGTTGGAGAATTGAAGTCTAACACATAAACTCTGCTTTTGAGATGAGTAATGTACGTTAGTATGAACTGACTGCATTAATGGCTTTTCACAATTGTAATGAGTAGCATAGGATGCTGCTGCATGCTCGTTTATATTTAATTTATATCTGAATAAGATAGAAAATTATTGATAAAAAAAACAAATACCCGACTGCGTTAGTTGAAAAAAAAAAAAGTTTTTTAGGTAGTTTAGTAATTAGATAGATAGATAAATTTATTTTTATCACACTTCAGCATCAGTACATTAAACAGTTACACTTTTGCACATAAAATTATTTATAAATACGTCATATTACGTATACCCAATTACGTAGTCATAATAACTTTGCAGTTTCGAGTTTCCGCACCGTATACAATACACAATCAAGGTACTCAAGGTAACGAGCAGTGCCAAAGCCGATAGCCATCAGGGAAATTGAGTGGCGGCTCAATGCGATACATATGCATGCTCGAATATCCATCAGTCACGCCGCTCGCGGTATCGGATCCCCCCGTATTCACTGATTGAATAATCGGACATTCAACTATCTATATATATAAAAGGAGAAGGTGACTGACTGACTGACTGACTGACTGACTGACTGACTGACTGACATATAAACGTAGGGCCTAAACTATAAGGGCTAGAAACTTGAAATTTTGCACAGGGGTTCCTTTTATAACGTAGGGGAGCACTAAGAAAGGATTTTTGAAAATTCACCCATTAACGACGTCTGCCCGCGTTCGGGTTGCCCACTTGACTTCAAAAACGGCAAAGTTTCATACTAACTTTGCACCCCCGTTTTACCCCCTCAGGGGGTGAATTTTCAAAAATCCTGTCTTAGTGCTCTTAGTTACGTTATAAAAGGAACCCCTGTGCAAAATTTCAAGTTTCTAACCCTTATAATTTAGGCCCTGCGTTGATATGTCAGTCAGTCAGTCAGTCAGTCAGCTTCTCCTTTTATGTATATAAGACTAGCTGACCCAGCAAACGTTGTTTTGCCATATAGATAATTTTTTGTGGATATTTTGGGAGAACTTAATGTAAGCGTGTGGACTACTACTACCACTACCACTACCCCTACCACTACCACTATCCCCCTACCACTACCACTACCCCTACCACTACCATTACCACTACCCCTACCACTACTCCTACCACTACCCCTACCACTACCCCTACCACTACCACTACCATTACTTATAATCGAAAGCGTTCAATAAAAGTAGGAAATTATTAAAAATAAAAATCGCGATGGAAAAATAGGGGTTAATCGTAGAGGGTTGAAAATTTAGGGTTTTATGTATAATTTTCTTTGCTATAAACCTCACGGAGCCCGAGACCTTTCCAACGAATGCAAAACCATGGAAATCGGTTCGTGCGTTCTGGAGTTATAGCGTCAGGAAGGAAAACCCGACTTATTTTTATATAGTAGATTACTTAATTTGAGTTGTGCTTTAAAACGTTTGCGGACGTGATGGCCTATTGCCGAACAATTTAACCTAACATTATGATGCCAGTACTCCTTCCACCGGTCCGGTCCAATATCCGAGCTACAAGTACGCTTTTAATATTTGCAGAGAGCAAAACAACTTAAAACTATTTATTGGTTTCGGTAGGAGATGCTTATACAAAGGCTAGTAGACAATTTTCTGGTTTATCCTGTAGGAAATAGAGTGCTCAATCATTTGTGTCGCACAAGTGTAGTAGTAGTTTAACTTGTCTCGCCCAAGTGTTTGTGCGGACGAATTGCCGCACGATCGTATAAATAAATAATTTGGTGAACACTTGAATATGCCGCCTTTTGACTTGCTGTGTTTTCGTGTTTCGAAGGCTCTCTCTTTTCGCTTCAGTTTTTTATTTTTTCATGTGAGCAACAATTTGCTAACTGACTTCGAGGAAAGGAGAAGGTTCTATGTTCGATTGTATGTATTTTTTTTAGATGTGAATACTAGTTCATGGCAATAATGGTGATGTTTGGATTGGTAAAATCTCCCCGATATTTTCTATTGGGTTTCGGTCAGTGGTAAACACATATCTCACCCTCACCCTGGGTTGACTGGTAGATAGTAATGCCAATAGGCATTAAGTCCATCCACAATGGATGGAACAACTTTTTTTTTGTGTAACAATAAAGTATTTAAATAAAATAAATAAATAATATCTATGTGTCTATGGAAAGCATAGGTAAACGAAAGGATAAACCGATTTTGATATAATTTTTGTTTGTTGAAAGGTGACTTGAAAGAGTGTTCTTTAATTCTATCTACCTAATTCTATAAAGGTTCTAACACTTTTTCAAAGCGTAAATGCTCCTACCCTTTTCAAAATTTTATAATTTTATTAATTATATTACTTTTTAAATGCAGCAGATGGGCCACCTGATGTTAAGAGGTCACCGTCTCTTATGAACACGGTGAACACCACAATACCACAACCATTTTTTGGTCCCACTATTGGACCACTAGTCCGCAAAACTGACCAAGTGCGGATTGGCAGACTTCACATATCTTCGAAAACATTATGTACAAAACAGTCATCAAGGTTTCCTTACGATGTTTTCCTTCACCGTTACAGCAGGTGAAATTTAATTTCATTTCGTAACTCATACACCGATTGCCCCGAAGGAGCTGCTTTTCTCCTATACCTTATTAACTTCATGAATTCTACTCAGATTTCATACTAACTCGTATTCGAATATTAAATTTTCCAGAAAACCTGCGGTTGTGGAGAGGAAATAGATCTTCAGGCGTTCAATCGCGCGGGTCAATAGGCCGAGGGACAGCGCGGCTCAGAAGCTATTTGCCTTAGAAAAAAAGTATACGAAAGGGCTTTACGAGGGTTATATAATAGAAGTAGCAGGTATCTGGCTTGGTAATAAAATGAAGCGCAAGTAGCCCCGCGGTAACAAATTGATCATAGATTGTAGGTGGTAGAGCCTATAGACATTTTTATTCTTTAGCAATGGACAAACAATAAACAATTTCATAGAAATTGGAAAATTATCATCACTTAATATGACCTAAACATAACTGGTGAAAACTGTACTCGCGCCTCTGCCTACCCCTTTGGGGGAAATACAGGGGTTTTGTTATATTTATGTTATGTGTTAAATTATTAAGCTGACGACCTATTTTATTTTTGTGGAAATAAAAGATTAGTGTCAGGGCACGTGTGTTAAGAGTGGGCGAGGCCCCGAGCTGAGAGCGGCAATTAGACGAGCCTTAACGACGCGGTATAATAATACACTGCAGTTCACCGCAACATGGCTTTAATCATCACGCACTTCATCGTACTAGGTTCCTGTCAGGTTCCAGTACATTATTTTTTTAAATTCTTACGAATTTCCAAAAGAAAAAAAGATCGTGATCTACGCTCTGGAATTTTTTCAGTATCTAGTCCACACTGCGGAGTTGTCCTGTGTTCAAAATTCAAATATTTTGACATTGGGAATCGTTATTCAATTTTTTTCGAAATTTAAAAAAAAACACTTTCTATTTTGGAAAATTGTAAAGTCGGGAAACAGTTTACGATTAACAACGACTGTTCTCAAGATATTATGTATGTACGAAAAAAGTTAATTTCTTTGACAAAAAAAGCAGTGTACATAACTTTAGTACAAGAAATAAGGATAAATTGATTGTACCTAGCTCTAGACAAAGTAAAGTATCAAAATCTTTTATGAGGAACTGTGTTCGCTTCCTCAATAAAATACCCGGAAATATTACTTGTCTCTCAGAGAATAAATTTAAATCTTACATTAAATAAAACCTCCTTAATAAAGCTTTCTATAAAATTAATGATTACTTAAACGAAATGCTTGGTGCGAAGTATCTCCAGCTCCACTTGTTCAATAATAATGTAATGTGATCAAATTATAAAAATTTCATCAACTTTGTGAACCGGCGGTAGATAAAAAATGTTATGACGTTCATTAAGCGTATAAAAAAATACCAGTATAATGAAAAATAAATGAATCTGAATCTGAATCTGATACTTTAGTCATCTTGAAGTGAGGTGGTAAGTGCCGTGAAGTATCTACTGCAGTGAATCTGTGTTTGTAAAAGCGTGTTGTGTATGTAAAAGAATGAAGTTGTTTTTATAAATAACTGGAGGTATTGTAACAATAACTGCGTTAGTAATTCATTGCTATTGGCATTGCTGCCGTAGTTGCGAGAGCGATTGCTGAGCTAGAAGACCTGGGTTCGAACCTCGGGTCGAACAACAACTAGTGGGTTATTTTAACTTGAAATGCTTGGTAGCAGCTCGTACTCTGGATTTGGGCCCGGTATGGCATTAGGCCGTAGAGTCCATAGCCCAATGGCTCGCGTCGATTCAATGTGATCGAAAGAGTTATGTAACGACGGGTGCGGTCGGTTTGTGGATGGGTGACCGCTAGTGGCAAAATTTCATGGACGCTACCGTGCTTCGGAGGGCACGTAAAGCCGTCGGTTCCGGTTGTTTTCAATAGTGGAAACAGTCGTTAAGCTTTGTCGAATACCTTTGGGTGGCTTGAGAACATCACTAACCCCTCCACCAATCCGCATTGGAGCAGCGTGGTGGAGTATGCTCTAGACCTCCCGCAGCTGTGGCTATGAGAAAGATCCCCAATAGTGGGACTTCTATGGGTTCTAGCTATGGGTTTCTAGAAGCTCTAATTCGGTTTGGTGGAGTAGTTAGGCCAACCCAGTGTGGATGTTCACAGGCCACCTGAAGGTCTTCGACAAGGCATAACGATTTTATAATTGCCTGGACGCCCGCAGCTTCGCTCGCGTGGAATTAAACATAACAATAGTTTCGTTTATACCTAGTAATATCATAAAGCCTATGTCACTCAGTGAAGATGCAGCTTTCTAATGGTGAAAGATTTTTTGAAATCGGTCCAGTAGTTTTTGTGTGAAAACATTACAAATAAATGTTTCCTCTTTATAATATTAGTGTAGAAAATAAACCGAGCTGACAGCTTAGCGTACCCAAGCACGGAAGCGCCCATGATTTTTCCACTAGCGGTCACCCATTCGGAAAACGACCGCACCCAACGTTGCTTAACTCGGTCAATAACAAACGATCGACACAAACCATTGGGCTATGAACGATTCTATACACAATCAAATCCCATTTGACCTCCAAGTTCTTCTAGAAAGAAAATCTTTAATTCGATGTGATTTGCATTTGAATAATAAATAATAATAATAACAAGCAATACCTATCGATTTGCACGTCTGTCCCTTAAACACTTGTCCGATACTATCTCAACGTCTTCTAACTTTCTTATCAACGACATACACGTAGTGAAACGATCTTACTCTTATGTCAATAACAATAGGGTCCTCATTAGCTCGGAAATTCTTCTACGGCGAGCTGTAAGGAGCGCTTTCTCGAATTTGTTGTATCATCAAACTTAAATCCAAAATCTATAATGCTAGACTACTATCTGGGCAACAAATATGTTTGGTCACTCCTTACGCGAACGTGATAGTTAAATCGTATGACGCGTACATAGCATGTAATGCTCTCGCTGGGTATCTGTATTTGGTTGAGAGACAGCAATGGATGCGTCGGTTTGGTAAATGTCGTTGGATGTACAGGAGTAGCGAAGAGATCGGGCCTACAATGCACGTTGTTTATCCGCTAGGGCGCGGGGGAGGGGTACGCGCGCGCGCGGAGGGGCTCCGGCCGGGCCCGGAGTTCAGACTTCAGTTGGTCTGTAGCCGCCGTCGCAGTCACTCGCCCGCGTGTGCCCCTGTGCCCCTACAAACGTTGACACCGACCTTCAATCCGTGCGAACGAGACGTCTATATCCAGGTGAGTTCTTTCGCAATTTCAAAAATTACGACTGTCAACTTTTTCCCGGCGTAGCTGCCGTGTGCGGCCGTGAGGGGATCAGTTATATAATGATTAATTAGCTTTTTCGGCGCATAGTGGTTTATCTGATTTGTGGGAAATATTTGGGTATTGAATATCCGTTATCGGGTGGTAGAATGTGTGTACGGGGCAGCCCTCGGAGGTATCGCCGCCACACCCATTTCTTTGATAAAGCATTTGTTTTTATGCTGTATCACATAGATGGTAACTGGTAACAATGCGACGGAGTGGTAGCTACGTATCTTCAACTTATCCCGGAAAGCGCCAACGCCAATATTTAAATTGATATTAATATTAGTTTCTGCTTATGTTAACTGATGCTCCCATTCCGATTACTAAGAAGTCCTAATATTAACTAACCTCGCATTAGTTATACCACAGACTACATCCTTTATCTATGGTAATACCTTTTTCGATTCAAATACACGGATAACAAGCTAGTGAAAAATACGGAGTTTCACAAAAAATAATACGTGCGTCCACATAAAATTGCTACGACGGGTGCTACGGTGCTACGACGTAGCGGCGTAGATGCGAGCCTACGTCCTTCCATCTGCTCTATAGACAGTATTTGTAGCTACGTGTGATAGGTGTTTCAGGGTCAACACAAAAATTCCAGTAGTTCCCTTAAAATATTGGGGAATACGACCAGTGGTGATAGTACAGCGGGTGTCAAACTTGCCTCTTACACAAGGAGCTCTGAGTTCAAATCCAAGCGGCACCATGACTTTCCTAAGACGTAATATTTTACGTATGCCTTTTTTATAAATTCAGTAATTATTATAATTATAATAATTATTGAATTTATAAAAAAGGCATTTATATGCCTTTTTTATAAATTCAGTAATTATTATAATTATAATAATTATTGAATTTATAAAAAAGGCATGCATTTAGCTTACACATTTACACCCCCCATTAGGCCTACACCTGTTTTGCGGGTGGCGGATATACAGAAAACAATACAATTTACCATTCGTTACCGGATTACAAATATTTATCTGCGAAACAATTATCTGCCCCTGCCGAGATTCGAACCCAAGACCCGCGGTTCAGCAGTCATTGTCACTCACCACCTCGCCACGGAGTCGTAAAACATCACCTACTATAATGGTACAAGTTAAACATCATGAGGAAACTTGCATACAAGGGACTTGTTCATGTGAAGTCAGGTTACGGCCACCGTGATAGAATACCGAGGCGTGCCCTAAAGTGGGACAAAGGAACGGTTATGGTGGTGTACTAGTAATAATAGGATCACACTGCGCCATGAGCGCTGTCATTCCACAGTAATTGTGCTGAAAACCTCGACCTTGTTTCGTCCACGATTTCTTTGTATAAGCGGATTTCTTTTATTGCCGCCTTTGATCATGCAAGGCTCAATCGTCTGTGCCACATATGTACGATTGGAGAACAAAAGGATTTGGGCGTATACTACAACCTATCTATATATATAAAAGGAGAAGGTGACTGACTGACTGACTGACTGACATATCAACGCAGGGCCTAAACTATAAGGGCTAGAAACTTGCAATTTTGCACAGGGGTTCCTTTTATAACGTAAGGGAGCACTAAGAAAGGATTTTAGAAAATTCACCCCTATGGGGGTAAAACGGGGGTGCAAAGTTAGTATGAAACTTTGCCGTTTTTGATGTTATTCGAATGAAATTCAGTACTTATGAATGTTTTTTATTGAGTTTCGAAAATCATCTCTTAAGGGGGGGGGGTAAAAGGGGGGTGCAAAGTTAGTAGGTATAAAAGTTTTTCGTATATACCGTCATTATTTCAATGAAATTTTGTATTTAGGTTATTTTACGTCTAATTCCACGCGAGCGAAGCTGCGGGCGTCCACTAGTCCTATACACATTGATATGTAAAATTAAAAATATATATAAATATCTTCATCGTATGCAGTGCTTGCTAAAATTTCTTAGACATTAGTATTTAAAAGTATTTTATGTCATGTATGTACTGAAGAGAAAAAAAGCAAAAAGAGAACTTTGATCAGATTTGAGATTTTCTACACTTTATTCATCTTTATATTATATGCTTATGGTGTAATATAAAATTGTGTTTGGTTATGGTTGGGCTTAGTAGAATTTTGAGAAGGGTTGGCATGTTTTAAGTTCACCAATTTTCACCATTGCCCATTGCCCATTTCCACGTATCGGACACAAATCCAGACTGCGAGCTGCTACCGGGAATTTCAAGTTAATAGTTATTGCTCGACCCGAGGTTCGAATTCAGCACCTCCAGCCTAGCAGTCGCGCTTGCCAACACTAGACCAACGAGGCAGTCACATACCTGGGAAGTGTGCATAATTTACTCGAAGGCATGCGTGCGGGACGCATAAATAAATTATTTTTCTATATATATAAAAGGAGAAGGTGACTGACTGACTGACTGACTGACATATCAACGCAGGGCCTAAACTATAAGGGCTAGAAACTTGCAATTTTGCACAGGGGTTCCTTTTATAACGTAAGGGAGCACTAAGAAAGGATTTTAGAAAATTCACCCCTATGGGGGTAAAACGGGGGTGCAAAGTTAGTATGAAACTTTGCCGTTTTTGATGTTATTCGAATGAAATTCAGTACTTATGAATGTTTTTTATTGAGTTTCGAAAATCATCTCTTAAGGGGGGGGGGGTAAAAGGGGGGTGCAAAGTTAGTAGGTATAAAAGTTTTTCGTATATACCGTCATTATTTCAATGAAATTTTGTATTTAGGTTATTTTACGTCTAATTCCACGCGAGCGAAGCTGCGGGCGTCCACTAGTCCTATACACATTGATATGTAAAATTAAAAATATATATAAATATCTTCATCGTATGCAGTGCTTGCTAAAATTTCTTAGACATTAGTATTTAAAAGTATTTTATGTCATGTATGTACTGAAGAGAAAAAAAGCAAAAAGAGAACTTTGATCAGATTTGAGATTTTCTACACTTTATTCATCTTTATATTATATGCTTATGGTGTAATATAAAATTGTGTTTGGTTATGGTTGGGCTTAGTAGAATTTTGAGAAGGGTTGGCATGTTTTAAGTTCACCAATTTTCACCATTGCCCATTGCCCATTTCCACGTATCGGACACAAATCCAGACTGCGAGCTGCTACCGGGAATTTCAAGTTAATAGTTATTGCTCGACCCGAGGTTCGAATTCAGCACCTCCAGCCTAGCAGTCGCGCTTGCCAACACTAGACCAACGAGGCAGTCACATACCTGGGAAGTGTGCATAATTTACTCGAAGGCATGCGTGCGGGACGCATAAATAAATTATTTTTCTATGTTAAGTATTTATGTGTCCTGCTATAACGGCGAAGAAAAACTTTGTTTCCTTACATGCCTGATAGTTCTCCTTATTTTTTACAAAGGCATGTGAAGTTTATCTGTCCGCCCTTGGTCAGTAAGTGGACTATCCCATTACGAGCAGAGGGACAGTAAAAAAAATTTGTTGGACGAAAGTAGTTGGCTTTTACGACGTAATTATAACTTGATTTAATTAATTCTGTCGTTAACGATGATATACGATAAATAAGAGTCCAACCATATCTACGGCAATGCTGCTTAACTTCATAAGTGATTGCCGCGAACTTTTACGAACCGCACAAAGCGGCTTTGTCTCTCCCCGATTTTCGTTAAACAAAAGTTTAATTTTCCCGGAGCGATTACAATTGCAGAGCGTTTAACAGCGAACACAATATTTAGCGCAGCGACACT
Source organism: Carterocephalus palaemon (assembly GCA_944567765.1). Taxonomy (NCBI): domain Eukaryota; kingdom Metazoa; phylum Arthropoda; class Insecta; order Lepidoptera; family Hesperiidae; genus Carterocephalus; species Carterocephalus palaemon. Next base: position 3,067,975 of record OX155641.1, read on the forward strand.
TCGCAGCCATGTTTTAATTGGTGCCGCGGGAAAATATTTACCGACCGAAATATTACTTAGCAACCACTGCGGCCTCTCCGCAGTGGTTGCTAAGGACTTTGCTTCCATACCGGCCTAGTTTTAAAGAAAGAAATATCTAAGAATAATCGCTTATCTTATCTATTCGACTTGAGTAGTAGATTATCTGTTCTCAAAATCGTGGCGCGGTGGTGCGTAATCCTGACTGCAGAACCGCGGGTTCGCATCCCAGGTGGAACAGATATTTATTTCATAGATACATTTTTGTATGGGGTCATGGATGTTATATCGTGTCGTTGATGTTGTGTGGTGTGAGTATGAAGCGTAATTAAATATAACAACTCTCTTTTTGAAGTGAAAACTTCTTTAGCGGCGTTGAGCACTTTTTCTGTAATGGGTATAAAATCTTAAACTCGCGTCAGGACACGTGACCTGATCGAAAAAGCGTAAGACGGATGGAGAGTAGACAGCTATCCCCTCTCTACGGCGCGGCGAAAATGTATGCCTGGGCCTACTGTTTCGTTTAGGCAGGAAAAAGTCGTTGAAATTATGGATGAAAGTTGATTTTTCGGAGAGATAAACTTTTTAATGTAAAATAATTGCAATAGTTTTAAAGTGTTAAATTTTTAATGTAATATAAATTGTCATGTTTGTGTACGATAGCGCAATAAATGAATATTGTATTCTACCACATAAATGATAGTACTTTTATACTGATAAAGCAATTGGTGCAAAATTATTCCCTAACCATTCCAAAATATCAAACATGCTCAACGTTAATAATCAAGTTTTCACTTCTGCCGGCACTCCCGGAGTGCATTTTAATTTTTCATTACAATATATGTCTCATTCTCCTCAGAATCATCAGAATAATGTGTACCAATTGATGGTGCAGTCGATCTAGGGTGGTATCCGCCACGTGTACCATATCACAACTCATTAAAATGTCTCGCAGTGGCTTCTACGTGTTGGACCTGTGTCCCCACGCAAGCCTTCCAAATTACCGGGTCCACATCTGGACCCGTGAAATTTAAAGAGATACATAATAGTAATAATCTAATGCATAAAAACACTATAAAATGATTCTCAGAAACCGGTAGTGTGGATGACAGTGAACTCCTCCTAAACAGCTGGATAGATGTTGAAGACATTTTTTGTGTGTGTTCAAGGGGATTCGAGAATGGTTTAGATTCACAATTTGCTCCACTGGAAAATGTTTCCTAAACACAATTTTAGTATTTTTATTTTTAACTGTCGTTCATTGACGTTCACGACGTTTCAACGTCGCGTCACTTTGACATTTCATATGCCAGAATAACGTTTGCGGGGTCAGTTAGTATACACATATATTTCTTGTGTACGTATGTATGACAGTGAACTCCTAAACGGATGGATAGATGAAATGTTTTGTGTGTGTTCAAGGGGATTCGAGAATGGCTTAGATTCACAATATGCATTTGCGGGGTCAGCTAGTATGTTTATAATAATAATTATACTGTAAAAAATTTTTTTTAAAAAAGCTTTTACAACTTTTATTGTTATTTTCATGCATTGTCATCGGAACCAAATATGTGTGTCGAATTTCAGCTCGATAGCTTCAGTGGAAGTGGGTGAAATATTGATTGCAAGATTCCAGGACATACATACATACATACGAGTGAAGTTAAATAAAAGCTTTTAAAAACAGGTAGAAAACTTAGCATATTATGTCAAGTTTAGATATGAATCCATGCCGCTTATACCCATTCCGACCCTCGAGTATCATCAATTCTTTTATATCCTGTGTAAATCATATTATCCTAGCACTCGTTGAACAGATAATATATTCGAACATTCGTACATGCCAGTGTTGGCTGAAATTGGGAATAAAACCGATACTTATTCTGAATACCCGATTATTGTTCGTCGAATCGTAAATTTTTAATGACGCTTCGCGGATTCGCAGATATATTGAGATGTTGCCAGCTCGCATGTGTTACACATTCGTTTGGTTACAATCATTCTCCAAATGGTTGTCAAAATTAAATATTGCCATTTCTGTACTAGACTTTAGTACCACGTCTACCAAAAGCCCTGTTTCCAAAGGGAAAGGTAACAAAATTTCTATGATCAGCTTTCAATAGAAGTTTAACGCCTATCGCTACACTTGCTGAAATAATTTACAATACCGTCCAGACTCCCATTGCTAAAATTTAACTCCAAACAAATACTATTCCCACTGGAAATACGTCCCACTGAGTACGGGTCTTCTCCACATACAAATTTGTGGGTGGTCTAGAGCATACTCCACCACGCTGCTCCGACACATTTGTTTGTAATGTTTTCACACAAAAACTACTGGAACGATTTCAAAAATTCTTTCACCATTAGAAAGCTGCATCTTCATTGAGTGACATTGACTATATATAATATTACTAGTGGTCCACCCCGGCTTCGCACGGGTATTTTATATAAAAATCAAAATTATAATACACACACATAAACCCTATTTGCGTCAGGTTACTAAAAAAATAAAAATTTAACACCACTTTATTTTACATATGTATATAGATTATAACAATAGTTTCGATAACGCCTAGTAATATTATATAGCCTATGTCACTCAGCGAAGATGCAGCTTTCTAATTAAAATCCATTCAGTACTTTTTACGTGAAAAAGTAACACATCCATCCATACATACATACATACATACTTACAAACTTTCCCCTTTATAATATTAGTAGGATAGGATTAGTAAGAATTATACCTTATCAACAGCCTAAAATTTAAGTTATATGCTTCTAGTTTTGAAAATGACAATACTTTCATACCTTTCATCTCCCTTTTCAACCCATTACAACACTTTTTTCCAATTAAAAAGTGTCTATGTCCTTTGTTAGGCTCTAGACTGTGTACCAAATTTCATTTAAATCGGTTCAGTAGTTTTGGCGTGAAAGTGAAACAGACAGACAGACAGACAGACACTTCAAAACCAAACGTCCAATTTTAATCATTCAAAGACCAAATATTATCTACATAAACTGTAAATGTAGTCCAAAAAAAATTCAAGATAAACAAATGGTTGTTGTGCCTCACTCGACATAGATAGGTATAGTGTGTCGCTATTTTTTTTATAGATATTTATAAGATCTACAATTAATTAGAACATTTTATGGTTCTATCTTTTATATTTTAGGCAGCGTACGCAAAATAAGTAACTTTTCTGGTTGATTTTTTACACCTTGAGTCCGAAAAACCCAAATATCTTACGGAACCCTATTTTTTTCCAAAATAAAATTTAGCCTATGTCACCCGGGGATAGTGTAGCTTTCCAACAGTGAAAGAATTTTTCAAATCGGTTCAGTAGTTTTGAAGCCTATTCGATTCAAACAAACAATCAAATCTTTCCTCTTTATATATTAGTATAGACTAGGTGGTAAGAAACTAATCGGCCTATTTCCGACTTAAATCACACGTGAGTAAGCCGGTAACTTCAACTATGAACATAGACACTCACGAATCGTTCAATAATAAAAACGAAGATATAAAAAAATAATGCTAATTAAGCAGCCAATATGGCAAATGGACAGCTACAAATTGCCTATAGGGTCGGTTCTAGTCGAGCGTGCGAATCTCCCCAGTGATCCATTGCCGATAGTTTCTCATTAACTACGAGATCGCTGCTGCCAACTGACGCTTGTAATTTATTTGGTTACATAAAATCAGCACCGATACCCGGTGGGAGACGTGTTATTATGAGTATAATAAAGGCGTCCATAGCCCAATAAATCGCGTCGATCGTGAACGATTGAGTTAAGGAACGGGCGCGGCTGGTTCGTGGTGGACCTTAGCCGTACGAAATATATGTATCTAAATTTCAACAAATTCTATTAAGTACGGCTGGTCGAATGGTCGAATGGTTGGTAAAAACAATTTTCTAGGCCGCGAGTCCCGGTTCGCTCCCCAGTGTCTCAACAAAAAATATTTTTTTTTATTAAAATGTAATGCGACGTGCGTCACGCGACATGCGACAGACAAGCCAAAATTTTCAGAACGATGTAATAAAAGTTTCATTTTTAAAATACATTACTTTTTTTGCAAGACGCCGATACAGAATGGTCTATTGAACTCATGCTCTCGAATCACTGTCGGAAGACTTCACTGCAAATGTACAAAATTTAATACTGCACGCTAAATTGAATTTCAATTGAGAACATGCACATCGTTCACCCAGGAAATCCTGCAAAAATAAATCTGATTTCTTCAGTACAGAATTTTATCTAGACTACATTTTCTGAATTTCTTTGTATCTAACTTTGCTTTCCAAGTTCTTTGTTCTGATTATAGACTTCTAGAACAATCGCACAGTATTCACAGTCTTATGAGTATGCTGATTTATCTAAAATCGGCCAAGTGCGAGTCGAACTCGCGCAATAAGGGTTCCGTACCATTATCTATACAAACGGGAAAAAAAATCATGTCTGTTGTATGGGAGTTCCCCTTAAATTTTTATTTTTTCTGTATTTGACATTATACCGGCAACAAAAATACATTATCTGTGAAAATTTCAACTGTCTAACTATCACGGTTCATGAGATACAGCCTGGTGACAGACGGACAGACGGACGGATGGACAGACGGACAGCGAAGTCTTAGTAATAGGGTCCCGTTTTACTTTGGATACGGCATCCTAAAAAGTACTACAAATTTGACCGATGACCAAACTTAAATGGTGCGCCATACATAAACCAGCCGCTGCTGCTGGTATAAAAGCATACAATGAGGAGTTGCAATTTCAATCAGATTGCAAGAACGTGTCCTGAGTTATTGAGTGAAACGTTTTTTTTCTTTATTATGTAAAAAATGTTTTTTTTTTTTTAAATTCTTATATTATGTTTCTGATTTTATTATAGATATTAAATTTTTACTTATCTCTATTATTCTGTTACGATTTGGTGTACTATTACTTTTACGTACAAATATACATATACATAGTTAATTTACATATCTTAATATCATGACTTACAAAAATGGTCTTAAATAATGGAAGAAAGAGAAGCAGCGTGTTCCTCATTCTTCCCCACTTTCCCCGGCGACGTGGCAAGCTTTTAATTAAACAAATAAAGCTCTTCCCGAGCTTTTGTTTGTTTGTTCTGCTCTACTTGTTTGTGTGTTTGAGTGAAAGAAAAATAAAGCCGCACCAACAATAGAACGTAACCAAGAGCTGGCGCTGTTTGGTGTGGTAATTGGTTATTTTTAGGGTTCCGTAGGACAAAACGAACTGCAGTACAAGCTAGAATTTACCAAAGATTATAATAACTACATAAGGTTCGCAATAAGTAAATAAAATGTAATGGTTTTTGGTTTTTCAATTATTTTAAAAATATCACTGCCTACACCACAATGCCTTATCCTATATGTACTCGTATCACTATAATCCGAACTATGCGACAAAAACGGACGTACTGAAAACCAGCGTTGCGGCATTAATGCCGTAGCAAAGCTGAGTGCGTTACGTGTTTCACATTACTACTGCAGTAACCTTATATGTACTTGTATAATTTTATAGTTTACTAGTGGACGCCCGCAGCTTCGCTCGCGTGGAATTAGACACATTAACGACGTCTGCCCGCGTTCGGGTTGCCCACTTGACTTCAACTAACTTTGCACCCCCCTTTGACCCCCTTAAGAGATGATTTTCGAAACTCAATAAAAAACCTTCATAGGTACTGAATTTCATTCGAATACCATCAAAAACGGCAAAGTTTCATACTAACTTTGCACCCCCGTTTTACCCCCTTAGGGGGTGAATTTTCAAAAATCCTTTCTTAGTGCTCCCCTACGTTATAAAAGGAACCACTGTGCAAAATTTCAAGTTTCTAGCCCTTATAGTTTAGGCCCTGCGTTGATATGTCAGTCAGTCAATCAGTCAGTCAGTCAGTCAGTCAGTCCTTCTCCTTTTATATATATAGATTGTTATGTGTTTGTACTCTGCTGTAAATGTAAAATAAAGTTTTTTCTATTTCTATTCTATTTCTATAATGAACTTCTTCCTTCCTAAAATGTAATGAACTTCTTCCTATTTCCTAAGCTTAATAATGTGTATTTAAAGTACTTGATTGCACTTGGTTTAACGGAAGGGAGAAATGCGTACAGAAACTTGGATTGCTTGCCTGAGATTAAGTGATTGGGTGGTTTGTTAGGAATTAATATAACCTCAAAACTGTTTAGAAAAAAACTGGTGAAAACGATATGAAGTGAATGAAGCGAGAAACAGAATACCACGCCTTGTTGACCACGTGTGAGCAACCTGATGTTCCATACAATCATAGTATTGAGGCATGTTGCGTGGCGTGGCGTGGGCACCACCGTGCTGGCCGGGAACAGGAAATTGTATAGGATATGGGAAGGTAAACGTAGATGGTTTACGTTTTATATGTACGGTAGAAATAGGTGTGGTAGAAACAGGCTTGTAGGTGTGCTACCATGTGTCGGTGTGAGAGAAAAATAAACAAGAATTACAAGTAAATTTAAAAAAAAAGGTTTATATATTTTTATTTTTTTTATTTTATTGTTTTTCATGCATTGTCATCGGAAACAAATATTTGTGCCAAGCACCTCGATCAGTTCAGTGGAAGAGGGTGAAATATTGATTGCAAGATTCCAGGACTTACTTAAATACATACATACATACATACATACATACATACATACATACATACATACATACATACATATAAGTGAAGTTAAATAAAAGCTTTTAAAAAGATATGTAGAACGAGACAGAATACCAGTAGCCACGTGCGAGCTACCAGCTGTTCGATACAAACGTAGTAGCAGGTTGGCGTGGGCGCCGCGCCGGCGTGGGCGGGCGGCGAGACGCGGTCTGGCGTGACGCGGGCGGGAGCTGTGACGAGGATATGGGAAGCTGGGCGTAGGTGGCTCCTACGTTATTTGTCTGGCGGTGGTTGGCCTTCTGGAATTAAGATGATTATTACTTGTTTGTATTGTCGTAAGCGGTATTTTGTATGTAGGTAGCGGTGACAGCCCAGTTGCTATCGAACTCGCCTATCACTCGAGCGGTCCGGGTTCAAACCCCAGCGGCACGCACCAATGACTTTTCTAAGTTATGTGCGATTTTAGAAAATAAATGTCACTTGCTATTACGGTGAAGGACACATCGTGAGGAAACCTACATGCCTGAGAGTTCTTCATAATGTTCTCGATGGCATGTGAAGTCTGCCAATCCGCACTTGGCCAGCGTGGTGGACTAAGGCCTAATCCCTCCCATTCTGAGAGGAGACCCGTGCCCAACAGTGGGACGTCTATGGGTCGCAGCGAAGCGGTATTTCAGATTATCCGTAAACCATGCAACCCGTTGGATTTAGACAGACCAGGACTGGAAGAAGTGCAGCCGATTGAGTGAAATCTATATCTAAAAGTAGGCTTTAAAAGGCTGACATATAGATATAATTAATATGATAGCAGATAGCTTGCAGTAACGCCATACGCTAAATGGAGATTAACCGTCTATGTTCATTACACGCTCGAATACGCTCAATATGAATAAACGAAACGTAAGCTGGGTGTGAAATTAACAAAAACGATGTTTCTATGAACGCAGTTCTCTATACTCTGACCGTCGGTAAAAAAGTAAAGTAGATGTTAATTTAATCGTTTTGTTGCGTTTTGAAATGTAAATCATTGTTTGTTTTTCATCAAAAAACACATTTTTCGAAGTACACCGTTTTTTTGTTTTTATTTAGGTGATTTTCTCGAGTTATGAGATTAGTCTTATCAATAAAAAGTTTTAGAAACAAAGTAATTACATTGAAAAGGTAAAATTTAAAATATGGAGAGTAAACAAATATGGAATAGGAACCCTATTATGGAATTTTGTCGTATGTTCTACCGTAATACAGGTTAGATTCCGTATTTCGGGTACTATTCCATATTTAGTTATTTTACCCTGCTTTTGAAATTCGAACTTTAACTAGATTTCTGTATTTAACTATAACTGGTTTCTCTGTTGGACATGCTCTTTAAACCTCAATTAGTTTTAGATTCATTAGGTATATTTGTATCTTTTCAGTTTTGACTGCGGTTTTTTAATATCGTTGATTTAAGGAATGTCGTGATGCTCTGTTGTACATAATAGTGTATAAAGTATGATAAATAAATATCATGGACATTCTTACACACGGGTGTCAGAGACTGATACATCCAGACAGACAACAAACACAAGTGTACGTCACACGGATGTTTATCCTGAGTGGGATTCGAACCAACGACCCCTGGCGTAACAGGCAGGGTCATTACCGATTGCGCCAACGGAACCGTCGAAAATCTCTCTCTCTCTAAAAGTCAGTTTCCTCATTGCTGAGGGTCGTGACCACCACTAAGCTCTTTCCTTCCGTCGAAAATAAAGTATACTTAATAGAAAATGCCTACTTTATTATTGCTGTTGTTAGATTTTGTCCAATATGTTCTAAATTGCTTAAGTTCCACGTACAAACGAGTTTCATCAGGGCTGTTATTTGCTTGAACCTTATTTACATGAAGATCCAGGTAAACCCTAGTGTGATAATTTTCCGTGAAAACGTACCTTGTTGAAGCGCCTTTAACTCAAGTCACCTCAAGTATTCAAATTTATCGTCGTAGGTCCTCTGTCATTTAATAGAATTTGGAATCATTTCCAGCTAAATCCCAAGTGATTATAATTCGAGCGAACGGATATAGATTGTAAGGATGAGGCACGAGCGTACTTAATAGAACTTAATAGTACACTAGCGTACTTAATAGAACACTACGACTGTATTTTATAAAACCTATTATGCTGGGTTATCATGACATCATGTGTTTTTTAAATTGTTGTAATATTTGTATTGAACACAGCCAGATCATAGAAAGCCGTTTATTTAATAAAATAGTTAACTCCATTAATATAGAGGGAAAGGAAAATTAACATGTTTTCCAATACCATTATTAGAGTCACTGCAAACTTGATATCACCTGTTGTGTCAACTAACAAATAATATTGTTTGACTTCAAGAAGTTTCATCAGTTCTAGGTCCGGATATTTCATCTCACCCTATTCCAGCCACGTCGGGTGCCAAGTACTCTGACAAGAAGTCGGATGCTTCTTAAATAGGTTAAGTTTATTTGCGCGGTAAATGGCACTTGACTTAATTCTTCTTGACTTTGCACTCAGAAATGTAGCGGTAAAAATGAAGCTTATAAAGTAGAAATGATATTTTTAATCTACTTTGTTTAGTGAAAGTTATCGTTATAAATATATTAAACATATAAAATGGTATTAGGGGCATTTATTATATGTATTAGATATTTTTTCAAATTTTGATAGTTCATTTTACATATTTTAAAAATAATTGTGTTATACTATACTACGTGTACTATTTGAGGGCTAATAATGCTAGTAATTTTTTTTCGTAAATAATCAACTATCGATCAGTATTTAATCGATTGATCGATTGATTGCTCAATATACGGATGAAGCTAGATTTTGATTAGTGGTAATTTTTGGTGTAGCTGGCCGTTGATAAAGGCTATACGTATATACGGTTCTATCTACTTATTATATTTTAAACTACCCCTCGATGGCAATTCTGCACGAAAATCTGTGTCTTGGACGGAGCTGCGGCGAAAGCTAGTTCTCAATAAATCCATACTAGAACAACATGAATGTATGTGGTATGTATGCTCCCAAAACAGTGCTCATGAACATACTTCTGTGTTTGTTCACAAACAAAAGTGTCCAATTTCGAGTTGCAGCGATCTGAATGCTAATAATATACTTTCGTACATAAATTATACAAACAAAACTAAATTCCGTTTACGTAGTAACTATTCAGTAATCTGTGATGCCGTTTCCAGTGCGATACAAATCCATGGCCGCATCGCCAAAAGAACTTGACCTTTCAGTTTTCGTGAGCCAGCACAATATATCATTTGCTCTGCAGATATCTGTTCCTACACGAACGGTGTTTTGGTTCGCGAAGGACATTGGCTTATATAACCATTTTTATTTAGAAAAAGCAAACTTGCGTTCGTTATCATTGTAGATGGTAAAACCTTAGTGTAGTTCAAGTGAGATTTTTGACAGGGTCTCAAGACAACTAGTGAAAGTGATGAAAAATTAAAATTACCTTTAAGGTACAGAAGTTGGACACCTATTCAGTCAGCTTGGTTTAACAAAACTGGGCTTAAAAACCATTTGAATCAATTCGTGTGCTATATGCAGATCACAACTCAGTCGCCACGAAAACTATGAACCGAATCCTGAGTTTTCTCGAAGAACAACTATCTCTTACTAGATTTGTTTTGTAGAGGTGGACAGTGTCCTAGGTGAGGATGCCTTGGTATGCCGTAGTGATGTTCGTCGCAGCGGCTAGCTGCTGGATAACAGCGGCATACGGTCCCAGTGAGTATTATCCCTATCCAATGTTGTAAAGTTGGCACGTCACCAAACCAATTTTAATGATACAAATTAAAAAAAAAAGTTATTCAGATTTAATTCAACTTTTAAGCTTTGAATGACAGACGACATCCATCGCGCTATATTTCGAAATAGTTTGAAAATAAATATGACGTCACCGCACGTTCATTTGACATAAATTTTTACATTCCTAAGATTTGAACCCGAATATAATAATAAAGAAAAATGCTTTAACTACCGGGCTCTCTACTACATACTACATATTTAATCATTCTGTAAACGTGGACCGAAATATGACAGTTGGTTTTACACGTTAAATTATAACATTGATATGAAGTAAGACTCAATAAAAATAAATATACTTACCGTTAAAAATTTTTTTTTTTAAAAAAAGCTTTTTAAAACTTTTTTTTATTTTCATGCATTGTCATCGGAACCAAATATGTGTGCCAAATTTCAGCTCGATAGCTTCAGTGGAAGTAGGTGAAATATTGATTGCAAGATTCCAGGACATACTTACATACATACGAGTGAAGTTAAATAAAAGCTTTTAATAATAACGTCTTATGTCCATTTGGTACAAACAGGATCATAGCAATACAGTCGTGCAGACATTGTAAGGCCAGTCCATTTTGACTCGCCAGTACCGCAGTGCGGCGGGTTGCGGCGTCCACCGCACGATCTGCGGGCCCCTATGTATCGTCAAGTAATTTAATGAGAGATCGCAACAGACAGACACTATCTAAATGTTGAGTACAGGTGTACATGGAATGAATACATAGGTATGGATTTAGGTCAATGCCCAAAACCAAACTTTGCCGTATTTGTGTATGGATTTTGATGTTTCTTTTTTATTTTATTTTTATTTGAAAGGTCTTATCACAGATTAGATCTTAATATATATATTTCTTGTGTACGTGTGTATGACAGTGAACTCCTCCTAAACAGCTGGATAGATGTTGATGACATTTTTTGTACCTACGTGTTTAAGGGGATTCGAGAATGGTTTAGATTCACAATTTGGTTCACTGGAAAATGTTTTTTATACACTATTTTAGTATTTTTATTTTTAACCGTCGTTCATTGACGTGAAGCGTTGAAGCGAAGCAAACCGAAATTATTTTACTTAATTTTAAGTTCATTTTGAATATATGACAAAGCCCCAATAACCATATCTATTGTAAAAAGTCCCAATAAACATTACTTTTGTAGCCTCCATAGCTACAATGGATAGCTACATGGAAATGATTGATTCAATGTAATCCACAGAGTTAAGCAACGACGGGTGCGGTCGGTTTGTCTACTACTTTGCTACGCCGTCAGTCCCGATTGTGAATGGTCGTGTACTGTTGAGGGTTGTTCGAAGACCTTCGGGTGTCTTGAGAATATTCAACACGGGGTTGGCCACTAACCCCTGGAACCAACTCTGGAACAGCGAGGTGAAGTATGCTCTAGCTCTAAAGTCTCTAGACCTTCCGTAGATTTCTATGTGGGGTAAACCTGTGACCAGCAGTGGGACATCTATAGGTTACAGCTTAGCTATAACAATACTAATACCACGAGAATAACTGAGTATCAATATGCTCAAAGTACGAGTATAATAACTTGTAGGTGAAACTGTGTGATGGATGGGACAGGCTTTGATGAATGAGTAGCTGAATGGGCCGTTCGTGGCATGAGTGGAGTCGCGGCCGCGGACGTATCTGTTAATACTTAACAAAGGTCATTTTTACATTCCTGTAGAAATTAAAAAAAAAAACTGGTATTATGTGAGCTAATTTGACTTTCGAATTGCGAGAAGCTTTTGAAATTAATGTCAAAAAATTTGTCAAATTATATTAATCTTTGAGGTGAGGTAAAACTAACAAAGAGGCAGTTAAACTCTTTTAAATATCTCTAAAACATTTCTATTATAATTTACCATGTAAGTACAGTGTACTTTATGATATATTTTAAACTACTAGCTTTTGCCCGCGGCTCCGCCCGCGTGGTCAAAGGGAATTAACAATGACTTTTTTATCATACATGACACATCTGTGGTACACCAGCCTGTTCTGTGTCCATTACTGTGTCTATTGATAAATATTCTGTCGTATTTCCTGCTACTTCACTCAATACCTATGTGTGAATTTATTTTGTTTACAATATCGTTTTTAGATGCTAGAATCCCCCTTTGACATAGATATTGATCTTCATATATATTGTTTTGTAAACCTGGAATTACTCTGTATTAAGTTACAAAAATTTTCCGTTAGTGTCACAAAGCCCTCGGCATCAGTTTCCAGAAACGCCCATCTCCAATTTTCAAGAGTGTTTCAGCATAGTTTCCAGCATTCATGTCATTGTACAGATAAACCCTCATATTTGTTGTGAGACTGATTTTTTTCTGAGAGTTCCATAGAGTAGACGACTTATATTATTATTATTTTAAGCCAAAACAACAACAGTCGACAAAACCAATTCAATAAGCGAACCAAAACCAAAATCAAAGCGTATGTCCTTTACCATATTAATTTTAAACCAAAACAACAATTTATCCAGCGCGAATTCAAAATTCAATTCAATTTATTAGTTGCCTATGACTTAATTAATTTACATGTATCATTTGTTAGCGTGATTCAGAACTTGCAAATGAATTTTACTAACGCCATTTATTAACAACAACCGGAACTAAATATCTAGCAAATAACAAAACATCGATATCTTCCCATGGGGATGTTTTACCGGGGTAAAAAGTAGCCTACGTCACTCTCCACCCTCCTCACTATCTCCACACACAAAAACCATACCATTTAATAGCTTCGTTGCGACGTGAAAGCCGGACAAACAAACAAATAAATAAATAAACAAACACATTTTCACATTTATAATATTAGTATAGATTAGCCATGCACTTACCCGACCTCACACACAATTGTAAATAAAAGTATTTTATCCTTAAGGCGCCTAGTGGTGCAAAATGACCTTGAGAATCGGTGCACACATTCTCACAAACGACAACAGCGCCTCTAACGGAAAACCTCAGAACTACCTTACAGAGCATACAATGACATGTCATGAGGTACTGTATTAATCGCCTGTATAACCCGCGCAGATAGAGAATAGATCTGAAAATGGCACTTAAAATACAAGCACAACACACAACACAAGCAAGGGTACTTAAAACACTGGATTGTAAAATTTGCCTTTATTAATTGTGACATTTCAGAATCAGATTATAAAAATAAAGAACAATAGGATGGGAATGGTATCAAAGGTTTTATAAACCGCTTGGTCCAGCAGTGTCCTGGTCATCTGTACCCATTACTGGTTCAATTCCCTCCATGAATTGGTTAAAATCTTCCATGGACTGGTCACTTTCACAGTCCTGGTCTTCAGAGTCGTCACTTTCATCTTCGGTGTTGCTGTTCAATTACATCACAAAATGTCAACGTTCGTAACAAAAACTTAACGAAAATAAATAACAATCAAATGTAACGCAAACAAAAACAACAATATCAACGAAAACAACAATTACTCGGAGTGCGTCAAGTAGCTTAGAAAGCGAATCCCGACTGATTATTTGTTTGCAGCTCGTACTTCACTGTGTGAGTATAGACAGCGATAGAGAGTGAGCGAGAACGCATGCGAGAGGACGCCATTTTCAAATCTATTCTCTATCTGCGCGGCTTATACGGGGAAGTGTTTCAGTAGATGGCGTTTATTTTAAGTAATAATTGACCTAACAAAAAATTTATAGGAAGGTACGACAACGTAATGAAATTAGATTTATGCAATTTTTTTAGTTACTTAAAATAATAACAAAAAAAAAGTCATAAAAAAATAAAGAAAAAATTGAAAAAGAAAGGAAGTGTAACTGGAATTTGAACCCGAGTCTCTAGAGCGAGATTCTTACTCACTGCTAATGTCTATAATTTCCCCGTTATTGATATTATCTTTGGATTCTCTTTTCCTGTAATAAATACATATTATGACATATATAAATATTATTAGCTTTTTATTTCATTTGCATAAAATAATAACAAAAAAAAAGCCATAAAAAATAAAGAAAAAATTGAAAAAGATAGGAAGTGTAACTGGGATTTGAACCCGAGTCTCTGGAGCGAGATTCTTACTCGCCGCAAACTCCAATTACGCCATTTACAGCTATACGATTAGGGTTGAAAAACTGTGTACGTATCTATCTTTTTGTACTCTGCAGGATTGTAGAGAACAATGAAAATTAATAAATGTTTGACAAAATTTAAATCTTTACGTCATTCATGTGTGTGACGTTTGCTTTATATGAACACTTTTGATTTATTTCCCATGTTTATTTACAAAATAGGAGTCCGTTTACGCCCTTCTAACTTAAAAAAATACTTATAACGTTAAATTATTTATATAAATTAACCTAATGTAATAACCAATCAATAAAAGTAATGAAATAACGTTGGAATCTTGCAGAAATTTTGCGGCAGAAAGCGCGACACGCCCGTCTAGCAAGAGGCCTCAGCCGCGACTGTCGGTACACGGCGTTTACACACACATGCTCGCGAGTTATGTTCTAAAACACTGCGCAAATGAGAACAAGGGTTTTTTGGAAATTCTACAAAATGGATTTAAAAAGTGGTATAACTGATATATTGTATTTATTGTGATGAAAAATATTATGTTAAATTGAAAAAAAAAACACGTATTTTAGAAGGGATTTGATTGTTTAGAAGATTATTTTAGAGGTATCTTCGTGATTTTTTTCTATCGAGTCAACATTAATGTATTATGTTTTGAAGGCCGTAGCAATCTAACATATATCCCCAAGAATACCATATATTTTTTTTATTTGATTCTCTGCAATGGTTCGTGTGATATCTTGTTTATAAAACTCGCGTTTAGCCTCTGTAGTCCTCTTAAAAGCTTACTTGTGCTAGCTATTCACAATTTTTTTTCAATACGACTTTTCAACATGGCAGTAATAATCTTAAATTGTAACACGAATAAGAAATACCTTTACAAAAGTAGGGCAGTACCTAAATTTACTATGCAAGACAGGAGTGAAACAACTTGGGGTGAAGTGTGATGGATGGATGCAGCCGTTGATGAATGACCCATATGAGCGACATTTGAACAAAGGTAGTGGTATGCTTGAATCCAGTAATTTTTTTTTGTTTTTTTTATTTATACAAGATTGCAAACGAGCTTGCAGCACCACACATCCGCTGCCACCCATGACAACGGTGACTGACTTTGAACAAGACTCAATTAGGGACTGGTTAGTCCAATTAGTTGAGAGAGTTAATTAGAACATTAGTTGGCCAGTTCGTAAGTAGGTATGAGGACTGGGGACTGTTAGTGATAGTTAGTACTGTTAGTTGGTGTTAGTCCAGTTAGCACTTGCTAGTAGGAGTCTCATTCAAAGTCAGTCACAGATGTGTAGCTTTAAGGAGTAAAGATAAGATAAGAGGAGTAAGATGGTCGCCTCTAAAGAAGTGTAACCGGAAATTCGGAAAACCGGCTTTCACGTTCATGTCACAAATATATTAATTTCTTCCTTTAAGAAGAACATCCGCCTGTTCAGTGAGTCTTCTCCAAAAATAGAGTAATTACCGTTAACTGATAATACTGTGTAAGGGTTACTTGTAAGAGATATTTAAGTGATTTTGAGTGATGGATGGTGACGGGCGTTGATAAATGAGCCACGCTTGATCAAAGTAGAAATTAGCTGGTTTATTGGTGCAAAACTAAGGTAGTTTTCTTAGATATAACAATGTTTATTCTTAAATATTTACTTCAAGTCAGTAGTAGACACTACCAATCTGTTACTACTTCCAGATATCCATAACATATTATCACTCAATATTAAGTACTCGTTACTACAAAAAGACTTGTAAAGTGTAACTTAGTATGATCGGATTTCGTTGTTGTGGCTGTAGTTAGAACTTTAACTTCTAGCAAAAGTAAGACTAAACTAAGAATATTTATTCAGATTATTCACAAGTGATGTGATTGGAAAGTTCATGTAAATATATTTGGTCGATATAGTTGATTAATCTTTTTTTTAAATATAATCAAGTATCTAATCACCTTATTATAAGAATACAACAAGAATGTGGTTTTATATATTAATTGAGTACTTTGTAGTACTTTGAATTAATTACCTGAACAAAAAAAAAATCAATGTGTCTTAATTTACTTCTCTGGAATTTCTAAACCAGATATCACCTGATTTCGTATACGCTTCATACCTAGATACTTAACTAATCCTAGCACGCAATCGAATCATTCGCACAGCGGTACGACTGGCACAGATCTGCCGCCAGTCATAAAGATGTCACTTACGACCGGACGTCCCGTGGGGAGCGGCGTGCCGGGTTCGATGCCAAATTGTCGCGATCATTGTATTATTGTGATAGTTGCCGCATGATTAGCTCGTAGTATGCCGAGTTGTGTAGCGTCCATAGTCCAATGGATCGCGTCGATTCAATGTGATCGAAAGAGTTAAGTAACGACGGGCGCGGTCGGTTTGTAGATGGGTGACCGCTAGTGGCAAAAATTTCATGAACGCTGCCGTGCTTCGGAGGGAACGTAAAGCCGTCGGTCCCGGTTGTTTTCAACGCTGGAAATAGTCGTTAAGACTTGTAGAAGACCATCGGGTGGCTTGAGAACATTCGACACAGGGTTGGCCACTAACCCCTCCACCAATCCGCATTGGAGCAGCGTGGTGGAGTATGCTCTAGACCTCCCGCAGCAGTGTCTGTGGGGGAGACCCGTGCCCAGCAGTGGGACGCCTATGGGTTGCAGATTAGTTTTTAACAAATAATAAAAAAAAAAAAAATTAAATACTCCATACCAAATTTTATCAAAATTGGTTTAGCCGTTTGAGTGTGAAGAAGTATCAAACATACAAAAACACGCACACTCACAAACTTTCGCCTCTAATATATTCTAATATTACAGAAGTATCGGCGCGGTTATGTTGAATAGCAAACGATTATGATGCTCCTAACTTGATACAATGTACAATGGGAATAGTAGCTATTTTTTTTTGTTTCAGTATGGTTTATACGATATGAATAATTATCACCAGTGCCAAACACTTACATTCTTCTATTTAGATCGCTAATAAAATTCGATGTTATTTTGTAAAAATATAAATATTATGTAACTCTAAACACGAGATAACTAGATATCTTGTATAAAATATAGTCGACCTTTCTAGAGTTAAAGCCAATAAAAAATGTTTTGCAAACCGATTCTGAAAGGAACTTCATTTTCCATGAATAGTATTCCCCATGGGAGCTGTTGTTGTGATATTCAAAAGGCCGTTCCACGACAAAATATTACGGTCAAAGCACATTTGATTCTGTTCTTCGTAACAGTAATTCTCTAAAAATACCTTTCACGGGTCTTTCACAAATATCATCAATGCACTTCTATTATATAGTTGTTAGAAAGCCTTTGAGGTTTAGACTGCCTTGCTACTTAACTATGGAGGAACTTGAGAATATTCAATTAATATTTTATAAGAGCTTAGCATTAACTTAGAATAAAACTGACGGAAACTGTGCTTTAATACTGAATTGTTCATCTATGCAAAATAGACAAAGATTCACTTCGAACCACTGAGTTCGAACTCTCGAACAACAGCGACAGCTGCCATACAAGATTGACAGAGGCTAACCAGATTGTCAGAAGCTTTGAGGCATTCGACATGGCTTTACAACTGCTATCTGACGGCTTGAGCGCCCGCGGAGCACAGGGGGCCTAGACAAGTGGCAAAACGCTAGTAAAATAGAAGTAGAATAGAATAATTAGTCGATAGCGAATGTCAATCTCATACATTTGTTAATCTATTCTACTAGCGTTTTTGCCACTTGTCTAGGCCCCCAGAAGCTTTAGTATTGCCACTAACAGTCAGGCGGTCACCTTAACAGTTTCGATCGGATGATTGAAATTAAATTAATCACAAGCGTTACGATTAAGAGTTCCTTGCATACCTGATCAGAATAATGTGTTCAGCTAAATCAGTCAAAAAGTGTAATCAGCTTAATTTGTTTTTCTTATTGTAAGTCATAAACATATCATAACATTACACCCGCCCGGGGCAGTACCACCGCCCGCCACGGTACCTAGTACCATTTCTGCCGTGTAATAATTGTTTTTAAAGCAATTATGGTCCGGTTGGAAAGGTGTGGTTTACGGTTACACTTCTTTAGAGGCGACCATCTTAGTCCTCAAGGGTAGCAACACATCTGTGGCTGACTTAGAACGAGACTCCTACTAACAAGTACTAACTGGACTATTACTAACACCAACTAACAAGTACTAACTGGACTATTACTAACACCAACTAACAGGACTAACTAACACTAACAGTCCCCAGTCCTCATACCTACTAACGAACTGACCAACTAATGTTCTAATTAACTTTCTCCACTAATTGGACTAACCATCCCAGTCCCTAATTGAGTCTTGTTCAAAGTCAGTCACAGTTGTCATGGGCGGCAGCGGATGGGTGGTGCTGCAAGCTCGTTTGCTATCCTGTATCCATAAAAAAAAAATTACACCTGTGTATCCCCAAAGGCGTGGACAGAGGTGTGTTATACACACACATAACACCAGTTATATTTAGGTCCCATATGGTTAGACTATTGCTATCATCATCATCACAACCCTTTCTTTGTGCCTGTTGGCACACCGTTGGCAACCCGTGCCTATTGGCACGGGTTTCCTCTCAGAATGGGAGTGATAAGACCTATTGCTATTCAACGAGCATAACTCCAAACTCCGAGTTACTACTGGGAATGTCAAGTTTGAAAAACTCAATAATACATTGCCTGGGAATTGAACCCAAGAATTCTATCTTACCAACGCGCAGTAGTGCGAGACTTTTCGACAGCCCGTATTTATGGTTTATACAGACGTACCGCCGGTATGCATCAACTTTACTTCGTTGACATAAAAACCTCAAAGAGTAACAGATAGAGTATTTATTTCCCGTCAATTACTCGCAGTCAAAGCTCGCTGTCGAGTATGCAGCGTCTCGTTACGCTCGCTGACGTGCAAAGCCCTCGCAACCGTTAGCGCAATTTCCGCTCGTCGTGCCGTGCTTCCGAAGCTTATTGCTTCAGTTCAGAGCGTTACTGCGATAGGACGCTTCTGTGAGGATTGTTTGAGTAATTGAACGTGCTTACTTCGAGGAGAGCTAACAATGATATGCATAAGTCTGCTGCATTACATTCTTCCATTAGAATCCGGCGGTGTATATGTATCTCTGCGTTACTCAACACCGTGGCATTTCATATTCCAGTTACATTTTTATACAGATGATAATCTTAGTCATAATGTGGGTACTTAGGTAGCAAGGCAACCATGATAGAGGCGACCATAGTACTCAAAGGTAGCAACGCATTCGTGTCGAACTTTGAGTTTTGTACGGTTTGTCACAGTTGACATAAGCAGCAGTGGATGGGTGATGCTCCAAGCTCGTTTGCTATCTTATATCCATAAAAATGGTATTTATTAACATTAATTGCTGCCAGAGTTTTGGGCATCACACCACGGTCAAATTTTTACAATTGTTTTAGTTTATTAAAGTGGTTTGATTACGTTTTGTAAGTTTCTAAGTTTAGACTAGTTGCATATTTTGATAGGAATTTGTTTGTCTCTAATATAACATTTTAGATTAAAGTAAAAATTATAAACAAAAAAAAACATTGTTTGTTAACATGCTTTTCCAGATCAGCTCCATGTCATCATTATATTTTTTTTAAAATGGTAATTACAATTTATTCATTCAGTTCTTAATTAATAATATTGTATTGTCACGCAATATACATAGGCATGCAAAATTTCAGCTCAATCGGAAACCGGGAAGTGGGTCAAATTTCATTTGCAAGATTTCATTACAGGCAGTGGGACAGGTGAAAATAAATAAAAGCTTGTAAAATAAATAAATATTTCCATGAAAACTGTGTAGTTTCAGAGTTTCAGTCAAATACAACGAATATTATTAAAAATCGAAATGCTTCTACTCCTAAGTACTCATAAATTCGCTCCAAATCATTACCTTTTTTAATAGTCTCTTGACGAATTCATTTCGTAGCGCCTATAAAGTACGACTCTGAAGCACTTTCGTGTTTAATTTGAGAAAAGAACTTTATCTTCCACCGGAAATTACAGTTATACTCCTTTAAATTAAAACCTGAAGTACTTTAGAGTTAGGTACGGAGACGATTAAACGATTCTGGGGAAGAAGACTTTCTTTGATTTCATTAGATTTAATCAGCATTTGTCTACTCATAACTTCGATTTTAGTCTCTATTGAGTATCTGCTCGATTTTAGTCAATCTATTGAGATTCATGAGCGTTTTCATTATGCCGAGAGTCATTTTGTTTTCTTTTTGTTAGATTTCAATCGTCAAGCCTTATCGGAGGAGTTAGGAGTGGCAACTCCATGCGGGCTTGAGATCGGTACAATATTCTTTCGCTAATAGATTACTCAAACTTTATCAAATGACAAGTGCATTATAAGCGAATACTACGACTGAGAACCTATGCATTAATAAAAGTTTGTGGCGAACTGAGCAAGTAAACGGCGCATTAAATAATCATAATATCCTAATCCTTATTACGCTGTGCAATTCAAAACTTTATACAGAGTCAACCGGCAGTATTTGCGAAGTTGGCTCAGTATTGAGTTGCTGAAACTTTGCGCAATATTTAGCCGCGAGTTTTCGCTTACTTATTTCTGTAATCTTACTCCGATGTCCGAGTACCTTTGTAAGGTTTCCCACTCATTAAACAGATAGACAATAACAACACAGCGTCGACAGCCCAGTAGATATCGAAATCGCCTCTCACTGGAGCGGTCCGGGATCAAATTCACATTCACAGTCAGTCACATTTCAAAGTTATGTGCGATTTAAGAAATTAAATGTCACTTGCTATAACGGTGAAGGACACATCGAGAGGAAACTTGCCTGAGAGTTCTTCATAATGTTCTCGAAGTCATGTGAAATCTGCCAATCTGCACATGGCTAGCGTGGTGGACTAAGGCCAAATCCCTCCCATTCTGAGAGGAGACCCGTTCCCATCAGTGGGACAAAGAAAGGGTTGTGATGGATTTAAGCCAGACGTCTTGAGCGACCTACAACCCGTGTATGGTAGCCCGGTATGATAGGTACCCGTCTACCCGCAATGAACTGTAGAAATGAATAAAAAATATAACACAATTGCAGCCAAGGTTGATAGCATACACGTGCCGTCGGTACCTTGCAGCGTTAGCACACACTCGCGTTTTCCCACAGGGACACAAGCCCACTGTCAGGGTTCAGCTCGTCACAACTATAGCCTTGTAGTTACTTCTTCACGCTTCTCCAGTACAAACCTCCTTTATCTGTTCTGTGGTGGCGTGACTCGAATTCCACTCAGGACAAATATTCGTGTGACGAACACTTGTATTTGTTCTGTATCTGGACGTTCATATTATCTATTTAAGTATGTATTTAAAAATATCTATGTATGTATATCAGTTTCTGACACCCATATCACAGGCTCGCGCCTACTTTGGAGTCAGATGGCCGTGTGTGAGAATGTCCAAGATATTTATTTATTCTTATACTTGTAGAAAGTTAAAAATCCACTGCCGCCTCAAATCGTACTCATCACTGCGACCCATAGACTTTCCACTGCTGAGCACGGGTCTCCCCCACAGACAGTGCTGCGGGAGGTCTAGAGCATACTCCACCACGCTGCTCTAATGCGGATTGGTGGAGGGGTTAGTGGCCAACCCAGTGTCGAATGTTCTCAAGCCACCCGAAGGTCTTCGACAAGGCTTAACGACTGTTTCCAGCATTGGAAACAACCGGGTCACCCATCCACAAACCGACCGCGCCCGTCGTTGCTAAACCCTTTCGATAAACATTGAATCGACGCGAGCCATTGGGCTATGGACGCTGAATCGTACTCATCGCAATGTCGTGTATGTGAAATTTTAATTATTTCGAAGTACGTGAGACGCCCCGAAACACCATTATCTCTGTAGTACCGCACGTATGAAGGGAGTTGCATAAAGCACAGCATACATTTAGTCCTTGACCTTTACTCTCTCAAGGTCGCGAGCACTAGTTCAGCTCTGAGTTTGTAGGTACATACAGTAGGCATTCGGAAACAAAATGCGAACAAGGATGTTTTGTTAAGAGAATATAAAAAGGGCATGAAAGTTCAACTTTCGCTATGACATCTGTGACAATCATGAGCACGTTACACAAATAATGGAAGTGATAGTCTTTGAAGATGTAGTAGGGTGGAATTAACTCAGGAAAAGTATTTTTTTATTTTGAAATATTCAGTAGTAGGTAATCTACAAAGGTAGTTGTCTCATGTACGTAATTTAGTAATACAATATCAATAAGTAGTGTGCAATAAGAATTACATTATATTTATGAATATAATAGAATAGCCTTAGATGAACTGTATACAGATTCTACCACGTACCAAGTTACTTCGGTAGCTACTGTGCGCATATACGTAGATATTTGATAAGATCTTTTCTTTACCCATTCCCTGAGGCAATCTCCGTTATGGTCGGGATGAGACAGTACAAATGTAGGTATATAATAATATAGAATATATATAGATAGTGGAAGAAAGAAAGGGACGAGAATACAAAGTGCAATGATGACTCCGTGGCGCATTCTTCAATAGGCATGATGACAGATTTTGAAATTGCCTTGTGTAATGTAGGTACACATCCAATATTTCGAAAAAAAAAAACATTATTCCAACAATAAATAGAGTTTTAACGCTAATTATTGCAGTTTTTCCTATCTACTTTAAACTTAGCGCGAAAACGCTCGTAGAAACGTCGTATTATTCTTTTTTAAATTTGAATGATCATGGTTGAGAGTGTTCACAAACACAGTCGCAGGGATCATTCGATAACAAAATAGAAATCATAGCTGGTAATGTATTTGAAAAAATAACGCTCCTTCTTGCGCAATCGGGTAAAAAAGTATAAATTGCAATGTACCTAACAAAATTATAAGAAATATAAGTTTAATATTTCTAATTAATAAAAGATTGTTTTTATTTTTTTTAGATCATCCCTTGATGGAAGATGTATCATAGGTAAATAAACGAGTAAAGAAAGTTTATTTAATAAATAGTTCGTGGCAGCTACTGCCTACCCCTTTTCACCCAAAATCCACAAACACACCTTAAAAACAATAATATCAAAACCTAGAAATGATCTGATTTGCTCAAACTTTCTTCATATTAAGGCCACCCGGAAGTTTAAAGAAACAAATTTGAAATTTTTCGCCCCTCAAACTTTTTAACCATTTGCTAGAGAAATCTAGAACTTCCGAGCGACTTTCATAAAAACTAGGTTTGTTCTCCGTTTATTTGTTAAATGCGAGTTTGGTTCAGTTTTGCCTCTGAGGGCTCTTCGCGTAACGCTGCTTGGACGAATTGCGCACAAGTAGGATATGTAAACACACTTCTATATATCGGACGCGGGCGCGCTATATTCAATGTTCCGCGCC
The DNA here is from genome assembly GCA_944567765.1 of Carterocephalus palaemon. Classification (NCBI taxonomy): domain Eukaryota; kingdom Metazoa; phylum Arthropoda; class Insecta; order Lepidoptera; family Hesperiidae; genus Carterocephalus; species Carterocephalus palaemon. The sequence goes on from OX155641.1 coordinate 3,091,955, forward strand.
CGGTAATAAGTCAGGTGATCGCAGTATAATTTTTTTATTTCATATACTATAGATGGACAAACAGACATACGGGCCACCTGATGGTAAGTGTTCACCGTCGTCTATGGCGTGCGTTGCCTGCCTTGAAGGAAGCGTTTCACACTCTTTTTGACGCGCTCCATGTCGTAGCTCGAGCTCGTCAGTCGGAAGCTCATTCCACAGAAGACCAGTTCGCCGTAAAAAAGACCGCGAGAAACGTACGGCCATGAGTCGATTCGGTGTGGATAAAACTTTAAACCTCGGCGTGTAGTGCGATAGTTGAATGAGGTGGAATAAAGTTGGACAAATAAAGGGTTGTGATGATGATGATGATGACATACGAGTTATTACATAAGAACATATATGCATACATTATTTTAGTATTGTGTATGTGTTTCTAATATATCCAGATATTCTTACATAAAAATTGTTTGTGGGGTTGTGACAAGTGTGATTTAACTTTGCGTCTAAGAAAACTCAACAGTCTCAACGTAGCCAGAACAAATTACGCTCAAGCATGTTTTGTAAACACACGTTGTTGTATATCAGACGTGCACGCCATAATGTATGCGCGTTTGGCTTGGTTACTGTAAGCGTTGTTGACACACGGCAAGGTTTATGAGAGTAAAGCAAGCATTCTTGAAAGTGACCTTGTTATAAATAGTCATATTACTAATGTTAACTTAACTTGTAACGTTTTGTGTTATTCAAAGTAATTCTGTCTTTATAATATTTGTATCCATATAAGTGTTCATTTTCCCATCGTGCAACTTATATACTTTGAGACAAATTCTGTAAAATTAAAAACTGTGTAAAAAAAAGTGCAATATACATAAAATCGAAAAAAAAAAACGACATAATAATCTGCGGGAGATCTAGAGCATATTCCACCACGCTGCTCTAATGTGGATAGGTGGAGGGCTCATATGTGCAAAAATAAAAAAAAATCTTTTATTTAGGTTCACGTGCAACACATTTTGAAATGTTGTCAATTATATAATTTATCTGTATAGGGTACATGTTCATAGTTGCTTTTTGATTACACAACACAAATACGAGTAGATTTGGGTTATGTGTTACATGCGAAAGGGCTAACACAAATGCATTATTATTCCTGCCAGGTTTAGTTAGCAACAGTTATAAGACTTTGTATTTGCTACGGAAGTTTTGTAGGTAAAACAAACGGTAAGAAAATTAAGTAGAATTTCTCTAAGCGAGAGCTTTATGAGTTAATTCCTTTGGGTGCAATTAATTTCCCTAGTCCTCCTTAATTCTTAGTTAATTAAGTTAGAGCTGTATTTGTCTTAATGTAACGTTAGCGACCTCTTTATTATAAATATCAACTTTAAGTTTGTGGGGGATTTTTTTTCATAGAAAGCCTTATCATTTTAGATCCACTACTGCGTACATACGTGATTAATCTCTTGGAAATTCCACCATCACCACCACAACTCTTTTCCACTCAGCACGGACCTTTTAGGTCAGGCACGGATCTGCTCGTAAAAAAACAGGGTTTAGGACATACCTACTCGTAGTGTGCAGGGCAAGTGCGCAGGGCATGGCAAGTGTATTGGCAGACTTCAAATGCCTCAGATTATGGAGGGCTCTCAGGCGTGCAAGTATTCTCGCGATATTTTCCTAAAGTATATTTAATTTCTTAAACATGAACGTGCAAAAGAGAAAGCTAACTATAGAATGAAATTCAGTCTTCTCAGCTGCTTCGCCTCAAAAAGATGTTAGATGTAAACGTACCACCAAGTACCAGAGCCGTACCATACATTATACCTATAAGAACGTGCAGTTATCTTCTATTTATATGAGACTAATTTATTATATTCCTTGATATGGAGCTATATTCATATAAAACCCATAATAGGTGGTAAGTCTATTTCCATACACCGGACATCCAAACTCCAAGTTCATACTGGAAATCTAATAGCACAGAACATGAACTAATGCTGATTCTTCAAAAGTTCTGTCAGTCAGTTCTTTCAAAATGGATATGAAACTGAACTGTCGTTAATGCAGTGAGTAGGTGGATCCATTATGTATGGTAGTATCTATATTTGTTATGTAACGTTGGCGGTAGTAAAGCTAGAACAGTAAACTTTAACTGAAGGGTTATAAAACTTTAGAAGTGGCTTCATAAAAAACTTGAACACGCTAACCTATTTCAAACCGTAACGACCTCGCCAGTGCAGTGTCGTAGATTAATAATAATAACAAGTAGCGACCCCACAGACCCGAGATCCCCTGAGACTCGATCAGGCCCCCGTCTCCGGCTTGCCTTTACTGGCTGGTCGGAGTGGACCCCAGGAGGGGCCGCAGGAGTCTCGCCTCTAGCTTGCCTTAACCTCGCGAGTTGGTAGAGTGGGTAAATCAATTCATTTAAAGCGTTGTACACCTCTCGACACCCTGAGCCACTCATGAACATGTTTGCCTTTGCCGTTCAGCGCGTCGGCATGTTTGGGTAGCCCATACAGTGAGTGGCGAGTCACCACCTGCCGTTTTTTGGATTAGTAAAGAGATTAGTAAAGCAGGTGTCATAGTTTTCCATAGCCCATGTATCAGTCCTTCTAAATCCACCACAATAGACCCAATATAGTTTCCATTCCATTGCAATAGTTCCTGTACATCCGGCGGAGCCCACCTTCGGGTGTACCAATTGATAATGCAGTCGATCGAGGGTGGCCCACGTCGTGTGCACACATACCACCCTCACAACATAAAATGTGTGTAATGCACCCAATTTTCTCCAGTCATATTATTTACCGTGCCTTGTCTAGGGGACGCATGTCACCTAGACATGCGTTCCCTAGACAAGGCATGCGTCGCCCCCACACACTGCGGGCGGTCTAGAGCATACTCCACCACGCTGTCCCAATGTAGATTGGTTGAGTTAAAGATGAGATTAATTTGAAGGCCGTCCTATTACTAATGGTATGATTATAACCTGGACACAAATCCCAACTACTACTGGTAATTTATTCACCAGTCACGATTGCAACCACTACACCAACGAAGCAGTCAGACCAACGGGGTAGTCAGGTAAAAAATCAAGGTTTACAGGTAAATTATATAATAAAATCGTGTGCATAATAAATTACCCAACCAATAAAACACTTGTGGCTGCACTAGAGCTTTGCTTTTGTGTCAAGCGTCATTTGAGCCGAGTGTCGTTTGATCCTTGATAAAAATCTCTTCGCAAATACTCATGCTCATGCTTTTTATATGGCAATAGCGTGGCTCAAATATTATTTAGGGAATAAATCTTAGGATATCCGTATCATAAATAGTTACGGTTAGTTAGGAATCTATTTTTCAAATTGCAATAAAATTAAATATCAATACATCCATACCTACATACCATAAATTTTAATGTCCTCCTTTTGAACATAAATCGCTTCTCGGAATATAAAATATCGGAATATGATATCGCGGCTGTATTACCCTAAAAGGGTAGGCAGAGGTGTTGTAGTACACACTTTTCACTAGTTATGTTTAGGTCCCCTGTAAAAGGTGGGCAAGCACAGACACCTAGTTACCGGGCACTTTAAGAGTTATGCTGTGACAGCCCAGTGGCTATCGAACTCGCCTCTCACTCGAGCGGTCCGAGTTCAAACCCAAGCGGCACGCACCAATGACTTTTCTAAGTTGTGCGATTTAAGAAATTATATGTCACTTGCTATAACGGTGAAGGACACATCGTGAGGAAACCTGCATGGCTGAGAGTTCTTCATAATGTTCTCGAAGGCATGTGAAGTCTGCCAATCCGCACTTGGCCAGCGTGGTGGACTAAGGCCTCATCCCTCCCATTCTGAGAGGAGACCCGTGCCCAATAGTGGGACAAAGAAAGGGTTGTGGTGGTGACTGTTAATTAAGAACAAACTCAATCCGGAGATCGAGGTCAGGACCTTGGACCGGTGAAAATAGTTTACCACTTTACAATACGTAAGGTAAATAGATTCTCGAATTTTGAATAGTTTCAATTCTAGAGAATACATATAAAAATTACACAATTTTGGTATCCAAAAGCACAAAATTGTCCAACCGATCAAACACTCGAGAACTCTCGAGCTTTTGATGTTTTGTCTGAAGCATCACTTTGGGGGGAGTGGCGCTTGATACCTTTTGCAATTAAAATAGCTTGGTGTAGATTCGTGGCTTCGTAAACACAGTGGAATACTTAATTCGCATTTTGTATGATGTAGATTTTATTAAATACTGACTTACATAACTACTGAGTCCGCATTGAAAATCAGCGTTACAGATTGATTCCATGACAAATGTTGATTTGTAAGTTATAAATAATTTTATGCATGTAACTTTATATTATTATGTTGAAATTTTCTAAATAAAAAATAAAAATAATATTATTCAGTAATATTAACTACAATATTCGTAAACTTTATTATATGTAGCAATAAGTAATTAGGTTCTACAGTATACGCCGTGCCCGCCGCGACCGCGTTCACTCCTGAAGATAGTCATCATAATTGTTCGAAACTAGTGGTCTATTTCCGACTTAAATCACACGTGAGTAAGCCGGTAATTTCAACTATGAAATTAGGTACTACTCGTATCTTAACCCGCGGCTCCGCGCGCGTTGAATCGTTTTTCCGTACCGAAATTTACTACTATTAAGACATTGGCACAAGCTGCCGGTATTTGAACCCGGACTGGCACAAGTCTCACAAGTTCGCTGTCAACCTTTTGTCCGTAGTGTCAAAACCACCAACCAGTCATTGGCTTTGATCGGAGCAGTGTAAACTCCAATTTGGTTGTATGGTAATCTCTTCTCTTTCTGATTCCGTACTTTTACAGAACTCATACTTATAAATGTCTGATCCCCTCAAAACGGTTAAGTATTTCACTAAAAAATATTCGAGTAAAGCTTTGTTTATTAATAACAATTTTGTGCTTGAAAAATTTAAACACGAATCGCCCAACCAATCAAACACTTGAGTACAAAGCTGCTCGAGCTTTTGATGTTTTGTGTCAAGCGCCATTTACGATGAGTGGTATTTGATACCTACCTCTTTCCATTAAAGATTTATGGCTCATTGAATAGAGAAGGAAGCGCTGTTTCATTAAATTCATTAAAATAAAAAAAAATTAAAAATAAAAATTATTTTTATTTTTATTGTGGATATAAAATAGCAAACGAGAGTAGCATTAACCATCCGCTGTCGCCCATGACCACTGTGACTGACTTTGAACAAGATTCAAATAGGGACTGGGACGGTTAGTCCAGTTAGCTGAGAGAGTTAATTAGAACATTAGTTGGTCAATTCGTTAGTGTATGAGGTCTGGGGACTGTCCTATTATTTGGTGTTAGTAATATTCCAGTTAGTACTTGTTAGTAGGGGTCTCGTTCTAAGTCAGTCACAGATGTGTTGCTACCGTTGATGACTAAGATGGTCGCCTCTAAAGAAGTGTAACCGGAAACCACACCTTCTTGACCGGATCAAAATTGCATTAAAAACAATTACTACACGGTAGAAATGGTACTAGGTACCGTGGCGGGCGGTGGTACTGTCCCAGGCGAACTCTATATGGAACAAAATATCAATTTGATCGAAAGAGTTAAGCAACGACGGGCGCGGTCGGTTTGTGGATGGGTGACCGCTAGTGGCAACATTTCATGGACGCTACCGTGCTTCGGAGGGCACGTAAAGCCGTCGGTCCCGGTTGTTTTCAATGGTGGAAACCGTCGTTAAGCCTTGTCGAAGACCCTCGGGTGGCTTGAGAACATTCGACACTGGGTTGGCCACTAACCCCTCCACCAATCCGCATTAGAGCAGCGTGGTGGAGTATGCTCTAGCTATGTCTGTGGGGGAGACCCGTGCCCAGCAGTGGGACGTCTATGGGTCGCAGCGAGCGAGGTTTCATATTAAACCTATCTGGTTCACTATAGGTTCTACCACCTAAATAATATGCAAATACCAGCACTTAGTACTTATAATTAACAGTGATATTCTAGATACAGTCTCCCCTTTTGTTTGCACGCCGCACGTTAGCAACCAAGAAAATAAGAAAACTCCGAAACGGGGAATCCATTAAGGTAGACTTACTTAATAAAAGTAAAAGCCTCATGTAATCCAGTGAAGGCTGTCCAGCAATCAGGTAATGGACAGCCTGAAGCCGCAACGCTCAAATGCCTGTTACGAGTATGTAAGTTGAAATCCACTCAATGTTATTCAATGATTTAAGATTCAGTAAACAAAAGAACCAGGAAATGCAATTTTTTTTTATGGATACAAGATAGGAAACGAGCTTGCAGCATCACCCATCCGCTGCCGCCCATGACAACTGTGACTGACTTTGAACAAGACTCAATTAGGGACTGGGATGGTAAGTCCAATTAGTTAGGAAAGTTAATTAGAACATTAGTTGGTCAGTTCGTTAGTAGGTATGAGGACTGGGGACTGTTAGTGATAGTTAGTCCTGTTAGTTGGTGTTAGTAATAGTCCAGTTAGTACTAGGAGTCTCGTTTTAAGTCAATCACAGATGTGTTGCTACCCTTGAGGACTAAGATGGTCGCCTCTAAAGCCTAACTGACTGACATATCAACGCAGGGCCTAAACTATAAGGGTTAGAAACTTGAAATTTTGCACAGGGGTTGCTTTTATAACGTAGGGGAGCACTAAGAAAGGATTTTTGAAAATTCATCCCCTAAACGGGTAAAACGGGGGTGCAAAGTTAGTATGAAACTTTGCCGTTTTTAAAGTCATGTGCGCAATCCGAACGCGGGCAGACGTCGTTAATTGGTCTAATTCTACGCGAGCGAAGCTGCGGGCATCCACTAGTACCGATATATCATGTTGCATGCTCTGGAAGAATGCTCATAATGGATTATTTATTTTAAATGGACGCCCGCAGCTTCGCTCGCGTGGAATTAGATATAACAATAGTTTCGTTTACGCCTAGTAATATTATATAGCCTATGTCATTCAGTGAAGATGCAGCTTTGTAATGGTGAAAGAATTTTCTAGTAGTTTTGTGTGAAAACATTACAAACAAATCTTTCCTCTTTATAATATTAGTATAGATAAAATGGAGTGACAAATTAGTCCGTTTGTTCACAGGTGGTCCGTGGAAGGATGTGAAGATCTGCGCAGTTGCTCTCCACACATGCGTGGCCTCCACTGGCCATGGGGTTCTGCAGATAGTGCTAGGTAATTACTTCTTCGCTTACCGTGCTTCGGAGGGCACTTTAAGCCGTCGGTCCCGGTTGTTTCCAATGGTGGAAACAATCGTTAAGCCCTGTCGAAGACCTTCGGGTGGCTTGAGAACGTTCGTCACTGGGTTGGCCACTAACCCCTCCACCAATCCGAATTGGAGCAGCGACTCCGTGTAGACTCGTGCCCAGCAGTGGGACGTCTATTGGTCGCAGCGTTTAATTCTTCAATATTGCAGCTGATATGTATATACTTTGGTATTATCAATTAAGTATTCTGTGGTATTACGTGGTATTACTTACATGATGGATCAAAAAAAGTATCTGAAATATTTTGTTATGGGCCAAACAGACTAAACAGGTCAGAATAGTTTGTCATATATAAAAATAGCATAACCTAGGAAAAGGAAAACTATATAATATTGTCTAACATCGGGTTTAGCCTGTATCTATCATATTTATTACAAGTGAAAGTACAAAATAATATCGTAAGTATTATATATTTACTTACTATTTATTACATAAGATATAGTTTATACTATGACTTGTAATGAAATTCCCAATTTTTAATCAAAAACAAAAAAAACGTAAATGATAGATACCTTCAGTTACTTCTACCAAACGGTCTTTTCAGTATTCCGGTGGGATAGTGAAGTTATGAAAGATATTTAATTATACCGTTAAATATTTTTTTTTTGAATACCTTTTTAAAACTTTTTTTTTATTTTCATGCATTGTCATCGGAACCAAATATATCAGGATAGCTTCAGTGGAAGTGGGTGAAATATTGATTGCAAGATTCCAGGACATACTTACATACATACGAGTGAAGTTAAATAAAAGCTTTTAAAAAAAATAGTACTTGGTACAATTTATGTCTAGGCTTAAACTGTTATTAAGGAATTAAGAATGATCAATAGCTTTAATTTCAAAATGCAATGCGAGGGAAGTCACGGGCAATAAGTAACTGAATTTTAATATAATATTTTTGTACAACAAAGTTGCCAGTTTTTGCCATGGAATGTGTAATCAAGTCGTTTGTATGTGCGAACACGGGACGCGCGTGCCGGGAATTTATGAAGTCCGCATTTTCCTGGATAAGGGAACACTGATAGATCCTGTGTATGCATCACCCGGTTAAGTATACAAATACACTTTATTGTATACCAATAAAAAAAACATTGCTGATACATAATTTTTTTTTTAATAGCTTTGATATTCATGGCTGGCGACGCATTGGTGTCTCCTCTGTAAAAAAGATGTAGGCTCATTTAGAGGACGTCTAAGGCTTTAGGTAGTGATGATGATATCGAACATAACATACTTCGCTTAACTCTGCTCTCATTCTTCTTTGGCATAGGCGTTGCGATAGTGAGAAAAATATCTCTTCCGGAAACAGATCTAGGCAATTGGTCTGTTGTTTTCCCCAGTCGCTAATTTTCCTCGGGATTTTTTTTTGCAATTTCTCCTAGACGAGTCAATGAACATCCAGTTTAACAAGACCTGGGGTCAAAGACCGCTGGTTCTGATTTTTTTTATTAACTGAGTTTTCGTTTAACACAGTGCTCTACTAACATAGTCTCTGCGATCACAGTCGCAATTTGACTCTTCATCAAAATCAGTTACAGTTGACATGGGCGACAGCGAATGGGTGGTAGCTGAATTTTCATTTGCTATCTTATATCGATAATTAGAAGAAAATATGAAGGGAATACATGAAGGAACATTTTGATTCAAACATTGCAGTAGCAGTGACTGCAATCGAATGTTATAATAATGGCGTGAATTGGCCTTGAAATAAAATGTACGGTGGTTATGGAATGTTTTGAAGCATTTGACAGCTGATTGACAGCATCAAGCCACTATAAGTAGGTACATACTACAAGTGCTTACATAAATACATACAACCTAAATCATATTTAACGGTAACCACGCAGTACTGTGAGAACATTAAAAACCAATAATTTCTGAATGTCAAATAAATAATAACCAAGACCCATTTTTGGTGAGAACGTGTTCAATCTATTTCTGAGGGTCTCCTTATACTGGTCGGCAGCTTCGTCGTAATAGGCTCCCGTGGGATATAAAATCGGTCGTAAATTTCATTTTGAGCGCTTGCCCTCGTCAGGGTACAATGTAGGTGTAATTTGGGGAGCATTTACATCCTGGACGCTTCTCGTTTCTGAGGTAAAAGTAGTCTGGATACTTCTAGTAGGTACTTGGAAGATAATTTAATTTTTCGTGGTGAGGACGATAAATAAGCGATTAATTAAATACAAAACCGTAAATTAATTAAAATACCGTTAAATTTTTTTTTTTTTAAAACCTTTTAAAACTTTTTTTTTTCATGCATTGTCATCGGAACCAAATATGTGTGCCAAATTTCAGCAAAAGCTTTTAAAATACTATTAGACTCATAAGGCACATCATAGCAGTGAATGAACGAGTGGAGTTTGAAGGCGACGGAGGAGTGATGGATAGATGAAGAAAGGATAAACAGGAAATTAACGGTAGACGGTTCAGAAGGAACAGGACCGGTAGGAGTGGTTTCGTTTAGGACAGGCCAGTCTCTAATGCCTAATGGATGGACAGAGGGAATGTTTGCCAAGGTAAATTAACCACAGATCGTTATTGACATGATTTTTTTTTCGTTTTTTCAATCTAGTACGTAGTATACTATTTAATCTGCTTTAGACCATATTAAATTCAGTTTCTTCAATATTTTCTCCAGTAAGCTAATCGTAATGAAGGTTGACTTCAAGTGAACATGACAGGAAAGCCAAGACTTTTAACTTAGATACCAAGTACCACAATATCGATGCAGGAAAGAAATTACTAATATATTTTATTATTATAATAATATTTTATTATTAACTTAGTTATTATTAAATTAGTAATGAAAAATGTATGTAGGTATCTATGTATGTATGTAACGGAATATTTGAACGTGATTTTCGCCCATGTCAAGACTCATTGGATAAATTTGAAATTGCACACTTATCAAGGACCGATGACAATGCAATAAAAACAAATCTACATTTTAGTTCGGTTCTCTACAAAAGGTTATTTTTTTTTAAATATTGGTAAAATTCCGAAATAACCAAATTTAATCTATTCTACTACTCCTAACCAAATACTCCTTATATTAGTTAACTAATACTTCTCTAATAGAACATCAGTTTGTATGCGGTGATATATACAGTCTCTAAACAGATAAAGAAAAGGAAAATAATTCACCGCGGTGCAAGTCCGGCATTTGGGTCAGCGTGTTCGAATGCCCTGAATGATAATAAACTCACTCGGATACCATCTGGCCTCCATAAAGCGCCTAAATAGCGCATTATTAAGTGGGCTTACCTTATAAACGGACAGGCCTTGGCCTGATAGGAGTCACTGGGGTCACTTGAGGTACGGTACGGTACGGTATGAGTATGTCTTTTTTATGGGCCAGTATCGGAGAATACAGAGAATCTGTCTTTGGAAACAAACCCTCTATTTTATGAAACTGAATTTGGCGTAATAGTGTTTTTTAGTCAAGTGTTTGTTAAGTTAAATTAGTTCTTCTTCTTTTGTGGAGAACTAAACGAGTGTTACAAAAATCACTACCATTACCATGACCATTACCATTGACCATTAGACCATCGAGGCAGTATTAATACTACGTATTTACTGATGTGCGGCAAAAAAAAATTAAAGGTAATGATTATAGCGGTTCTTATGTGATTATCTTTATGTTTCTTCCACCATAGCGCCGTTAGTTATCTACGAGTAGCTCATTCTACATATAAATTCATTCTGTTTCAACATAATATATAAACAAAAAAAAATTAAAACAAAGAATAAAAGAACACGCTATCATTGATCTGAATTTTAAAGATAGCGTATTGATTAGGGGAACGGTCTCCGAGTTCTATGTGTAATGCAACAATATATCTCTAAGAATTCATGAAAGATTTTTTGATATTAAGGTAACTTAAGTTATAGTAATATTAAGATATGAAAAGACTAAAAATAACCCTATTGGTTATATATCAAGATTTAAAAAAATAAAATTTTTGAATGCAACTGCCCGTTGTTCATTTTCATTTGCTAAACTGGTACTGACTTTAATACGCAAAGGACTGACCTTTTTTTTTAATTTGAGTAACTTCCGTAGTTGGAGTCTCCCAAGAGAAAAAATGTAGAGATAAATTAAAATAATTTTGCAAGTTTATTTTCTGGTTCAAGAAATGCGGAAAGGCCGAACGATTTTTCTAGAAAGACAAAACATTTCTCTAATGGAAAAAATATACTAGCTCGATTTTGTACTTAACACACTCGATGAATTTTTTGTTATTGAATGTGTTAGTGTTAGTAGTAGTAGTAGTACTGTAGTTAATTAGATTTTATTGGATAGATTAATCTCCGCCCATCATTGGCCCATCACAATACTTTCTGAGTGAAGAAGATTTTGTGCCATAGACCCTTCAAGTTCAGATACCTTCACGTTATTGTAAACAATATGGAGAACATTTCAATTTAATTTAATTTCAATTAAGAAATGGAAATTGAATTCTGTAATTCCCGAGTAAGAGCCAAGCCCAATACCCACATTTTTCGCTACATAATATAATTTGAAATATACTTTATATATTACTAATAAATTGTATATATATTGTGTATATTGCTATTATATATATTGTACATATTACTAATAATGTTGTCTGCTGTACATTTCATTAAGATTTACTATTAAAAACGTAATATCAGCTTTAACTCCAGCTATAATGCATTGCTCTTCAGAATTTCGCTCTCATTTTATCTCCCATCACCGGAAATCCCACATTTGACGCATCTCGTCCACTGGGCCGCAAAAATGTTACATTAATGAAAACGCCAGCATTTCGGGTGCATCGAAACGTTGCATTGCAGCACCGTCGGCTCGTATTTATATGCGTTCTATTTATATTCAACCCAGTTAAAAATACTGCAGCGGTTGCCAATCTATTCCCGCAAAGGTTCAAGTAGGTAGGCTTCATATCTATTCAAAGAGTCGCTATCAACGACTGCTCTACGTAATTTTCATCGGGCGTCAGTTAAGAGTGCAAATGGTTCCAATTAGAGGCCCAAGGCCGCAGAGCAGGCTTACGACAGACACTCCTAGGGTTATACTAGAGGTATATCATGATTATTTCATCGTTCAAGGCTTACGACAGACACTCCTAGGGTTATACTAGAGGTATATCATGATTATTTCATCGTTCAATAATATCTCATTCGTTTAGATACTAACATGCCTATAAATATATATTTGTATGTATATGTCTATAGATTTCAGTCACTTAACTGTCACGTAGTTTACTATAGATGTTTTTATATGAAGTTCTTTACCGAAAAAATATATTTACGTAAAATGTTTCTATTTATTATCTTTGACTAGAAAATCTATAGCAGCTTGTAGTTCAACGCACGCATCGGTCAAGCGCCAACATTAAGCCTTTTTTGACTTTCGAGCGCGAAAATAAATGGCCATAGTATATAGATAAGACTGGTCTTGAATTATTCCAAAAGTTCTGAATAGTATGAGAAAACGAAGACGAGTGGTGCTTCATGCTCGTTTGCTATCCTAACATAAAAATGCCAGAGCACTTGTCACGACCCGCCACTGAATACTGAATCGCAAATGCCCCCTTGTTTTCTCTGACCTTGTGTCACGCGATGTCTTCAATCGTTTTTCCTTAGCCTTCGAATAATAATCACTTGTCTTCGTATCCTCTACTCGTTAAGGGTTGGCAAAATTTTTTTTGTTGATTTATAGTAAATGAGAATGAAGCACAACTCGTGGCAAATATTACATTCTTGTAAAACATTCAGAAAGGGTGAGTTGTGATTTAACAGGAACATTAGTTGGTAAGTTCATCAGTAGATGTGTACTGTGGGATCAAGCACAGTGAGTACTACACACACATAACGGTAGCACATTCACAATGGTGAATACTTTCATTCATATAGCACCTCCCCACCTCCCACATAAGAAAGCACGCACACGATATTTAAATATCAAAAAACCGAGTTCAGAACTAAAAAGTCAGAAATAATAGTAATTTGTTTGTGGGCACCGGTCCCTGTCACTGCCATAGGAGGTCGAGAGCTTACTCACCACGCTGCTCCAATGCGGATTGATTCGTTTATCCACGTAATATTTTTCAGTCAGGTATATTTCTTATCAACATGAAAGTTGACTTCAAAATATTACATGAATAATCGAATATAACCTTTATTCTGTTTGTTTACTACTCTTAGGGCGGATTCGACCAAACGAGAATAAATTTTATCCTTAGGATAAATCGCTAGTTATCCGAGCGTAAATCCATTTTGCGTTTTACCATCTACTATTCTAAGAACAGCGCGCTTATTCGGGCGTAATTCTTATACCCACCCTATGGCGTGGAATAACAGCTAATCCAAGTTAATCCAAGAATATTTTAATGGCGCCCGCTCGCCATATGATCGCCTACGCGATTTTTAGGTTCTGTCATACGTCAGTAGAAGCTGTCATGTCAAAGCAAAATTAACACATTTATTGACAGCTTTCAGCTCGCTACTTTCACTATTCTACGCTAGAATACGACAATGTTGAGTTGACAGGATTTAAGCCTTCACAGCATACCGTTTTAGTGCAACATTGATTTGCCGGATAATATATCAATAATCATTAATTCTGCTATTCCCGTTTAGTTATTCCAAGTATAGTTAAACTTCAAATTGCGTCGAAAAACGACTTTCAGTTACTCGATAAAATCATTGAATAAAATTATCCCTGGTATAGTTACGCGCGTGTAACTCTATGTTTGGTCGAATCCGCCCTTAGAGGTATAGATTTTTCATGAAATTTATCTGGAAACATCTTCCGTGGATGTTCTACCAAACACAAAAAGAATCATCAAAATAGGAAATAAACGACGACGTTCGCTGTACACACATAAAACAAACATATATCGAACATAGAACCACCTCCTTTTTTCTAAGTCGGTTAAAATATATACCAAGATACAAAACAATACCAACACGTGTTTCGCCGGTGCATCCTCAGGGTAAGTTGACTCTACGATAGTAAATGGCAAAGTGAAAATCTTCACTTTGCCACTAACTGTTGTCACAACGCTGCAAACACTTCAACGCCCCGTTTTTCAGTAAAAAATATTGTTTTTTTTTAAGTATAGGACGGACAACCGTCACCGTCGTCTATGGACACGTGCGACACCAGGGGTATCACAGGTGCGTTGCTTGCATTGAAGGAAGCGTTTCACACTCATTTTGAAGCGCTCCATGTCGTAGCTCGAGGGGAAAACCTCAGTCGGAAGCTCATTCCACAGAAGACCAGTTCGCCGTAAAAAAGACCGCGAGAAGCGTACGGTGGTAGTAGGCCATGAGTCGATTCGGTGTGGATGAAACTTAAAACCTCGGCGTGTAGCGTGAAAGTTGAATGAGGTTGGTGGAATAAAGTTGTCGGGTATGAAATGAAGCGGTCGGGCAATTTCTTGCATTTGAAATGGCAACATGTCTGAACTGACCTTGTGCCGGCCGCGATATCGCGCGCTGTCCCGCAAAACAAAATTTACAATCGCTTTTCCTTTTTCTTGAAATGCACCGCGGTGCAATTTAATAGAATTTTAAAAATTCAAGTGTATTTCTAGGTTAGAATCGTTTGCAATTTAAAATCCATTTGGAATTGTTGTTTCAAATGCGTCAATTCTTCTTGTATACTTAAAAATAGTCAATGCTGTTGTCCGCTTGTATAATAGGTAGGTACATGATGCAAGTGTGTTGCTTAATTGAGCATTGTCATACTCAAGTCTACCTTACTTGAGTAGACTACAATTACACAACAATTATTAGGTGATAATAAAGAAATAAAGTCAGAAAACACAACGAGTCCGGCAATTCAAATACGACTTAACACCGCAAGCTTTCAGGTCACTGAAAAATAATTTGCTATCTGTTCTGCAAAGGAATCCCACATGATACCAGAAAATACCTTTAGTTGAGTTCATCAAATGGGATCACCAGAATTACTATTACCGTGTGTAAGATATCTTATATAAATCCAATTTTCTATCTTGAAATCTGATCCACAATTCGCCTTGGACACAAGTTTCGTTCGTGTTGTGTCCGAACGCGTTGTTATACGATACTTGTGTTGAAAACTGAAGAAACTTTACGGCTCTTTCGACTTTCTGATGGAATGGTTTAATTTTTTGTGAGCGATGAAAGATCTTGAGCGATGAGAGAAGTATCTTTGGAAATACTACAATATGATATATCTTTTGGACATGATTTGTATATCCAAGTAATTGGTTGCATTTGCTGCAGCTCTATAGCAGCCAATCGCAGGGCAGCGCTCACAAATGAGAAGGCGTATTCCAAGTTGCTCCAATGCGGATTGGCGGAGGGATTAGTGGTCAATATCAACCTTAGTAATCATTAATGCATGGTGGAACAAATGCATGGTTATTATATAGCAGTGGCAGCCCACAGGCTGTCGAACTCGCCTCTCACTCGAGCGGTCCGGGTTCAAACCCAAAAGGCACCAATGACTTTTCTAAGTTACGTGCGATTTAACAAATTAAATGTCACTTGCTATAAAGGTGACGGACACATCGTGAGGAAACCTGCATGGCTGAGAGTTCTTCATAATGTTCTCGAAGGCATGTGAAGTCTGCCAATCCGCACTTGGACAGCATTGTGGATATTCTAACCCCATTCCAAGAACAAACCCGTACCAATAACCCAGTGGGACATTAAAATTTAATTGATGCGTAACTTCACTCCCTTTACTCTTCCTGAAGAGTAAGGGCAAGATCGCCTTTAAAAAGTGTGACCGGAAACCGCTATTTAATATGCTCGTTTGCAACTTAATTTCCATAAACAAGAAACAGTTCTCTAAGGTATTAACGTCCATCCATCCCCCGCCTCATTTCTTCTTTAACATGGCACAGGACCTACTCGCTAATGAACTAATGGGCAAAAATAACCCTTCAACCTCATTTCCCGCAGTGACCACCTTGACCGAGCACTTAATTTATATAGGAAATAAGCTATCTCGAGTCATACATGCATACATCGACTGGGCTTCGACTACGCTAACTAATTTCAAAGATTAACTTAAAATATATACGCGTTTTGTAATGACTCAGGTTCAGATTGAAGTTAATTAAAATTTATTGGACTTGAAATTAACCAGTTATCCTAACAAATTTTCACTCAAATACTTCACGTAAGTAGTGATAGATAAGTTGGTTCTGTTCAATTTATCTCCAGAGGTCCAGGTTCAAATTTCAGGTATGCACCAAATATTACCTTCGGTAGCTCTATTCGAAAGTTAATATGCTACAACCTAAATAAAAAATAAAATAATTTAAAAAAATCACTTGGCGGGCAAAAGCTAAGAAATCCTCAAGGAAGCATTACTGTATTCAACATTTAAAGAAGGTTGATTCTTCTGTTGAAGACAACAAGAGCTTGTATTAATAACCCAAACTCGACGTTGAGGCTTTAGTAAAGTATTGAATCGGATCACGTATGATCCTGATCGTATATCTTAGTTCGGTTTACTAACAGTTTGTGAGGGTTTAACTTTGAAGTTCTTAGACATCATACCTACTCTTGAGTATTATGTTCGGAACGAAATCAAATTCTTTCGTTTGTCAACGATATTTCTCCTCGAGGCACTTTTCGTTCCTATAAAAGGGGAACAAGACTTTGTGAAACTATTTGACGAGTTTATCCGTGCCAATTTTCGATTTTCGATTTCCAGTAAATTTACAGTCGTACCAATGTGACGTAACTTACTCCTACTCATATTTAAGTGAAGTATTTGTAAATGAATAGCAATAAAAGTGAGTAAAGTAATAAATAATAAAGTAAAAAGGGTTGATAGAAGGCACTTCATAAAGAATAAACCATCACCAATTGCAAAAGCACGATGATCCTTAATGTGCTAATTATTAATAATGTTATAAATGTTAATATTGGCTGATTTACCTAACTTTGAATGCTTTATTTTTCTGTGTCTTTATACTGAAATACCTAATAGCGTGTTACTTAGGGCATTTCATCACTGAAAGTTTTGTGATGTAATCACTTGCTCCGTAGATTGATACCTTCGATCACGGAAGTAAAAATAATTAACACAATGTTAACACTCCTCCTGGCCTCCATTTGGTTTTCTTTTTCAACATTTTTGCCATAATAGGCATTGCGAGAATATTTAATGCCCTCTATACCACCTACTGGGAGTTAAGATGATCTTAACAGGGCCAGTGACAGCGGACCGCGGAATCACGTGTAATAAAAGTGTCTATAGTTGTCCCATCGCTCCTTTTCTCGTCTAAAGTTGTCCCATTGCTCCTTTTCTCGTCTTAAGTTGTCCCATTGCTCCTTTTCTCGTCTTATCGCAATATTGTTCTTGCGCGATGGCGCGAAAGTGATCTCTGAGCATAGAGCACCCGACGCGACTGTGTGCAAACGCTCGGAACATTCCCCTCGAACAGCAGATAGCAGGGCGTTTGCTTTTTACGACTTCGACTTATACGATTCAAGCAACTTGTTTTCTTTACTGAGTTTTGCTCGAGTTACTTCGTATATTATTGCATTCTGCATTAACTCGCGCCAGCCTAGTTCGGTAGTAGCTGTTATTGGTATTAAATTCGTGAGCTCAGTAAAAGTCTTTAATCCTCTTTGGAGGCTTACGAGTGGATTAAAAGCTTTCAGAACAGACTGGCCACTAACCTGGGTTTTCAGGAAGGTCTCATGATGGAGTATAATCCGGCCGTTCTCAGTTGTGAGAAGAGACTATGCGTATGATAGGGACCTTATAAATGGATGGACATTTACGTGGAAGAATTTAAGATGATTGATGATGATGACGAAAATCCAATGGAATTTCTTTGAGCATCTATGAGAATATTATAGTTTGAGCCAATGGTGCGTAATTGATCTTGGTGTGACGAATTGGTGACCATAAAGGTGCAAACGTACGGCGACGTTCAGCGCTTACGTATCGCCGTTGAATTTCACAGCTGATGAACTGTGATGACGTGATGCTTTCCTTGCAAATCACGCTGCTCTTATCTTCAATCTCGCACATGAGCAGCCTGGTTGTCTTCTTTCGAGAGGAGACTCGTACATACTTAATAGCGGTCCAATGAAAGTGCTCTCATGTGATGTCACATTACTGGATTATTATGCCCGCAGTGTGACACTACCTTAACCCAAGCTGTAGGTACATTTCTCTCGAGCTGAATGCACTCGAGCGCTCACTTTTAACGACTTCAACAATGCGACACCTGCATCTTGAATTTATATTGGAAATTTCCATGAATTTTGTTTTACGACAAATTCATTTTATACTGGCGTTCAAGTTTTTATATTTACCTACCTGTCATTTATACAAGCCATTAACTCCAAATATTAGGTATGAGCACGGGTCTCTCACAGACAGGCCTTCTGAGATAGGTCAAGAGCATATACCATTACGCTGTTCCAATGCGGTCGTTAGAGGGGTTAGCATTGTAGAATGTTCTTAAGCCACCCGTATCTTTGAAGAAGGCTTAGCGATTATTTTACAATTAGAAACAAGCGCGATCGGTTGCTTAACGTATTCTCAGAAGAACAAAGATACTTTTAATCGCTACTGTTATGTACTTGCTCAACACCGTTTTCCTAGTCCTGAGGGAGTATTTGGGAGGAACACAATAAAACGCAGCTGCCTGTTACTTGTCGTATATTCCAAGTGGCGTTACATTTTTCTTATTGAGATCTACCTACATACATAATAATTGTCTACCTACAAACATATTCAATATTTATGAACTACTGTATACCACACCTCCACACTTAATACGAACTTAACATAAACAACAAATCTTAATCTATTTCCAAGCCGTATCTTACAACCGGCCGCCTCGAATGGCTGGTGCGATTCACTGAGGGACTGCTGCTAGTTCTACGAGTGTCAGAGCCTGGGACGATAGGAGGTTCCTCAACCACTGGAGAGTCAGAGCTAATGACCTCCGGGTTCACTGTCTGCTCGTGACTAACTTTCATAGGCGACGACGGACTGGGAAATGGAAATGATATGGACTGTTTGCTCTTTAACTGATCAACGTGTCTTGTCACAGGTGGACCATTTTTGCTCTCTATCACATAATTTCGCGAACCCAATTTAGTACTGACCTGGCCAGCTTCCCATTTCCTACCCTCACCGAAATTCCTGTACCACACCTGGTCCCCCTCCTTAAATGCACGCTCCGTTCCGCCAGCGTATTCTACCTGCTTCCGTTGGCAAGCTTGAACACGGCTTTCTATCCCGTTTTTCCCCCGTAATAAATCTAACCGGGTCCGAAGGCTACGCCGCTGCAACAAAAGGGCGGGTGATGTACCGGTCGTACCTTGCTCCACATTCCGATACGATAATAAATACGACTGAAGTGCTACATCGATATCTATTTGGTCTCTATATGCTTTCTTAACCGCTCGTTTGCACAGTTTCACTGCATTTTCGGCAGCACCGTTTGACGAAGGGTGATACACTGCAGAAAACGTTAGCTTGACTCCGTTTTGCTCCATAAATTGGGCATATTCCCTACTCGAGAACGGAGGTCCGTTGTCCGACACCACCTCCTTAGGGATGCCGAACCTAGCAAAGGTCTCTCTCAAAACCTTAATGGTGGCCCCCGCCGTGGTGCGGGGCATGTGAAAGACCATTTCGTTGTTGAATCAACTATTACAAAAAAAGTCTGACCATGAATCGGACCGAGGAAATCCACATGCAAGCGCGACCACGGCTCCGTCGTATAGGGCCACGGGGAGGGCGGCGCGCGCGGGGGCGCCGGCGCCTCCGCCGCGCACGTGGCGCACTCGCGGCAGCTGCGCTCGATGTCCCCGTCGATGCCGGGCCACCACACGTAACTCCGCGCTGCACATTTCATTTTTACAATACCTAAGTGCCCTACATGAAGTTCCTTAAGTACCGACTTCCTCAAGCTACTCGGAACGACTATACGATAGCCCCACATCACGCAACCCGAGTCCAGGTAAAGTTCATCTCGTTTTGTAAAGTAGGGTTTTAAATTATCATCCTTACATGTCGAAGGCCAACCCGCTTGCAAATTCATAACGATACTCCGCAAAACCGGATCTTTCTTAGTCGCTTTAATAACGTCCGTCTTCGTGATCGGTAAAAAATCTTGAACGAAGTTCAAGTAGGTTCTCTCGGTTACCCTGCGATCTGCTGTATTCCCGGGGACGGGTAAGCGTGACAGACCATCCGCCCCGTTCTTACTAGACGGCACATACTGAATGTCGTACTGATAGCCAGATAACAACACTGCCCAGCGCTGCATCCGACTAGCAGCCATGACTGGTATGCCCGTCTTTTCTCCGAATATCGTTACTAACGGCTTATGATCAGTTTTTAGTATGAATCGCCGACCGAACAAATACTGGTGGAATTTCCGTACTCCGTAAATAATCGCTAGGGCCTCCCTCTCTATCTGTGAATACGCACGCTCAGCCTTGTTCAGTACCCGCGACGCGTAAGCTATGGGGCGCTCGACCGGCGCGCCGCCCGCCGCGGGCACCAGGTGCGAGATGACCGCGCCCACCCCCACGCTGCTGGCGTCCGTCGTCAGCACCAGCGGCAGCTCCGGAGAGTAGTGGGCTAGCACCTCACTAGACATTAACTTTTCTTTGACCCTGTTGAATGCATTATTACAAGCTTTATTCCATTCAAAACTTGTGTCCTTCTGGAGCAAATTATATAACGGTTTCAATAATGTGCTTATATTATTAACGAATTTCGCGTAGTACATTACTAAACCTATAAAAGCGCGTAACTCGGATATATTTTTAGGCACGGCAACCTTATTGATGGCCTCCAACTTCTCAGGGCAGGTATGAACTCCGTCCTTACTTATTACATAGCCCAAATACGTTACTGATTTTTCAAAAAAAGTACATTTCTCTTTTTTTACTTTCAACCCGAATTTCCGCAACCTTTCGAACACGTGGTTTAAGTTTATAATGTGCTCTTCATTATTAGCACCCGTTATGATGACGTCATCCAGAAAAACTCCTACCCGGGGTAAATCCGCTAACATTGCTTCCAGCTTCCTTTGAAAGATACCCGGGCTGGACGATAGGCCATAGACTAATCTTTCGTACCTAAACAACCCTTTATGTGTATTGATAACAGTGTATGCTTTACTAGCCTCGTCTAGGACAAACTGAGCATATGCCTGGGATAGGTCTATCTTTGAAAAACGTTCCCCTCCATGCAAACGCGTCAACAAATCTTCCACCTTCGGCAGAGGAAAACGGTCCACCTCAAGACACTTATTCAGTGTTAACTTAAAGTCGCCACAAATTCTAATGGAACCGTCTTTTTTTACCACCGGTACTATCGGTGTAGCCCAGTCCGACGTCTCCACCGGTGTGATGACGCCGTCCCGCTGCAGCGCGTCCAATGCGCGCTCAACGGGCGCCCGCAGCGCGTACGCGAGCGGCCGCGCGCGCATGAACACGGGCCGTGCGTCCGCTCTCACCCGCAGGCTAACCGTCCCGCCAGTGAACCGCCCCAGGCCGTCCGCGAACACCTCACTGAACCTGGAACTGAATTCCCTCAAGTTAAAACCTTTTTGTCTGTCCAAATCGCTACTCACTACATTACAATCAACTGTAGGTATTCTAATGCTAAGCTCTTGTAGCCATTGTCTGCCTAAAAGAGTTGTTTTAGCGCCATCAATAACAAACAAATCTAATTCTTTTATTTTTCTCTTAAATTGTACTAAAACTTTTATCTTCCCTACCGGTCTTATGTACTCTCCGGTGTAGTACGTTATTAACAAATTACAGTTTTGCAATTTACACTCGGAAAACAACCTTAAGTAATCGTCATAACTTATACAGGAAATTGTACTTCCAGTGTCCAACTCCATGTTAAGTTCCTTATTATTGACTAACACCGTTAGACGATACGGGTCGTACTTCTTTAATGCAGTTAATTCAATTGAAAAATTTGTTACCTCCTCACAGTCCTCGTTACACTTATCTACGACCTCTGACTCCCCCGGGTGCCCCCGGTCCCGGCGCCGGCCCCGGTCCCCGATGCTGCTCCGCTCTGTGCCCGCGCCGTCGGTCCGGCCGGCCCCGCCGGAGCGCGCGCGAGCGCCGCGCGCCACCGCGCCGACCTCGCCGCGCCCACTCGGTGGACCGCGCCGCTCCCGATGGCCACTAATGACCTCGGTCCGATGCACTTCTGCCGGAGACTGCTCTGCCTCGTGTCTGCAACTTCCGCTCTGCTGATCTCCCCCAACCACGGCCGCGTCGGCCTTGGCCGCCTCCATGGTGACCGCTAATCTGAACGCTTCATGGAATTTTAAATCATCTTGTGCCAACAATTTTTGTCTTATCTCGTCACTCTTTATGCCGCAGACAAACTGATCCCTTAGACTCTCGGTCACCCGGGTACCGAAATTGCAGGTAACTGACATTCTCTTTAAATGTTTCACGTAGTCCGATAGGCACTCGCTCTCCATTTGTCTCCTGTGCCAGAACTTGTAACGCTCCGCCACTATACTGGGCCGGGGTTGCAAATGTTTTCTCATAATTTCGGTTAACTCTGCAAACGATTTTGTGCCAGGCTTGTCCGGTGCACACACATTCACCATCAACTCGTAGGCGTCATTTCCCATCAGAGTTATTAGCGTCGCGACCTTGAGTTCATCTTTCACTTGGTTCACAATAAAATATTGCCCTAAGCGCTCCACATAGATGCCCCAGTTGTCCTTGGCCGGGTCGAACTCAGCGATCTGTCCAACCGCCATTGCGCGTCACTCGATGCACTGCTCGTAATTAAACGGAACACTCGCGTATTACGCCTAATCTGCACACACAGGGTACGATAATTTTCTCGTCGCCAGTTGTTATGTACTTGCTCAACACCGTTTTCCTAGTCCTGAGGGAGTATTTGGGAGGAACACAATAAAACGCAGCTGCCTGTTACTTGTCGTATATTCCAAGTGGCGTTACATTTTTCTTATTGAGGTCTACCTACATACATAATAATTGTCTACCTACAAACATATTCAATATTTATGAACTACTGTATACCACAGCTACTTTCATAGTTAGTTTCATCGTCACTCATCATCGACCTCCCTCGACTTTGCTTTGCTGGATCGATAACGTCTGATTGACGCATTTTAAAGCTATGAAAGCTTCCGTGAAATCGGTGAAATTCAGCGAAAGAAGAGAGAAGAGATTTAATTTAAAATTAAAGGTTGTCTGTAAAGTCAGAAGGACGGATGATAATTTTACGTAATAACGACAAAAAGTAGACGACGCAAAATATCGCTAGCGCTATCTATGCACTGCCGGGTGAATCAGTTATACAGGTATACAGTCATATCTTGTTTGTTACTACTGAACTGATTCACTGGTTGCTCACTAGATGGCACTGCAAATTTTATTCTGAAACACGCAGTTGAGACTTAATGTAGAATACGTAAATGTGAATATCTATAAGACGTTGTTACCGGTTATTCACTGTTTTGCCATAGCAATGTAACCTATAGGTTACAGACTAAAATTGAATGAATACGCCTGGCTCAATGCGATGGCGTAAAGTGTTACGTCACCGCCAAGTGTACGGTACAAGTTGCGGTACGCGATGGCGTAACGGGAGGATGACGTCACACTTTTTCGTTTTTGCTTTCATTTATTTATAAGACGTTATCACGTCAAAAATGTTAAATTAATTTCGAGAAAATCCACGGATTTGTTATACCAGTGAGGTCAGCGGCGTAAAAGTAGGCCGACTGAAAGTATCCGGGCCGTACACCGTCGGCCGGTAATGGATGCCCATTAACGATGGACCTCTGTCCGTACAAATGCACTTTGCTTCGCTTCTATAGTTGTTTGCTAGTGTGCTGTTTTTACCCGACTTGCGACTTGTTAAACACAAGTCATACATACATACTTTTTTGGAAATCTAATTTGAAGGTTTTTTTTATCACTCTATTTTCTTTCTCCTTTTTTTTATCCCTATTTCTTCTTGGTTAAACTTAAATCACTTGACTTATGGAAGTTTATAAAACTAGTTTCAACTTACCAGTGTTAGAAGTACAGATTTTAATTTTGTTTTAATTGCACAGACGACCAAAAGTTGCCAGTATCCGGACCTTCGTCGGCTTGTAATGAATGCCCATTACCGCTGCGCTTCTGTGCTCAAATGCACTTCGCTGTTCTAATTGTTTATAGTCATAATGGTTCCTACGCATATGTAGTTTCCTATTTTAGGAGAATGCGATTCTTAAAAGTTAACAATAAGAAGTTTCAGGTGAACTGTAAGCCGTGTTGTCATATAACATTGGTGTCGAATGTTTTCCTTCTTCCTTCTTCCTTGTCTGTTGCGAAGAGAGGTTCGTGCTTTGCTGGTTAGTTACAGATGTTTTATATCCTCGGTTCAGCCCAGCTCTTCGATGGCTTAGCGATACAAAGGTGGAGGTAACATTGTGCTCGCTCCTACCGTCCATTGTACTCCCTCTCAATAGTATCGCTGTCCGCCACAATGCGCTGAGCCAGCGAGTAATTACCTGGGCATGTACAATCTGCGAAGCTTTGTTACATCATGTTACTGTTCTATTATGAGTTTGCCATTTAAGCCTAGGATTCGCATCACGGTATAGAATCGCTTTACGCTTTAGACATACATAAACACATATTATTATGTAACATTGTGCGGTTATGAGCCCTCCGTCAAAGAGTTCAATGTAAACATAGGTGGCCCATAGGTATGTCTGTTTGTCCGTCTATATTAAAAAAAAAGGTAAGATATAATGTGTTGTCCAATATTAGGGTAATATTGGACAACACATTATAATTAAAATCCATCATGACACAGGGATCATTTTAATTGGTCGATAGGCGTGTGTGCCGTGCTTACTTAATTACTTACTTAGTTTTATTTAAGTTGATTTTAAGATTATTCTCTTCTAACCAATTAATATTATCACTGAGTGCTTTGTTTACTGTAGTTATCTACAACGCGTATTTTTTTAGTTTTTAACGATGTTATTATTTCGAGGTCGGTTAAAATGGAATATATCTGGATATTATCACTGAGACTAGCACACTAAGAACATCGTATACAACTCCGTAACACACAGTAACATTTCCCAGTAACATTTGATCGTATTGTGTTCAAAGGCTGAATAGTCGCTTCATTGTGTTAACGGTACAATGTGCTGCGAGTGTTTCCGACTCGCAATTATCGGCCCAGCAAATTGTAGTGTCTTGTTCAAGTTTGATTAATTCAGATGACTACATCGAAACGCGGCATAGATCTTGATTGATGAGCTGTGTTACGGTTCGATTTTGAGTTGAGTGACTTTCTCTTTTTGAGGAAACCTATTTTGGAATGGACTATGTACTCTCACGTGCTAGGTCGTCCTCAGTGGTGGGGTAATGAAGAGTGATCATTAAGACGTATTTGGAAACTTTATGGAACTATTAAAAGCATGCAGGTTTTCACATCTCTTAATTTATCATTTTTGATATTTGATAGCACACCTTTTGATTATGCTGTTTTAGTTGTCACCACTTTAATGTGTATTAATTTTAACATGAAGATATATACGTATTTTGTATTTGGTTACAATGAGATTTGAATGGCGGCGGTCTTTAGGTAAATAAACTGCTCCCACTTTCACTGTATAAATATCCCAAAAATATAATGCTAACACCAAACCAAATTGTGACTTGTTTTGTCTGCCGCGGAAAATTGTTAAAATAGTCCAGCTTAAACATACTGTGTACTCGTATAAACTCAAAGTATAAACTGTATGAATCTACTGAATAAACTGAAATGCAGAATCTATATATGTACCTACTATTTTTTTTTAATTAAATAAATTAACGTTTACAGACACACACCCCCGCGGTAGGTTCATGATGCGGGTGGCAAATTGTGTCCGCACAAAACAATTTAACATCCATTTGTCATGGATGTTAAATACAAATATTTATCTGCGAAATTAATATCTGCACCGAGCGGGATTCGAACCCTGGATACGGTCGTCAATCATGTAATAAAGATATTTTATTTGTATATAACGGTTATACACGTAAATTTCCAGGTGGTGAGTGTGGGAGCGTGTGTCGGCGGCATGCGCGTGGTGGTGGCGGCGCTGGCCGCCCTGCTGGCGCGCGCCGCGGCCGGCCCGCACGAGCACCGCGCGCGGCACCACGCGCCCGAGCACGACCACGCGCGCGCGCCCCCCGCGCCCGCCATGCCCTACCGCGGACACGGCGAGGCCGTCCGCTACAACCCCGAGCTCGACACCATCCAACCCCGCGGAGACGAGCACGAAACCTCCTCCAAGCGCGCCAAGTACGCCGACGACGAGCCCCGAGCGAGCGACGACCGATTCTACTCCAACCACGAACGGCCCGACGACGTCCAGAGCGACGAACCACAGTTCGGACCCGACGATGAGGACCCCTTGGTCGTACGCACCAGAAAGGGAAGAGTCCGCGGCATCACCCTCACCGCCGCCACTGGCAAGCAGGTCGACGCCTGGTTCGGCATTCCCTACGCTCAAAAGCCTCTCGGTGATCTCCGCTTCAGACACCCCAGACCCGTCGAAAACTGGGGCGAGGAAGTACTCAACACGACTACACTGCCACATTCATGCGTCCAAATAGTAGATACCGTGTTCGGTGACTTCCCCGGTGCGATGATGTGGAATCCCAACACGGATATGCAGGAAGACTGTCTCTATATTAATATTGTGACGCCTAAACCGCGTCCTAAGAACGCAGCAGTTATGCTGTGGGTTTTCGGCGGCGGATTTTACTCCGGTACCGCTACCTTGGATGTGTACGATCCAAAAATTCTGGTGTCGGAGGAAAAAATTGTTTATGTTTCTATGCAGTACCGAGTCGCCTCTCTCGGATTCCTTTTCTTTGATACTCCAGATGTACCTGGTAACGCTGGTCTTTTTGATCAAATTATGGCATTGCAGTGGGTCAAAGATAATATTGCATATTTTGGCGGTAACCCTCACAACATTACCTTGTTTGGAGAGTCAGCTGGGGCGGTGTCCGTGTCGTTGCATCTATTGTCTCCTCTTTCTAGAAATTTGTTTTCCCAAGCAATCATGCAATCCGGAGCGGCAACTGCTCCTTGGGCTATTATAACGAGGGAAGAGAGCATTTTACGTGGAATGCGGCTGGCGGAAGCTGTCCACTGTCCAAAATCCAAAACCGACATGGGTCCCATGATTGAGTGTTTAAGGAAGAAGAGCGCAGACGAGTTAGTAAATAACGAGTGGGGAACGCTGGGAATATGCGAATTTCCGTTCGTACCGATCATAGACGGATCATTTTTGGACGAGATGCCTATGAGATCATTGGCCCACCAAAATTTCAAGAAGACAAATATTCTTATGGGATCTAATACTGAAGAAGGCTATTACTTCATACTCTATTACTTAACCGAATTGTTTCCCAAAGAAGAGAATGTTGGGATATCAAGAGAGCAGTACTTACAGGCTGTGAGAGAACTTAATCCTTACGTAAACGACGTGGCTCGCCAAGCAATTGTGTTTGAGTATACAGATTGGTTGAACCCTGAAGATCCCGTGAAAAATCGAAATGCACTAGACAAAATGGTTGGGGAC
The DNA here is from genome assembly GCA_944567765.1 of Carterocephalus palaemon. Lineage (NCBI taxonomy): Eukaryota > Metazoa > Arthropoda > Insecta > Lepidoptera > Hesperiidae > Carterocephalus > Carterocephalus palaemon. Next base: position 3,119,876 of record OX155641.1, read on the forward strand.
TATCATTTTACATGTGGTGTTAATGAATTCGCCCATCGTTACGCAGAGACTGGGAATAACGTGTACACGTATTATTACAAGCATCGCAGTAAGAATAACCCATGGCCGTCTTGGACGGGAGTGATGCATGCTGATGAGATCAACTACGTGTTTGGTGAACCATTAAATCCTGGGAAAAATTACTCACCTGAAGAAGTAGAATTCAGCAAGCGCCTGATGAGATATTGGGCAAATTTTGCTAGATCTGGGTAAGAATAAGTTTGTTGCATAACTTTTAAACCTGTAGAATGACGAAGTCGATTAACAATTATTGATTTTATTTAGAGATCTGATACTTATATTGGGAGACTTATTATAATTCATTGCAATTGATTGATTGACATAGATTGCATCTGATTTTTCATGATAAAAGTAAGAAGTGCCTATTTCATTAATCGCAAATATGTGTATACTCATATTTTAAACAGATAAAATTTATTAACCCACAGATAAAAGTATAATTGGCATTGATAAAGAAAATTTTCCTCCGACTTAAGTTAAAAGTTTCTGACTTTATCTATTTAAAACATTTGTTGGATCCATTAATAGGTAGTACTATACTCGGTAGTAAATAATAATGTTAACGTGCTAATTAAACGTGGATAATACACGTTCTCATTTCTTGATATTACAGAAATCCTTCACTCGGGCCCAATGGGGAATTAACTAAGGTGCATTGGCCAGTCCACACGGCATTCGGCAGAGAGTACCTGTCACTAGCCGTCAACTCCAGTGCAGTGGGACATGGCTTGCGTGTGAAGCAATGCGCCTTTTGGCAGAAATATTTGCCACAACTTATGGTTGCCACAAGTAAGTTACGTTTACACAGTACCTATGTAGCGTCCATAGCCCAATGGCTCGCGTCGATTCAATGTGATCGAAAGAGACGGGTGCGGTCGGTTTGTGGATGGGTGACCGCTAGTGACAAAATTTCATGGACACTACCGTGCTTCGGAGGGCACGTAAAACCGTCGGTCCCGGTTGTTTTCAATGCTATAAACAGTCGTTAAGCCTTGTCGAAGACCTTCGGGTGGCTTGAGAACATTCGAGTCGCAGAGAGTATCTAATTCTAAGTATTGCCCGTCTGAGGTGGACGACATGACGCGACGCGGCACTGTGCGACATTATGCGACCACTTCACGCGATGTGAGTCCTTGTCAACCATGAGCGACCAATGCAATTTATAACACGTTTTTTTTAAATAATTGTAATGTATTTGTATTTAAATAAATAAAAAAGGACAAATTAGTAGTTACTTAGAGAAAAAAAGACAAAAAATACTTTTAGAACTGCTTCGGTTGGAGATTAAAACTCTTGGCAAATGAATTAATGAATGAGGAAATTAATGAATGGATACTGAACCTGTGCTCCTTGTAAATTATGAATTATTACACAAGATATAAAGCGGTGACAGCCCAGTGGCTGTCGAACTCGCCTCTTACTCGAGCGGTTCGGGTTCAAACCCAAGCGGCACGCACCAATGACTTTTCTAAGTTATATGCGATTTAAGAAATTAAATGTCACATGCTATAATACACATCTGAGGAAACCTGCATGCCTGAGAGTTCTTCATAATGATCTTGAAGGCATGTGAAGTCTGCCAATACGCACTTGGCTAGCTTTGTGGACTAAGGCCTAATCCCTCATATTCTGAGAGGAGACTCGTGCCCAATAAAAAAAAAAAAAAAACAGTGGGACAAAGAAAGGGTTGTGGTGACAAAAGATATCAATGTCATCAAACACAGGGTCGCGTTAATATTCCGCAAAAAAAATAGTAAAAACGTCCGCACTTCGTCGCAGACAACGTAGGAGACTATAACAACGGAGGAGAAATAACAACTTACTTAATATTTACTTGTCGCGTCGTATTGCATCGTGTCGCCTGCTGCGTTTTATGTTCACCAAGGACAGCGAGTAATAAGGGAAATAAATAAGATCATTGATATATCAAGTAAAATGAATTAGATATAAATATAACTCTTAAATTATTTAGTGTTCGCTATTGTGGCATTCCTTGACATTAAAATGAAAAGTATTGAATGACCGTAATGATGCAAGACTGAGCAGATTAACTTGATTTTAATTGTTAGATTTGACATGATATCAACATCTTATCTACTTTTTTACTATATCGTCGTTGTTATCCTACGTATACTATGACCCTTGAAAGCAATTTATGATTTAAAAGACAGAGCCAAATTCATGATTTTTTGATGATCGGTTCAAGATAATTGCAATTTGTTTATGTTGCATAAAGAAAATACACAATGTACTTACGTAAAGTATGGTCTATTCTGAATAACTCAGAAACGGTTGTAGTTAGTAGTGGTCTACAACTACAACCGTTTCTGAGTTATTATTATTATTTGAAACCAATGTTTTTTGTTTTTCTCGTTTACTAAAGTTATCTATCTTATATCTTTATTATCAATTAAACAACTCCAGTACAATTTTGTTTTTAACTTAGTTATCAAACTTAATCATTTACTCAATACAATAAAAACATTGTTGTTGTAAAAAAGTTTCATAATAATAGAATATTTTTCATGGTTAATACACGAATTAATTAATGAAACCTAGTGCAGTACATTTTGATTGAAATTCAATAAAGGAAATATTTTCAATTGCAAGATTATCAGATGTTTAGATTTCCACACTTATGAAGATAATAAACATAATAATATAGATTATTTTTATTGACGATATTAGTATAATAGTCGGGTAGAACATTCGAATAAACCACACTTCAAGAGATAATTTTTCATGAATATCTTTTACATTAAATCATTATGAAATAATTATATCATTATGAAGAAAATATATTAAAAAAAGAGATTTTTTTTTACATTATAGGTTTGACACTACCGGCAGATTTCTAATTTTTGTTTTTTTTACACAAATACATTAATAAATATTTATATATTAATATACGTTATATAAACGAGAGTGAAGTCACGGGCTGTGTTTAGTAAAATGATAAATGAAAAATTTTATACGTCATATTTATGTGAATATTAATTAAATAAAGCTATTTTTATTTTCAGGCAAGCCAGAACCACCTAAGAATTGTACTAATGTAGCACCAACAATCATAAAACCATCCCATGAAAAGCTTGCTGTAAGCTTCCTAGCAGTTATGAGCTTACAAACAACGTTATTCAAGTACTTCTAATGAAATATCAAATAATAATAGCAGATAAAATTTATGTTGACTTTATGAAATATCACTTACTTATACTTACAGATTATAATTGTGTTTGATAATAATTTTACAAAGTATTAAATAATTGTTTATGTCAAGTTGAATAAATATAGAAAAATGTTAGTATATAAGAATGTCAAATGTTTCTGTCTATTAGAATTAATTTTATCTTCAAAATATTGTTTGTGAGATTATTAAGGTTATTGCATATTTATCTCAAATGAATGTCTGCTATATTTTCTTAAATTATTTTTATATGTAAAATTATAGCATTTTGTATATTTTAGTTGTAAGCCACCTCACGTGTTAAATTGCTCGGTAAGTCCATTTAATATATTTGTGTAATGATGTCTGTGTTATTTTCCATTTATTGAAAAAGAGAGTGCTGTAATTTTATTATTAATCATTAATTAATGATACTGTCTATTTAAAAAGGAGTGATGCCTCCACCAACATATCACTTGTTTATAACAAATTATAGAAATATGTAGTGATAATTTTGTCATAGTCGATAAGTCTCTACATATCTTTCGAGATTAGGTCTAAGCATTTTAATGCCGGAGAAGAGTAAAACCATGGCGCACTCAGTAAAAAGAAATACAGAGAAACTGAACAAGGTGATTTCACACATGGAAACGATGAACATTATGAAAAGGTGAAAAGCATTTAAAAAATAAAATGTTAGCTTTAATGCGCCTCTATTGCAAAACATATCACGCAAGGCATAGAAAGTATAAGTTCATTCTAGCCTTAGTGTAAGTCTATGGTATAAGCTAGGTCTTCACAACTCCGTAGCGGACCAATATTAGAAAGTTGTACGTGATTTATGGTTCGATATATAAATCGATATGGCTGAACAAATAGTAGTAGGAGACTTATTAAATTCAATCCAAATATTTAAGCAAAATTGATTATAATTAATACGAATTGCAGTCAAGTCAAGAGACCTTAGTCATCTTATGAAGAATATTATTAAAAATGACAAAGGATGTTAAAAAATAACCCAGTAAATTATCTATATTTTGGAAAAATGCCGATATTGCGTGTTAAGTTAATTTTATAAACCTATGCCCTTATTTTGATTGATTTTGAACGACCATGATTTTATCGTGATATCATCATGAGATTATTTCTTTGTATAAATTATTTTCGATAGTAAAAATGTCATGGATTTTACAATGCGTAGTATACTCAATACGATAGGTCATACAAAATTAGTCCCGTATCGTTTAGGATTGATACGTCATCTAGTTTAGAGAGTTAAGGGCCCAGCGGTTCAGCTTTCGAATATTGGTGTAATATTAGATGAAATTCTACAATTTGTTCAATATATAAGGTTAAATAATTACTAGTACAATATGGTAAGTTCAAATAAACTCTTGAAACAGCTGCAGTGTAGACAATCGGTATTTCATTGGTGTAAATAAAATATGTACGTTAGTATTTATAGTAGGACTCGTGGTGCCCTTACGTATATTGTCTTATTTCGACTAAAGGGCAGGCTTCGGGGCCTATGTGGTAATGTATCAAAACTTTTAACCTGTTGTGAAAGACGATACCTTATGAGATTTAGTAAAAAACATAAATGTAATTCTACGTAGATCTACTTGAGCTTTTGTTGATCCTTAATTTGTAGTTAGAAATATATTTATATTATTTATATTGTATTGTACTTTAGAGAATTACATGGGAAGTGAAGTATTTGAATCTGTGAAAATATTGAACGGTTTTCTGGTATATGATGAGAATACGATCCGGGCAGTAAAATTATTATCATTTACAATATACAAGTCTACGCCGATATCTGATATGAAGGTATTTCCCTTGTAGCTCTTTATTTTACAATCTTATATCGAATGATGTTAGTACGTGTATTTATAGTGTCCGTATTCACGGTTATTCACGTTCGATGTTTCAAGGACTACGCTTATTTTAACTTGCGTATGTAAACCTATAGAGTGCCTCTTGTTCACTTTTATATATATTGATACACTTAATATAGGATAGTAGCTGTAATGTAAATATATAGTGACGCGTTATTTATTAGCATATTCGCACGTTTACTTTCCTTACTTTATTGTGTAATGAAGGGCTAACGAAAGTTGAGCAGTGCCAAACTAAGAAATTGAATTGTGAATTTTATCTAATTGTATTCCATTTATTTATTTAATTATTTTAGTCTCCAGTTTATGTTACATTCAGTGTTAAAACTTTATTCCGCAAATGAACCTTTAACTTCCTGCAGGTATTTAAACATATTTAAGTAGTTTTTTTCAATGTTCTTATTTTTTTGGAGAAGGTACCTACATAATTTCTTTGAAAATGAATTTAAATTAGTATCAATACTGACAATAATAGATACTACTCCAATATTGAATATAATGCAGGATTGATATAATATTATATATAATTTATAAAATATTCATTCTTGCACAAACGCTAAAAGTAACGATACCTATCATGATTTGTACTTGTTCCTTTAATTCTTGTAGATGAAAGGCCCTTTCTTTTCCCTGGCTCTGTACAGAATAATGTGATAGTTGTATTAAATGCAAACGAACATTTTAAAGCTATACTAAACATTAGTTATCCACTAAAATTCTAAACATTCTATAAACTGGAAATCTGAAGTAATCGATTACATAATTTTATGGATATTTAATTGGATATTTAATGTATCGGTTTAATTTCAAATAATATCGCCCTAACAGTATAAGAGTAATAAGAATTTGATCTCACTCAAATTTCATTTTTAATAAAAGTCTAAGTATTTACTTTCTGTTATAATAATTTTATTTATATTGGGAATTCTCATTTCTAACTTTATTTTGGCACCAAGTTGCATTTCAATAAAGTACCTACAATTGTAAATCTATACATTTACAAAAAAATATTTATCTAACTTATAACTTTCACATAAAAACACAATCGACTAAGCTCAACTTTAACTAAACAGTTAATTAAAGTTTAATAAAACTGTTATTTTCTTTACGTTTTAGAGTTTTTTTAAGAGTCTTTAGTACCTAAAGCTGTAAAGTGTAATAGATTATAATATTAAATGGTTACAATACATATATTAACGACTTACGGGTATTTATTTAACGTTTAACTTTCTGTTTTATTTTATTTTTCAGTACATACTCGTAGTTCAAAATATATCTTGTTAGTAATTTTTTGTTCATGTTATTAACGTAATTTTTATTATTTCACAATGAAATATTCATTTTTAAAATTTGGTTTCAATATTTTGTTATGTACAAAGTAGTCAATATTACGTGAAATTTAATGTGAATCTACAACGAATGCATTAATTATTGTTGATGTTTTATGTTTAATTTTATTCAGGTTTATCGATTTAATTTTAATAAGAATGAATTGTGATGGACATGATTTGTTAGATGCACTAAACAATATTTTCGCCTCAAATCCGCTTGGCTGTTTTAATAAAAATGTTATAATTGCTTTTTAATTTAGAGCGGTCAATGTTATAATAAATATGGCCTAAGCAGTAACTGCCAGTGAGCACGGCCTAGCATTGGCGCTTTTAAAAAATAATTAAAATATACTTTTTTAATTCTAATAGCATTTCAAGTAAGTTAATAAATAAATTAGTGCTATGATTGCATTATTGAATGTTTGCAAAGTTTGTGTTAATTATAAAAATAAATGCTTGTATATAAATTTGGTTTGTTTTATTTCTTGCCTCCGGTAAAATGTATTGGTTAAATCACAGTATAATGAGAGTTAAATTAAGAAAAAGTTAAATGTAATTTACATGTACACACTTCACCAGTAGTGACCAGGAAAGCAGAACAATGTGTAAAAGTTCGGTTGAACACAATATTTTGTGATATAAATGTCTAAAAAACTAAACAAGCTATAAGAAGGTGTATGTATGTGTAGGTACCTTAAACACTTAAGGTACCTACTAACTTAACTAAACACTAATTAATGATATTTACTTTATAGTTAGTATTGCATTGTTTACTACTTTTGAGACACAGACTTTTATTTTAATTAACAAAATATACAAGTCCGTAGCGTCCCTCACTTTGGGGCACTTGCTTCTGCTATATAGGTAAAGCTCAAGAGGCCACACAGACGGTTATTCCCATCTCTGGGCTCTCCCGCCCCAGCGCCTGAGTACCAGCTGCACTCGTTTAACTCAATACGAAACTCGATTCACAAATCGACTCGGCGATCTATACAAAACGGTGCGCAATTCTATTAGACGCGTACTTTTAAACTGTGGAATGAATTTCCTTCTGAGGTTCTCACGAATTAAAGGCTTACAACATAACAATACGTAGTCAGTGCGCAGTAGTGACTACCGAATGATTGTAGTCACTACTGCGCACTAGATGCGCAGCGGGAAACAAATGATCCAGCTGTTTGTTATCATTCTATCAAAGTTGCCGGTAGTTGTTTCTCTATTTTTAATGGTTATGCATTAATTGTTTTTCCTAATTATTGAGGCTGCTCCAATCAGTTAGGTAATAATAAATGGTTATACAAAAGATATATTAGCTACCGCCTTTGTTGATAATTCTAACGTTGATTAAGTATTAAGATATTTCCGACGCGATTTGTTCAATATCTTTTTCAATATCTCCGCCATTATTTTGATTGATTGATTGATTTGGCCATGAAAGTTCTAAGCAATGCATCGTTGGATAGAGGTTCGAAGATACTAGTGACGTACGTGAGATACTAGTGATACTAGTGAAGATACTAGTGATACTAGTGACTTACGAAGGCGGTGTTGCAAAATATGTTGGAAATCCCGTGGAATCAGCTTCGTAAACAAAACATCCCAAGATAAGCTAATTGCGTGAAAGATTCTCGTATACGTCAACCGTAATAGTTCTACCGTATCTCAAATAAATACCCAAAGAAGGCTCTCAAATAATCTCACAGGATTCATGGGGTTACAAGCCATTCGGTACAAACCATGGGGTTCGGCAAATAAGGTGTAAAAAGAGCTCTCTTTCAGGGGCGGCGATGCATTGGTAACTACTCTGGTGTCGCTAGTTATAGACAACGGTAACCACTTACCATCAGGTGACAGGTAAAAAGGTCTCATTACTCAGAGTCAGAACAGAAAGACTATTTTTGATGATGGCAACTTTTGATTGCATGACTTTTAAGAAAGATAATGTTAATGAACACATCGAAGGAATATCTTTGTTCATTGAGCTAAAAATATATTTAATATAAAACATAATACGGATTGCAATGCTATTTAATAATATTTAATATTATAAATGCAAAACTTGTGTTGTTGGTTTCTTGATTTTTACTCCTCAACTGAACAATGGATTGAAGTAATTAGTTGCCATCTATATGGTCCGGGGAGTAACGTAGCTTTGTTTCTATTTTGTTCAAAACTTAAAAAGATACAAAGAGAGTAAGTCCTGTCAGCATCATAACATACGTTTTTTTCATTATTAACGTCTTATAAATCGATGAACGCCTACACATTCGAAAAAAGTGTGACGTCATCCTCCCGTTCCGTCAGGTGTTACGCCACCCGTACCGCCAAGTGCTACGCCTAGCGTATTCATTCAATTTTAGTTTGTAAGCCATAGGATTTACTAGGGCGAACTGAGAATATTAATATATTTTACACGGTACAGTTGAGAGCGTGATTAAGAAAAAGGCACCGCACCATCTAGTTCAATTTTGTGAATCAATGCTACAATATCTAATATTATTTCTTATGGCTTTATCACGTAAAATTACCTAACATCCGTAAACCGACTTTACAGACAAGCATTATTTTTATGAAGGGTGTTTCTCGGCTATGCCAAAGTACATTAAATAAGCTAAGTACAATTAATATGTATATTAAATTTGAATTACGGTAATGAAACCGCGAGTAAAGCTAGTCGTACGATAAACAAAATCAAGGCACATGATATTCAATCAATAATGGTCCTGATATTTATCGATTATAGCGTCAGTATATAAAAAGGAATACCTTATCTTCTAAATCATGCAATTGAAGGCGTACTGGCAGGTAAGAAGGCCCTTTTCAAGAAAAAAGGTTCATTGAAAAAAAGTCTCAATTAAATGTACTCCTAGTTGACTATATATCCCTCAGTTTTATCTGCTTTTAGTTTTATCTGCTGATCTAATTTTATTGGCAGCCCGTTAAAGACCTGCAGGGTTTCTCTTCACAACTAATTAAAAACGGACTGGAGAATATTCCACCAGATTGCTGAAGTGTGGTAGGGGTTAGGATTGGCAAGCCGGTTACTAAACTACCAGCGGAAGATTAGATTTTTATGGTGTAAGATGCACAAAAGAGAATCAAGAATCTTAATTCGTTAATATTGCAGCCAGTCAAATTTGATCAGATATTTAGATTGATAGATGCCAGAATATCACGATAGTTTTAGTTGCAAAAATATTAACCTGGCTAATGTCGTTAGTTAAAATAAAAAATAAACGTTCACATGTGAATAACAATAGATGAACCAAGTGATGGTTCAATCTTTTGTTTGGTCCAATGGAGTTCTAATTTCTTTTTTCTCTTCTCGCAGGAAAATCAGTATGAAAGGAACCGCTCTCGCTTTCATCGGCCTCATTGTTGGCACACTGGCCAGTCCCTCCCTGCCAGTTGTGCTTGGTAAGCTGAAAAGTAATAAAATAACTAAGGTTTTCAAAGTAGAAGCTAACCGGCTAACTCATGTTGAAGACATTCAGAAAAAGTCGACTTTTTACGATCAATTACGATTGGGTGTGGTATCTAGTTACACTTCTTTAGGGGCGATCATCCTTTATCCATTATTCCTTAAGGGTAACACATCTGTGACTGACTTGGAACGAGACTCTTACTAACAATTAATTTATCTGGACTATAATTAAGGCCAACATCCAGGACTAACGATAGTTAGTGATAACTAACAGTCCCCAGTCCTCATACCCATTAACGAACTGACCAATACAAGTCTTATTGGTTTTGGTCAAGAAGCCAATGCTTCTACTATTGATTTAAACACTCACGTATCATTTAGTAAGGTTTTCACGTTTACATATGGTGCGCTAATCCAGACACTCGATTTAATTTATAGACCACGAATTCAATTTGAAAAAAATATTATTTTTAATTAAATTTAGGTTGTCGTTTGTTTTTATTTATCAATAAAATTCTATATACTTAACAAAACTGGTGTGAGGTGTATATATGTAAAACTGGTGTATCAGAATTTACACAAACCCATAAAACATAAACAGAACGCCATCTAGAGTAACTGAATCATTTAGTTACAGCTGTTTCCTAAGCTGCATGGTGCTTATCAGTACATGAAGTTCACTCCGTTCCAGTCGCAGTGCTTAGCTATTACTACTTCGAAACATGTTTGAGAGATGGCGCTCGCGTTCTTTATTTGAAAATTGAGTAAGATTATTTATGTATTCAATCAGTATACAGCCTCAATGCTCTGTGGTCATTTTTACATTGAATACACCTTCAAGTTGTCTTTTATAGGCATTTTGTAATTATTGTACATATTATATTGAACTAGGTACGAGTAGGAATATCAAGCATTGACTTACAAAACGATCAGAAGGGCCAAACATCATCCCAGACATAATAGAAGTTCCGCTGAAGTATTAGCCTACGCGCACCTTTAATCCATGTATGGAGCACTGAAATATTTCATATGAATTTAATTATTATTTTTTAACAGATGACCATATTGCTATATCTACCTCAAATGAACAACGGATTGTTACGGGGCAAATCATCAAAGCCATAGAAGACGCAGCTCAGGGTATCAGAGATGCTGGTCTTGACCCATTCAAATTTGACGGAACCTATGACTATAAGCTGCCAGTACCTGTGTAAGCTAACACTTAGTTTTAACGATGAAGATACATTTTAAAGATAAATGAAAATGAGAAACAGTCTATTCATCAATCAGCTTTTTGTATTCTGCTATTTGTTTGCTATCGGCTTCTTAATCCACAACTATATAAATATTTTCATCAGAATTAGTTTTTTTATGTAACATTGGAATGTTTTTTTTTTATATTATCATATATTTGTTTCTTCAAAGCCTATTCGCTGCCAACGCCATCGTCGAGGGTCTTACCTTCACGGGTCTCAGCAACATTGTCGTCAACAGCATGAACTATGGCGTGATTTCCAACAGACTTACTTTCAACATTTCACTACCTAGACTTTCACTGCGTGTTGGTAAGACAAATTCTTTGTAATTATATATTTTTTAAACAAAAAACTAAAAATTGTAAATCTTTCATCACTACATGTTATTTTATAATTTGCATGCTCATGATAAATTAGATTATGTTTGATTGAAGTTAATTTAATGAATCATTTTTTTTTGCATTTTAGGTAGATCTGGTTTTGAGACGGTGTTTTTCGGAGATAATTTCCAGGGATCCTTCAGCGGCAGGTATGGATTCCTCTTTTCTCTCTTTTTCATTTCTGTAATCCAAAACTGTATTCAATTGGTCGTCTAAATCAATTTATTTCTTTTTTTAGCTTGGACATTGTTCAAATTCGTATCATTGGTAACATCCGTGTCAGTGTTGGCGTTATTTCTGGAATTTCCATTCGCAGTATTGCCCTTGAGTTCAGCCTTGGCAATATTCAGGTAACATCGAATATTTACGAAAATTTAATGTCCTTTCTAGTTTGAGTTTTTATTTTTGATATTAGATTTAGATATACATAGATTAATGCTTCTCTTAATTAGAACATTCAAAACTAAGATATGAAGCTGAGCAGTTAAGGGTGCGGTTAAATATTGAAGACTACTAGCACAGCAAAATAAAATAATATTCAACGTTACGTTTTATTCACAGTCCAATCTGAACCTGAAGCTCTTCGACGTAGAGCTATCTCGAAAAGTCAACAACTACCTCGTGAAGACCGTCCCTGCTAAGCTTAAGGAATTCGAGGTAATAAGATAGAATAAAATACAGCACTATCGATCCACTGGATCTATACCAGAGGATCGATGATGCTGATTGACATCCGTGACAAACTCCGAACCTTAAAGAGTTTTTAATTCCAAGTCTGCCACAGATGTATTGCTACCATTGAGGACTAATACTAGCCTCTAGAAAAGTGTTACCAAAACCTAGCCATAATAAAGAAATGCTATGTTTGCAAATGTTTTCTTATGTTCATTGGATAATACGCAACGGAAATCAAACAATAATTCTCTCCTGATGATAAAAACCTAATTGGTAACTCTTGCAGTACTCCTATCTTCTACTGAGGGATCCTCATCTATCTTGAAGATAAGACATTTTAAATTTGTACATCTATAATCTGATGAACGTCTCTGTATTGTACAAGATTTTAATATGTATTTTTGCAATTGCAGAAAGAGGTCAACGAACTCATTGAAGCCATTGCCTGGAGCCTCGTCAAGGAGAACAATAAATAGTCTGAATGCTTGACAAAGTAGTGTATGTGATAGGGTCGACCGAGATAGGATTTTCGTTTTCGACCGAGACCGAAGCATAAAATAAAAGCTTGTATTAAAAAATTTGGATCCTGTTCCATACACACGGTCTCGGTGACCGTTTCTCGGCTGGTTTTGTGGCCGAGCATGCCAAGAACCATACCACGATGTCGGTCGAGCCCTAGTCTGTGTGCTTGCTAACCTAGCGAACTGAACTGTTTTAATGTATCTCAATAACATGTTATTTTAAAATAAAAATCTTACAAACTTTAATTTCCCTTTCATTCATCGTCAACCAATCGCTAGCAAAGTTAAGCTGAGAAAATTTTACTACTTTCGTGGTTTACATACTCAAAAACAACTATTTATAGATGGCTGGAGGAGTTCATATACATACAACCATGAGATAGATGAGAAAAAATCCTGATATATGAAAAGAAAAAAATTTTTTTTTCAACACAACATTAATATCATCACGCTTAATTTTTCCTGAAGAGGTGAACAGATGTCTTTTTTTTTTGTCGTACGAAAAGTACTTGTGACTTATTTTTATGCTCGTTTAACAGATAATTTTATCAATTAAATTATTAATTTTATTTACAAGATATGACGTCATATTAACTGTTGGTCACATATTATTCAGTTCTCTCTTTATATTTATGGGTGTGCAAAACTGGTGTCTGTAGTAAATTGGAATAAGCTTTCAGATACCAAAATTCTCGAGTTATGCCGCGGTATGACGGACGGATAGATATGGCACAACTATAAAGGTTCCTTGTTGACTACAGAACCCTAAAATCATGATATTATATCTTCAGAATGTCGCTGATTTTTTACTACTTTGTAGGAGAAAGCAGAATTGAGAGCTACAATCAATTTAAGTGACTTTTATTATATAAAATATTGATTGCAAAATTCCAGGACCTACATACATAGATACATACGAGTGAAGTTAAATTTTTATTTAAAAAAAAAGAATTATATATTGCACAGTTGAGTGACGTATTGTACCTACTAACGAATATGGTAAAAACAAACTTATTTTTTTTTTTAAATGTGACAGTCCTGTGACAATGACAACACTTTGCTAAATTTAGAAATAGAAATAGAAAAGGCCATGGTCTACTAAAAGTAGTTCCGCTATAGTAGTACTCTAGAATCTCAATAAAATTGAGAATATTTGGTACGCTACTACGCCACATAACATCTTTAGTGAAAAGCCAAGTGACTCAGTCCATGGCCAGACTACAATGACAAAGCGATTGTAATCTTACAATAACAAACAATAAAAAAAAATCGTAATTTAAATAATTCGTCATTTTCAGTCTGTATCATTACATTGTTTAGATTTGAATTTACCCGTGCACCCAACGGCTTAACCTACTGATGGGTGCACGGGTAAATTCCGTTTGTTGAACCCACTGCATTAGAGTTGGAAATTTGGGTTCTATAACATGAAATTTCCATAATTTATGTTAATAATCTCACCACCACCATAAATTGAATTGGTGGCTTCGGTGAATTCGGGTGGCTTGAAAACATTCGACACTGGGTTGGTCACTAACCAATCCGCATTAGAGCAGCGTGGTGGAGTATGCTCTAGACCTCCCGCAGCTGGGTCTGTGGGGGAGACCCGTGCCCAACAGTGGGACGTCTATGGTTCGCAGCGATTTGTAATTGTATGACATTTTACTTATATTTAGCTGACATTTTTTTTCAATTGACTTACACACTCGTAATAACCCTCAATACAATTATTGACATCAATGATAGGTTATATTAATAAGATAAATTTGGACACTATATTTTGGCTAAAGCACTGCCCATAATCTGATGATTATGGGCAGTGCTTTATGTCTTGATAGACATAATCATTCTTGTTGTACTCAACTTAAGATAATAAATAATTTGTATCTGTTATTTGACTTAAATATGACTGGTGAATATTGTCAGTGTGTATACCTCCTCACCTACCTCCTCCTCCTCAGTGTGTAAGTCTATGCCTAATCAATTATCTAAATATCAAACAAGTGCACCGTTCGCAAAGATAAATTACTCGGGCGAAACAACAAAGCAGTTATCACTGTTTTTCAGTTTCCTGATATATATCTCTTTTCACCGTATCAATGTATATAAAGGAAGACTTTCGTATCTACGTGAAGTAGTCCTTTCGTTTATAGTGCCATACAGGTAAGAATTCGTCGTTGAAAACATTGTTAGTTTTGCGGGGTAATTAATTATTTCTCGATTTTGACTATGGAATTTTTTAATTTAAGTTTTAAATCATCTTTCGTTATTAAAGTATATCTGTAATTATAGACTTAATCCAAACCAATATTCAAAGCAGTACGTAGCACTATACCATAAATATGTTACTGCACTTTTTATACATAAAAACTTTTTTTATACACGTCCGTCCACGTAATTTTCGTAAATGGGGTTGAAAGTTGTTGCTTCACCTATTAATAATGATTATATAAATCCAGTAGTACTTTACCTGACTCAGAAATTGACCCAGGACTAGTTATTGGACTTGTTTATTTTTATTCCATGAGTTCATAAATTTGTTCAAAAATTGATGATTGATCTGAATCTTGAATTCTGAACTTTAACTTGACTATTAGACCACACAAGGGTCTTAATAAACATAATTAATAATATAATATAAAGAGTCATAAGAAAAGTCCTAAATAAATTTAGGTTTAGAAAAAAAAATTGGTAGAGTAGTAGAGGGTAGATTGAAAGTATTTAAACAGAATCATTCTTTTTCAGTATCATAGAAAATGAGAGGTGTCGCTTTTGCTTTTATCACTTTGGTTGTCGGCTCTCTTGCTGGTCCCACATTACCAGCTATCTTTGGTGAGTGAAATTAAAAAGCTAAAAAACTAAAATCCATAGGCGTTCTACTGTTGGGCTCAGGTCTCACACCACAACTAAGGAAAATACATCCATACATCTAGAGCATACGCCACCAGAACCATCTAGTGGATTGGGGTTAGTAGCACATCAAATGTTGAATGTTCTCAAGCCACCCGAAGGTCTTCGACAAAGCTTAACGATTGTTTTACAAATGAAAACAAATGGGATCGGATGCTACCATCGTGGAACTTTGCCTAGCTATTATCCAGATACCGACTTCGCCAGACGATCGTCAGTTGTTCACGTACGATTGACGCGAGACATAGGACTATGTGCAATTTAGCGGTAGCTACTAACGCCCATACAATATATTTTATGCGTGCGTGAATGGAGATATAATACAATTTGACACTTTAGGTTCATCAAGACCTAAAGTGGCAAAAGCGACAAGGGGATCAATGTTAAGGTAAATTCGTCAAAAGTTACTTCGAAAACATGAACCCTTGTTACTGTCTTAATTACTCGAAAGGATGCTAGATGACTATATAAATACTCAACAGTAATGATACTTTCAAGCTGGATGTAGGATATGAATGTTTCAAATTCAAATTAAAATAATTTATTTCGCTATTAGGTTATTATTACACACGCTTAACGAAAGTCTAGGTAACTTCAAACTACTTAAAGAGAAGAGATATAATTGTACGGTGCAAGCCGTACATTCCGCTGCGTCAGCGGTTTCCGCGAGCCGCGTGGATTTTATAGTCAGTATGCGTTCGGAACGAGCAAGGTGTCCGCGCGTGCTCACCTCATATCATATCATAGCATCAATCATTCAATCGCAATAAATAACCTTAATTGAAACCACTGGAGTATAATTTAAATCAAGTCAATACCAAGAGCAATCGAAAAGGTGTAGAGGTTAGCAAAGGACCCTACAATAATGCTATTCTAAACTGATTATAGTATAACATGGTTTACCGAAGTATGTATCAAATGATCAGAAGATCTAACTATAATTAACTCTTAAACAGGCGACGCCAAAGAAGGTGAGCGTCTGATCGTGGCTGGGCAGGTGAAGAAGGCTGTCGAGCAGGCTTCGCAGAGCATCAAAGATGCTGGTCTAGACCCCTTCGACTATGATGGCGCTGCTCAGTTTGAATTGCCGGTACCAGTGTGAGTAGAATTTTGCTATATAAATTCATTTAAATATTAATGTTAAATATGGCGCGGTTTCGACTTGGGTTACCCTGAGAGATATGAAAGTTGAATAAAGAAGATGCTTATGTTGAAATGTTTATCTCATGCAGTTAAAGAAAGTATATCTTTATCATAAGAAACACCATGAAATACCAAAAAAATTGCGTGTCTGAAAGTTCTCCGTATTGATCTCAAAGTGAAAGTGAAATCTGTCAATATCATTGATATCCTAATTCGTCTCATTTCCTACTGCATACATTTAAGATTTGAATTATTTCAAAGGCATTCTCAAAACTTTCCAACGTCACTAAAGTGACGGAATTCTTGTTATGAAGCTAAAGATAAAGAAAGCCATATATCTTGGCATCTTGGCATACACATTCTAGTACTCATCTCACGCTTCACTACAAGTCAGGGCTCGTTACTTAAAAGTGAATAATTATTATTTTGTTAAATGAAAGCCACATATTTTAGCAAAGGACTGGCTTTTATTAGTCAGCTCACGATTCACTAGAAGACAAGGCTCGCTTTAAAGTTAGTGTAATGTTATTTAATATTGAATACAATATAGGTTCTCATAAATTCATTAAGAATGTAAAACAAAAAGAGAGTGCCTTGTTAAGATAATTACTTGATTCTTTACAGGCTGTTCGCAGTCGATGCGTTTGTCGACGCGCTGACTTCCACCGGCCTCAGTGACATCGTTGTCAATAGGGTCAACTACAATGGCATCACCAACCGACTCACATTCAATATCTCTCTTCCACGCATCTCTTTTAACGTTGGTGAGTTCCACGATCATGACGCTATCGTGAAAATTGGAATAAAATTATAAATACTCCGCACTCACTCAAACGTTCTTAAGTCGCACTGTAAATTTTAGCCGAACTAAAATTAAATAAAATTTATGTTTTCTCTCGTATTTTAGCAAAGTCTGGCATCGCAGTTGTTTTCTTCGGAGATGATTTCAATGGATCCTTCAGCGGCAGGTATACTATCGATTTACACAATTTTATTAAAGAAGAATTCGCTGCGACCCATAGACGTCCCACTGCTGGGTACGGGTCTCCCCCACAGACGCAGCTGCGGGAGGTCTAGAGCATACTCCACCACGCTGCTCCAATGCGGATTGGTGGAGGGGTTAGTGGCCAACCCAGTGTCGAATGTTCTCAAGCCACCCGAAGGTCTTCGACAAGGCTTAACGACTGTTTCCAACATTGAAAACAACCGGGACCGACGGCTTTACGTGCCCTCCGAAGCACGGTAGCGTCCATGAAATTTTGCCACTAGCGGTCACCCATCCACAAACCGACCGGGCCCGTCGTTGCTTAACTCTTTCGATCACATTGAATCGAACAGAGCCATTGGGCTATGGACGCTACAAAAGTTTGCTCCGCTACTTTTTTCTCTGTCAAAGAAGAATTATTAAGAAAGAATTCTCAGATTTTGTTTTCAAAACAAATATAATTTTTAATTAATACAACAGTAATATTGTATAAATGTAGTAATATTATGAACGGATATTTCTGAGGAATATAATATTTACAAAACATGCGTTAAACAACTTTTTAAGAGAAAAGCAGTCCACTTTATTTTGGTTGATCACATACAATCGACTCGAGCCGTAGCTATGAGCATTTCACTTTTACTTATTTAACAAATACTTAAAACATTTGATTGGCCCGTGCGTTGCCACAATCGGTAGTGGCCTTGCCTTTTGCGCCAGGGGCCGTGGGTTCGAATCTCAGTTAACATTGTTGTGACGAATTCTTGTGTCTATATGTTATTATTATTATTATGTATAATTTTAATATCTCTATAAGTGTGTATTTAACAATATCAATGTGTGTATAACAGTCTCTGGCACCCATAGTACAGGGTCTGCATAGTTTGGTGTCAGACGGCCGTTTAGAAAAAAAAACAAATATTGGCACCCATAGTACAGGGTCTGCCTAGTTTGTGTTTTGTTTAAAAAAAACAAATATTCCAGCCTTGACGTCATCCAGCTCCGCGTTGTCGGCGACATAAGATTGAGTATCGGTATCATCTCTGGAGTCACCATTCGTCGCATCACTCTCGTGTTTAGCCTTGGCAGAATTGAGGTGAGCGATGTTTCCGTGTGTTACGGAAGTAGGAGGTACGTATGAAGTTATAAAGTTACCCTCATATTCATAACTAGTGGACGCCCGCAGCTTCGTTCGCGTGGAATTATACATAACAATAGTTTCGTTTACACCTAGTAATTTTATGTAGCCTATGTCATTCAGTGAAGATGCAGCTTTCTAATGGTGAAAGAATTTTTTAAATCGGTTCAGTAGTTTTTGTGTGAAAACATTACAAACAAATATTTCCTCTTTTATTAGTATCAGGTTAGTAACAGGTAAGGTTAAAACTTGCAAGCTGAACCACGAATATGAAATTCAGCATTTTAATTTACATAGTTCCAAATGCATCGTAGGGATCACATTTAAATTTTGACTGCCCGTTTTAAAGCGCACTATTATATGTGCCTACTTGGTCTTTATTAAGTTTAAATCATAAACAAGTGTTATGTACAAAACTCGTTATTTTCCAATGACAATGGGCGGTTTTTGTTGCAGTCCAAGCTGAACCTAGAAGCATTCGGCGTGGATCTCTCCAACATCGTCAACACCTACCTCGGCAGGACTTTGCCCGCGAAAATCGAGCAGTTTGCGGTGAGAACAGATTACATATAAAAATAACTTTAAACGACCATTATTGTCGTTACAACGAATGACGTTTTCGTTCCAGTAGCTTATAGAAGATTTCATTTTTGGAAAATCTTACATAGTTTTAATAATTATTAATTTAATTATTAAAATTAAATAATTTTAATCTTCGCACAACAATTCAATTCCAATTACAAAAAAAAAGATCAAGTATGGGTTCCCGATCTAAAGGCCAGTGCATCCAACAACTGTATCCCTTTCAAATTTAATATGTTATAATGAAATTACCCAGTAAGTTAACGCACCATTATACGCTGCAAACTCACACCTGTGTTGCGGTGACAAAAAGGAAAAAATACAAAATAACAGCCATGATCCGGGTTCAAATATATCTGCGGAATAAATATTAGCCCTGACTGGAATCAAAGCACGCAGGAGTCAGCAATGATATTATACAAATTACAAGATATAATGTCAGATAAAATATTATAAATTTTTTTCTCTTACAGAAAGAAATCAACGAACTTTTGGAGGCGCTCGCTTGGATGGTGGTCAATAATAAATAAATAATATGGAATAAACATGACGATCCTGTCAATCAATCAATTTATTTATTTGTATCCTGTGATGACTTATAAAATAAAATGAACTCAATATAGAATTAAAATTTATACGTTTGTAAATATACATATAAAATATAAAATTCTCGTGTCACAGTTTTCGTTGCCATACTCCTCCGAAACGGCTTGACCGATTTTGATGAAATTTTTTGTGCTTATCCGGTATCTATGAGAATCGGCCAACATCTATTTTTCATCCCCCTAAATGTTAGGGGTAGTCCACCCCAAAATTTTTTTTTTTAGACAAAATTTTTAATTTCTATTTTTTTATGATACAACATACAAAAATACATACAATCCTCAATTTTCACCCGTCTACGATCAACCCTTATTTTTTAATAGCCATTTTAGTAAAATTATTTATATGGCAAAACAACGTTTGCCGGGTCAGCTAGTATACATATAAAACTAATTCCTGTGTTTTTATTTATTCCCGTAAATAAAGTAAGAAACTAGAAGGGGCATGAGCTCTGCACACAAAACCCGGATATCGTGGGAGCGACGCCGGGTTATGTGGGATTTTCACCCACTTAAACCCGTTGTGGCCTACCTCTGCGCTTTAGGAAGGTCATTGTCTTCTATTAGAGTGCGCCGGCGCCTTCACGCGCTGCGACCAACACAGGCTCTACCCATCAGAGCAATGTCCTTTGTGTCACACTCCTAAAACGTATTATGTGGCTTGGCATTGTGTCCAGGGGTCACTTTAAAACCCGATGCTTAGAAGTTTTTAGTCGGCCTGTAAGCGTCCGATCTGACTTAGCGACTGTTATCTTGCAATGATAACTGGACCGGTATTACGTGCCCTCCGAAGCTTAGAAACGCTTAAGTAGGTTTACCACTAGAGGTAACCCACAGCTTAATACCATCAACATGTTAGACAACCCTAACATTTTAGACAGCTTACTTACTTACTTACCTTATATTTGCTATAACTTTATCTGTGTCACCGCTACCCGGTTCCCGCTTGGTACAATTTTTCTTTTACTTCTCTCGCTTGTGTAATGCCTGCCATTTTACATTAAATTACTATTTGTACAAAACAGTTGTATAATTTCACAAGCTCAAAGATTTACAATAATTACTACATTTAAAAGAACTCGAGCCACTACAGCATTGGCGCTTCGATCGAATGCATTTATTCAATCCATATTGGCATATTATCCTATCGTATGGCAAGTAACACATCAGTAGCTTCAAAAATATTATTTATTTTTATCTATAGTAGCAGATTCATGATACTTATCGTATTAATTACACTTGAAAATTAATTTACCTGATAATCGAATTACTCGCTCGAATCGCTACTCGTTCTTTTAATGTTTAAATAACACACACATAGATAAGGTATTTATTATACAGATATAAACGTATAGATTACAGACTATCATAAATACCGCTCCAAAAATTTATCTTTATGCATATGTACAGTTACCCCTGTATACAGCACATTATAAAACAGGTATAAAATCTTGAAAGTTTTCTTATTCTCTTATTTCATTGGCCATATTATTAGGCATTACAACATCTTTACATTGCTATTTAACGTTTGAGTTTATGCTTGAAACCCAGGACATATAGAAATGTCAAAAATAAATTCTTTGAACGGAGACCACGTCTCGAAAACAACGGACAGATTAAACAATTAAAATTAATTTAGGAAATGCATCAATTTGTTGCACTGGGAAAATTATGAAGGCCTTTAGAGGGTAAGGTGGCTTGTGAGATTTATATTGTACCCACTTTATACTGCTCGTAAACTCTACTGCGCATGTATGGAGGCTTTGGGATCCCCTTGGGACACAGCAATTCCTATCTTGAGACACGCGTGAATGGGATTTCTTTCTATTTATTAAATCGCATACATTACAGGTAAGTCACTGACGTTTTCGTCGCTGGCGCGGAATTAGACATAACAATAGTTTCGTTTACATCTAGTTATATTATATAGCCTATGTCACTCAATGAAGATGCAGCTTTCTAATGGTGAAAGAATTTTTGAAATCGGTCCAGTAGTTTTTGTGTGAAAACATTACAAACAAATCTTTCCTCCTTATAATAGACTGTCACTGGTATACATAGATCATGCTACGCCTACAATAAACCTGTTAGGTTTTTCGTAAAATTTATAATTTTTTCGCGGGTGAAGTCGGAGGGATAGCTATGTAGTCCCATAATTAGTTCCCCCTATAAATGTAATGCCACGATAATCTGAAATCGTTATCAAATCACTGTTTGATTGTTTGGTGGTCACACGTTACCTAATCAATCCACTGATATTTTGTTGGAGTATAAATTAAGGTAGGATTTTCCATATTATTTCTTGACAACAATTTAATACTTACAGCGGTGGCCTATTTTTTCAACTCCAGAGGCTAAGCCCCAATGACAAATTTTCTTACATGGACTAATTACAAAATTAGCCAACTGGATGGCCGTTTCTCCGTGGTCACAATAGTTTGTTATATCAGTATAACCACTAGGAAACAGCCAACTGGACCTTGCATGTATATCAACGAAAAGTTCCAAGTGTGACATTAGGACAATGACTGATATATTGACATTGTAGCGTCCATTCAATGTGATCGACAGAGTTAGCAACGACGGGTACGATCGGTTTTTGGATGGGTGACCACTTATAGAGCGGCGCGAAGACTCTTTATACTATGCCGCTAGTGGCTCAATTTCATGGGCGCTACCGTTCGCTTCGGAGGGCCGTCGACCCCGGTTGTTTTCAATGGTGAAAACAGTCGTTAAGCCTTGTCGAAGACCTTCAGATGGCAGGATGACACTGGTTCGGCCACTTACCCCAGCATCAATCTGCATTGGAGCAGCGGGTGGAGTATGCTCTAGACCTGCCACAGATTTGTCTGTGGGGGAGACCCATGCCCAGCGTGGGCGCTATGGGTTGCAGCTTATATAGCACATTATCCCAGACGAGCTGTAAGTCCCAAATTCGATTTTCGAGAATAGCCTGATAGAATTTCTAGAGTAACAAAATTTCTATGTGGCACATTCTTACATTTCTTTTTTAGATACGAGAATGCATATGTTGCCAGTTTTACTAGCAACCCTCATTGGTGTTGGGAATGCTGGACCTCTAAGCTCCCCTGGTATCAAAGAGCGTATTTTCAATGTGGGTGCAAATGGACAGCCTAACACACCAGGCATAAGGGAACCTGGATTAAGAGAACTTTTGTTATCTAGTGGTAAGTCTGATATGAATACTTGGTACGGTTTTGTGAAGGTAACATAAATAGCACTCCACACCCGGTTGTATTAAGTAATAATTTGCACAGGTTTTTTTTAAAAAACGGTGCTCCGTATTTTTGATTTGTGCATTGTTTTTTAAGTTATTCGTTATTGGCTTCAACCCATTATTTCCCTTACCTTCACGTCACGGGTATGTACCAGCAAGTTTTAGTAAAACAACATACCTACTCTCTGGTCCATGTTCAACTGGTCGAAGATGGCTTAGGAGTCAACTGACCGTCCAAAGATTATAGTTGATCCGAAGCAATCTGAAAGAATGTGTTTGAGTACCTATATAATATTACATAGATATAAATAAATCTTTTGTAATTAATCCAAAAAGGCTTAACGACTTCTGGTTGCTTGAAACATTTTTGGCTAATGTAACTTCATGGAAAATCTAGGTAATTTTATTTGTAGATATATCGACAAGGAATTCAGCGATAGAAGATCTGCTGTTGGGCATCCTAGAGGACCTTCGAGAGCTGATGGTGACCGGTAACGACGACGTGCCCGTGCTGGACCCCTTCCATCTGGATGAACTGCATCTCAACCTGGATGAACTGGATTTACCCGTCACTAAGTATAACTTCTAGAATAAGAATAAGTTTATTTCACCATAAAACAAACAAAAAAATAGTAAAATTATAAAAACAGAACAGTACGGTGACAGCCCAGCGGCTATCGAACTCGCCTGTCACTCGAGCGGTCCGGGTTCAAACCCCAGTGGCACGCACCAATGACTTTTCTAAGTTATGTGCGTTTTTAAGAAATTAAATGTCACTTGCTATAACGGTGAAGGACACATCGTGAGGAAACCTGCATGCCTGAGAGTTCATCATATCGTTCTCGAAGGCATGTGAAGTCTGCCAATCCGCACTTGGCCAGCGTGGTGGACTAAGGCCTAATCCCTCCCATTCTGAGAGGAGACCCGTGCCCAACAGTGGGACGTCTATGGGTCGCAGCAGCAGCAGTAGAAACAGAAAAAAAAAAAATTTAAACTATATTAAATGACTGGCATAGTCTGGCGCGGGGAGCGAATTTCAGTCATAAGTGCTGATTGGGTCGCCAGCCATATTAGTCCCACGCATTGATACCATATCCCATATCAGATTTCGTTTAGTGCTAATTTTTCGCGCAGCGAGAAATAACAACGTACTCAAGTAGTTGCTGATTAATGAAAAAAGTCTTACCCTAGAAAGGACAACTTCTAAACGTAGGACTGGAAAATCGTACCACTACATTTGTAGGACTGTGTGACATTTGATTGTCCAATTATATAAGGCTTCATAGAAAAAATCAGCTTGTTATCAATAATTTTGATGACTTCGTTATTTAAACGTATTCGGAGTGTAGGACGCTCCAGTCAAGCCATCCATTTTGTAGGACAATTGTTTTTCGGTGTTTATCGTCTAATTATCTCAATATTTAAAAAAAAACCTTAGAGTTATTCAGACAATTTCGACACCCCACCGAATCGACATGTTTTATACCTGCGCACTAAATAAAATAAGGTGATTTTTCCTTTCCAGTTCCCACGTAACTCTCAAGGACTTGACCGTGACCAATCTCAGTACGTTCGAAGTGGACCAGTTATCGGTGTCGTTGGTTAGCATCATCCAACAGAGGTACAGGGTTAACCTGGATGGACGGATCCCTGTGCTCGACGTTACTACTGGTAAGATAGCAAACGAGCTTGCAGGTTACTACCCATTGTGATTCGAGTGGCTTAATGTTCGTATGTCCGAAATGATGACAATTACGAACAACTTGAAGGGCATTTATGAGGTAATTGTCTCTTTATCTCAATGAATCAACTCGAAAATACTTACTTGTATTTTGCTATATTAAAATGATGATAATTTAAGATTTTGATTGTGTACGGTCTGAAGGGAATTTATAATGTAATTGTCTCTTTATCTGAATAAATCAACTCATAAATACTTACAAGCGTACGATGAAATCAATATCACTATTAACTGCTATCTTAAACAAATCTTAACACAAAAAGATTAAAGTAGATTGGCTCATAGTATTTCTTTAAATAATTGAGAGTCAACAGATCGTTAAATGTGGTTGCAAGAATTGTTAATTTTAGTCAATGTGCATGGTAAGTTTTAATGGATAGCTAGCAAAAGAGCTGCTAGAAGAGCTAGCCATCCGCTGCCAATCATGACAACTGCGCCAGAATATGAACAAGACTGATCTTCATCAGGAGTCTAGTCAGCAGAGGCTGTTAATATGAATTTTAGCTCGGTTCGCACATGGCCAACTGCGTGTTAGAAAATTAGACAATTTACAAAAGATTATGGATAACTCTCAAGAACCTTTGTGTCACCATGCCTTCATTATTAATTAAATTACTAACGTTATTCTTTCATTTGGTTCTCAAGTTTTTTTTAAGGCATTTATAAGGCTATTATTATAGTTACTCTGTTTTAGAACTGAAAATATTTTTTCTTAATTTGTTAGAATTAATTAAAAGGAAACGGTTCTCTAATAGTATGATAACAGATGTTGAAAGGTAATTAGTACAGTTTGATGACGCTGATATAACAATGATATTTTAGGTAACTATGACCTCTCAGTGAACATATTTGGCGGGCACGTGTTTGGAAATGGTAATATGAAGTGAGTATGTATGACAATCTTATTATTATATTTCATGTGTACGTGTGTATGACAGTTAACTCCTCCTAAACAGCTGGATGAGGGTTGAGGGTTCCTACCTGCTGGACAGAGTCAGCTTAAGGCCCGTGAGTGTTTAAGGCATAATTCAAACTTATGTTGTTATCTCTTGCCTCTCCGGGTTCAAATCCAAGTGACACGCACCAATATCTTTCTTATGTGCGATATGGCAAAGGAAAATATCTCAAGAAACTATGTCTGAGAGTTCTCCGTACTGTCCTCGAAATCATATTATAAATATGTGGTGGTCTATGTCATAAACCTCCCATTTCGGAGACCCGAGCGCAGTGGGACAAACGACAATAATCTATTATATAATAAAGTGGCTATCTCTTTCTTTTAAACCTCTTCTTCTTTCTCATTTTCAGAGCCAAAGTGATCAATCCGAGAGTCAATGGGTTCCTTGTAGTAGGCTTGAGAATAACTATCAGTGGTCTGTATCTAACAGTGCACGATTGCCGTCTGAACTTCAATTTAGAGGCGCTCGAGGTAAACCTAAACTCAACTTTAACTATACTATTCACCGTGTTTACTGTTTTCAAAGAATTCACTTTTTTTTTCAATATAAGATAGCAAATTAGCATGTAACCAACCTTCAACTACAATCGTGACGTAAAGTGTATGACGTAAAGTCTATTACATAATTAATTATTACTATTTTATTAATTTTAAATAATTTTTCAAAATTTCATGGACGCTACCATGCTCCGGAGGGCACGTAAAGCCGTCGGTCCCGGTTGTTTTCAATAGTGGAAACATTCGTTAAGCCTTGTCGAAGACCTTCGGCTGGCTTGAGAATATTCGGCACTGGGTTGGCCACTAACCCCTCCACCAATCCGCATTGGAGCAGCGTGGTGGAGTATGCTCTAGACCTCCCGCAGCTGCGTCTGTTGGGGAGACTCGTGCCCAACAGTGGGACGTCTATATTAAGTCCCAGCGATATTAATTTTAAGTCTAATATAGTCTTCTCTACAATATTTTCCCTTACAGGCTAACCTGACCGGATTCTTTGGGGATGAAGTTGCAAGTGAATTCGTCAGTTCATTTCTCTCAAGCGTTATTCCCGAGTTCGTGGAATATTTCCAGGTATTGTAGCTTTTTTCCCTAAATTAGAACAGGTAACGATAAATTTAGCAATTACGGGATCGGTCAGTGGGAACATTCAGGGGAGAGTTTACCCATTAGGAGTTTTGAAGGTTAAAGATTATTTTTTATGACAAGAACATTTATTTTCTGATATTCTTTTCATATGGGATATGTTTTAATTGGTCTTTTATAGGGTAAAATTAAAAACAATTAATTTGGTCGGGGCAGATATTTATTTCGCAGATATATATTTGTACTTTGCTCATCGATTATTTCTGTGTGTCCGCCACCCGCAACATAGTGCACAGGTATAAGATATAAGACAGGATATAAGATACCAAACAAGCATTCACAATCACCAATCCTCTGCTGCCTGCTCCAGTTGTAACAGACTTTGTAGAAGAGTCAGAAAGGGTCTAGAAAAGTTAGTCCATTACGATGTAACATATACATGGTCTTTCCTATCAGGCTTAGGACAAACTAGTTTGACCTAGCCTAAACTGGTTTATCCTATCGGGCTTAGACCAAATTAGTTTGGACTAGTCTATACTAGTTAATCCTATCGCGTATAGGAAGAACTAGTTTAGCCTAGTCAAAACTAGTTTGTCCTGAAATCGGGTTTGGCCGGTAACATGTATATCGATATCTGAAATCTATGACTACTACAGAATATTTATTTCCAGGACGACATATCGGACATTCTTAGCGCTGGAGTTAAGGACGTTGCCAACGATATCCTTAAGGATTTGGACCTAGCTAGCCTTCTTTCCTAGAGGCATTTAACAGAAGACAAATTACCTACGCATATGCCAACTCAGCGCTAATCCAATATGGTTTAACTACAGTCTCCATCCAGAAAATTAAATTTGCCACATAAACTTATTTTATGTATCAGTAAAAAATTATATAAAATAACACAAATGAGATTTTGTTTGGTTCTTTAAAATTTAAGTTCATTTGAAGGTCCACAATTTTACTTTTAGATACTAGAGGTAATTTAAGCATAAAGAACTTCAGTGGGAAGAGTTTCTGCGGTTATTTCCTTGAAAAGGACATGTACTTACTATAAACGAAAATTTTGCTATGTATAATCCGCGCAAGTGAAGCTGCGGGTATCCACTAGTATATTATATAAGTACCTAATTACTGTGAGTTGAGGAAATATAGTCTAAATAATCCTATTTAAGAAAAGTTTTTCTAACTTGAAATTCCTAGTAGCAGCTCGATGTCTTTTTTTATTTTTATAATATAGACGGACAAACAGACATACGGGCCACCTGATGGTAAGTGGTCACCGTCGTCTATGGACACGTGTGACACCAGGGGTATCACAGGCCTGCCTTGAAGGAAAAATTTCACACGCTTTTTGAAGCGCTCCATGTCGTAGCTCGATATGTGCTTGGTAAGGCAAACAAATCTACATCTATTACATGAGACCTAAACAGAACTCATGAGCAGTAGCTGGTGTATTGCACGTCTGCCTTCGGGGAGTAATCGGAAGCTTTGGGTTACGCTATGGCCAATGGCCGTGAGATGTTGAAGTTTTGGTGGATTACTTAAGCCGCAACAACAAGAGCGCTTCAATGATTACTACATGTAAAATTTCGTTACACAGCCATATAACTGAAATTAGAATGGGGACGTTCAGTTTATGAGCCATTTGTCGCCATAAAATTTTGATTAAGTTACACCGCACTACGATAGCTTACCTCCCATTTGAGGGTTAATAATAGCCTTGGCTCATGTTTTATGGAAATTACTATATTTTAGGGTCAATAGATATCTGAGAAGCAGATAGGTAATTATGATTAACTATTTTTATCTGGCGTAGCGTCTATAGCCCAATGGCTCGCGTCGATTCAATGTGATCGACAGCGTTAAGCGACGACGGGCGCGGTCGGTTTGTGGATGGATGGCTAGTGGAAAAAATTCAAAGGCACTACCGTGCTGCATCGCTCCCGGTTGTTTTCAATGGTGAAAACAATCATTAAGCCTTGTCGAAGACCTTCATCATCAAAACACTGGGTTGGCCAATAAACCGTCAACCAATTCGCGTTGGAGCAGGGTGGGGTATGCTCTAGACCTCTGGCCCCCGAGCTAAGATCCTTTTGACTAGTAAAGGGCTGATGATTATCAAACGCCTGAACAGATTATAAATTATAGCTAAGAACCATATCAATCACGTCATTTTTCAAACAAAAAAACCCCATCAAAATCGGTCCATTCGTTTTGGAGCTACGATGCCACAGACGTGTGTCTGTGACCCGCTAAACCTATAACACCCCTTCCTTTTGCGTCAGAGGTTAAAAATAAGGGTGAGAACGACGTATATTTCCTTCAATCAAACTGCATCTCGCATTATATTTTCAAATCAATTTTATAGAAACGACGCTATCCATCTCTCGGCGGGAGACCGAACAAGGAGGGTCTTTTGACGCTCCGTAGTAAATATCACCTCATCTTCTCCAACATTATACCGCTTAGATCTTATTTTGAACCTATGTTAGAATCAATACATTTATGAGATGTGTGACTGAAATTTGTTACGTTTCTTTTATGTACTTATGTAAGTTAAATATTGCAAGTTAGAAACACTACACAGTTGAAGTATCTACCTGTTTATTTATCACTAGTGGACGCCCGCAGCTTCGCTCGCGAGGAATTAGACATAACAATAGTTTCGTTTACACCTATTACTATTATATAGCCTATGTCACTCAGTGAAGATGCAGCTTTCTAATGGTGAAAGAATTTTTGAAATAGATTCGTTGGTTTTTGAGTTAAAACATTACAAACAAATCTTTCCTCTTTATAATATTAGTATAAATAATATGATAATCCTGAAAACACCAAGGAACTAGTAAAATGTAGTAGTTATTTGCCAATTTATTCGTAAGGGATACCCAGAAAATACCGCCTGGTGGAGTATGCTCTAGACCTCCCGCAGCAGTGTCTGTGGGGGAGACCCGTGCCCAGCAGTGGGACGTCTATGGGTCGCAGTGACCCAGAAAATATGGAATGTATGGGTGTCATTGGGAAGAGTTTGTTCAGTCATGTTCACGAATGAGATAGGTAGCAAGTAAAAAAACCAAACCGTCTTATTCCACGCGAGCGAAGCTGCGAGCGACCTCTAGTATCACTGTCAGTATAATTCCCAATCCTATACACCTCATAATGACTAACTAACTGACCAAGTTATGTTCCTAGTAATATCCAATTGACTAACCATCCTGGAATTTTAGAGCGTGAGCGGCAGCAGTTGGGTGAACTTCATGCCCATTTTCTATCTCATTTGTTTTTGAACCAATAGTAGCCACTCTTGTTTTAATAACAATCTTGCCATTTTTAAATGCTTTTATTTAACTTCACTCGTACTCGTATGTATCTTGTAAGTATGTATGTCCTGGAATCTTGCAATCAATATTTCACCCACTTCCACTGAAGCTATCGAGCTGAAATTTGGCACACATATTTGGTTCCGATGACAATGCATGAAAATAAAAAAAAAGTATTAAAAAGCTTTTAAAAAAAAAAAAATTTAACGGTATAATTATTGCTGATAAGTACGCAATTTTATTCTAACTTAAACAGTTAAGTAAGTTTGCTATCTCATGTTACGTAAAGTTGTAAAAACAAAGTTTTCGTTAGACAACAAAATACACGTAATATTCCAAATGTCCACATCGTGTGGAGTTAAACGAAGCAAATTCACGACCGTGCGCATAAACTTTTGGGTATTTTAGCAAGCAATGACAAGTATTTTAGCACGTTATTGTTAACACTGAGACGTAACAATATTAACTGACATATTCGAAAGGTTCAGGGTTCAGTTTCCATTGCTATTTAATTAGTTTTTTTAGTAAATAGATTCTGTACGACGAGTCAACTGCAGAGGTTGTATGTACTGAAAATCAGTGTTTTATTTTACTATTTCCTTAGTTAATGATTTCACATACGCTGAGTACAGACTTTAATGCGGGTAGTCGCTGCAGTGCAGTATTTAAGTACCCTCCGGAACACGGAACCGCTTAAGCCACTATCCATCGCACCCAAATGCTAGTCAATACCGTTTTGTTACTTGCAATCCGTAAACGATGCGAAATTTCTGCTGCTTTGATAGTTCATCCAAAATAAATAGTCATGGAATTAATAAGTACGGAAGCTGCTTTTTCTATATCTGCCCTCTGGCTCACGTTTATAGTGACACTGCACTTTCCAGTAAGTAGCAAAACATATTAATGACTGAGGTAAAGACATTGTTTAACACAATGCACGATGGCTGCGCGAGAATAGCAGATTTCTCGATGGAGGAAGGACAGTGTAGTCAGTGACATAGCTGGTAAGCCCCTGTTAGCCTTAAAGAAGTTGGAGTAGCGATCAATTAATTTGGTTAGTCCTATCAATAATAAAATATTAATAATAATAAATGTCTTGGAAATTCTCTAACACAGCCATCAGAGCCTGTACTATGGGTGTCAGAGACTGATATACTTATATACATAAATATATTGTATACATACTTATACAGATATTAACATCCAGACACAGAAGAAACACAAGTGTTCGTCACACGAATGGATGTGCTGAGTGGGATTCGAATCCACGACCCCAGGCACAGAAGGAATGGTTACGATTGCGCCAATTGCAAGACCAAGAGCATTTGAAACCCGACCCGTACCTACTCAATAGGAATGTAATGAAGATGAAACTGCCAAATGAATTCCTGAACTTCAATTCGAGTCAGGTTATTTCCGAAAACAATACATTGTCAACTCAAACGGATGATTTACTACCGTACTCAACGACGCTACGCGCCAGTTTAAGGGAAATAATGTATAATTTATTACGTATTCAGTACATGAATGGATTGAAATTGGTTCAGTAAATATTCTAAATTGTTCTAATTGTTGCCCACACCTCTTTTCTTCAAATAATATTAATTATACTACAGTATATAATAAATATTTTGTTGTTACCATATATCAGCCGGCATGGGGGAACAACTGACAAATACCCGCTTTCCACCTCAGGGTATAGGGGTTGTCTGAAAACCAGCGCTACACTCCTGATGTCATTTTGTTAAGCCTGCTTATAATGATAATAAAATTATTCTCATTATTATTTTTAATTAGTGAAAACAGATATTTAATAATGAATAAATTAACCCTTACACTGGACGGTAATATCGCCATGTATGCCGTGTAATAATGCAAGGCGGCCTGTGCTCCATTTCTCGAGCCTTGGTCTCCACTCGAGGACCATTCTAACCCTTCGGTGGTCTGTGCTACGAGCACAGGCTGCCCTTCAACAAGACGGACAATTTAATGGGATGACGGTAATGAAGTATAAAAGTAAATTAAAAGAAATAAAATGAAAAATTTAATGGGATGGCGGTAATGAAGTATAGAAGTAGAATAAAAGAAAGAAAATGAAATTTATTCCGCTTTTATCTTAACATAATAATGCTTGCAAATATTAATATTACGCATTATTAAAAGAAGATAACAACATAACAACATAGTAAGTGTTGGACACCCACAGACTGACAAACAGACAGATATAAATACATCATTGTCTTCTTCTTCAGAAAAAATTTGACTCGACATAATCCACTATCCAAATATAGTAAAAAATATGTTAACACAAAATTATAAGAATAAATTTTTTTGTGAACCAAGAGATCGCACTCCAGTTTTAATTAATACAATCGAGACCTTTTTCTGCTTATAAGACTATCGATTCTAACTTAAACTGCTACGTAATTATTTGTAAGAATGTCCTTAAATAATAGCGCTTATCTTATTGTCTCTATTAAAGGAAGTCACTGTGTTCGTTGTAGCATTTTTCATCAGCTATCACTAGCACATAAATACTAAATCAAACGGTTTAGTTCTTTCCAGTCTCCTTGTAACGTCTGTGTGGCTGAGGAGCTGGTTTATTAGAATTACATCAGTATATAACGCATTATGAAACTTTGAAAGCATACACAAGTAAATTCAACCGAAAGCCTGGGAAAGGGTATTTAGGTTAATGGCAAAAACCCCGGTCAAACCCATTAGTGATTTCAGGGTAGGATATACTTATACAGGGTGACTTACACTTAATACAAAAAAGGCTCCATATGTTAACATTATATTATTATGTGCCTAGTAGTTTTAAGCAGTTAAATGTCACCTGGAAACTGCGTCGTTGGTATAGTGGTCGCAAGCGTAACCGCTAAGGTGTCCGGGGTTTGAGCCTTGAGTCGGGAAGCATTATTGGGTTTCCTAAATTTGAATTTCCTAGTAGATCGGAGTTTGTATATATCTGGCTCCTTATATGGTGTAAACCGCATCGCTGCCCACCCCGTCATGTATACATATTAAGTGTATAGGTATTGAATGTCATCAGCCGTATCGATATAGCAAACATAGTGAAGAATTGAGCAAACCTTAAAATTCTCGATTAATTACTAGTTCAATGATAGAATTTGACGACTCCGAGGCCTGAGTGAATGACCCGGACTGATGAATCATAGAGCTTTTATACATAGTGGAACGTTGCCAACAGAAATATAGCTGACGGCTGAGAAATATAGCTGACGAACACTTCGATTGCAACTCGACGAATTTCGACGGCAGTTGAGATGCTAATTGCATTCAGTTGGATTGTAAAAGAATAAAGTTGCCTCTGCAGTTTGCTAGATGCTGCTAGTGTATTAGAGCCCTTATAGAGGCACAAACTACGTGTACAAATCAAACTTAGTTCAATCAGTCAATGGCCGCCAACCCGCCAACAATGCAGTGCACGATTTTATTGCAATTGAAAATACCAATGATATGCTCAACCTCGCTGGTCCAGTGCAGTTGGTAGAGACGAATCAATGATCGTTACAATATCCGAACCATTTGACGTACAACTTAGTATTCTTCCAAAAACGATCACCATTTCACGAGCCCTATGCTGCTCAACTTTAACTTTTATCGCTCGAGGAGAACTCGAGCAACGCTAGAGGAGTTCACTAAGTAACATCCATTTGGTTCAAACATTTACATTACCTATCATTCTGTACTTAAATTGTAAATACATTTGTCGTACTATCTCTTTGCCTCTTATTCCTTTGTGTTACAGTTAAGGTGCTAGGGATACGACATGTCCCATTCGGATACGGATACATAATCATGGCAACACAACAATAACAAGTGTTTGACAAACACATTGAGACGTGAACGGTGGAATTGCGAAACAGTCTCCGACGACAGAGTTCGAAGCAATATGAGTGTGTATGTGCTCTATTCCCGTTTCAATCTCTTTTTCTACTGTCTTCACGCTTTGCTACAAAGGTTAAAATGTCACGCTTGTGCCTTTTCTAAGTCTACGAATTAAGCTATTCAATGCCTTATCCTTATCGATTCAGAAATCATTGTAAGGTTTCAGTATGCATAAATTTTAATTTTTAATTACATCACACAATTGTCATTAAAAATACTTTTAAAGACCTATAAGGTCTGAGTAATTAATTGGTTGAGTAAGTAATTTAAGTTTCAGTGATGGTTAAAGTGGAGCTCCCACTTTAACCATCACTGAAACTTAAAGTTATGAGTTTAACCCGAATCAACACTTAGCACGAGCTAAGGCGGGCCGGGCTAGTGATCAGTTGTGACAGTGAAAAGAAACACTTTTAATGATTAACATTAGAAATGCATTTCCCACGTAACGGATATGAGAATACAATTTGTTGCTAGCGCGTTAACATCCCTCTTTGTTGGACAAAGGCAGCACTAATCGGATTGTAATACTAAGATTTCGGCGCCAAAGCTTTACCGTTCCGTATGCTATAGAATAACTTTTGTTCTTTGATGTTGCTGTCTGAGAGTAATTTAATTAGCGTTACTTAATTAGAGATCTGATAACGCTGTCAGAGCTAACGTTACCGCATAAGTTGTACTATTGTTTGAAGAAAATGTGTAGTCTCGGAGACGTCAAAATGTATTTATGAACATAATATTGTTACGACATCCATACTAATATTATAAATGTGAAAGTGTTTTTGTTTGTTTGTCCGGCTTTCACGTCGCAACGAAGCTATTATATGGTATGGTTTTTGTGTGTGGAGATAGTGAGGAGGGTGGAGAGTGACGTAGGCTAATTTTTACCGCGGTAAAACATCCCCATGGGAAGATATCGATGTTTTGTTATTTGCTAGATATTTAGTTCCGGGTGTTGTTAATAGATGGCGTTAGTAAAATTCATTTGCAAGTTCTGAATTTCGCTAACAAATTATACACTATACAAATGTGTCATGTATGATAAACAACTCATTGTTAATTCCCTTTGACCACGCGGGCGGAGCCGCGGGTAAAAGCTAGTATACATATATGCAAAACAGCAAAGTTTTTTTAAAATCTAAAACAACAACACAACTCTCCACGTACATGTTACGTACGGACAAGTCAATTGGACTTTAGTATAGATACAGTGTTGTGCTGACTGTGCATCTCGAGATCCGAGAACCGCTGTAGGTGTCCGGTAGCGGTTCCAATTCCCACGAACAAGACATTCCCGCGCCTAACTTTGGACGGGTCTCACCACTATATTTAGTTTAGTAATAAGTTAAAATGTAATTTTCTATATAAGAAAATTAAATTAGTTATAGTAAATCTCGTCTCGTCTACCTAATTTCACCCTGCCTGCCGCCGACATGTAACTGGCGCAGTCGAAAAGGATGGGCTGGCAGGCTCCCCAGCCAGGGTCGCCGCCGGTCCAAGAAGAACCTACATCGTCGTGCTGCTGCAGGGTGTCATAGTGATCCAAAAATTGACACGATTTAGAGAGTCGGGACGACCAGGATACAATGACAAATACGTAAGTGCATTAAATTACATGAAGTGATTCGCCTTACCTATTTCCCATTTTAATCCAATTCTATCGCAGAATTTATAGTTAATAGTCGTAAAAAAAGTGAATAAATTTAATAAAGTAAATTTAAATCAAATTAAAATTTAATAAACGGAAAACTAAAGTATGTATGTAATGTTAAAATATAAAATAATTCAATATTTAACTATTATAGATAAATTCAGCAGAATCAATCGAAAAATATATGTATGAAATATAATTAATTAAGTCAGCACAACCTATAACTTTGTGAAAAATTAAACCAGAAGTTGAATGATTGCTTATTAAAATTTCTAAGATTTGGTGATAAAATTTTTTTACTACAACTCAATAAATTAAAGAATTTTTTGGTTAATATAATTTAAATAAAATTAAAATGTATCTCTTATCCTTGTCCTTTTGTACCAAGTCCTATCCTAAGTACCTTTAAAAAAATGTGTAATAGTAATTTAAAATAACTTTTAACTTCAATAAAATTTTATAGTTTTATACATTAATGTTTAGTGTTAAAAATTAAATTTGGTAATAGAATACGGAATTCATTCTGTTTAAAATTAGTTATAAATTACATTTAATATTAACAAATTGAAAAATTATTACATATTAATTTTCGAATATAATTTGCTACTGTAAAAATTATTCGAGAGATTAATTTCAACTACATATTAAATAAAATACTTGCTTCATCTCCTCTTCCTTGAAGATGAGTTTGTATTAGCAAAAATATTCCAGTAGATTATATTCGTGAGACTAAAAAAAAAAATCTATTCATTTTTTGCATACCTATTTATTAATTAAACTATATCAGTTATATAAAGCTTTCCTTCCAATTTCCTTTCTTTTATCGATCTAACCCTAAAGTGATCACTGACATGTATTTAATTTGCACATAGAGGCTGAATGCCCGAAGTTAGACCAAATCCAGTATCCGAATCTGTGTCTACGGATATACTCTGCTATGGATCGAAACTTCTACCACTGTGTGATGAAGACCATAATTTTGAAGAAACCAGAATCAGGCGCTCTCAAGAAATTAGAATCATCGATATTCCTTCTCTTCACCTTTCTACTCAACTCCACTCCAGCTCCACTTCGTGATCGGCTCTTCAGCAATATTGTCGACTACGGTTCGCCAATAGTTGCTGATCTTCCGGAGGGACGTGTTACGTACGGACAAGTCAGTTGGACTTTAGTATAGATACAGTGTTGTGCTGACTGTGCATCTCGAGATCCGAGAACCGCTGTAGGTGTCCGGTAGCGGTTCCCATTCCCACGAACAAGACATTCCCGCGCCTAACTTTGGACGGGTCTCACCACTATATTTAGTTTAGTAATAAGTTAAAATGTAATTTTCTATATAAGAAAATTAAATTAGTTATAGTAAATCTCGCCTCCTGCCGCCGACATGTAACTTACACTAAAATATTTATATGGAGTTTCCCACCACCACCACAACCCTTTTATTTTTCTCACTGTTGGGCACGGGTCTCCTTTCAAAATGGGCGGGGTTAGGCCTTAGTCCACCACGCTGGCCAAGTGCGGATTGGCAGACTTCACATGCCTTCGAGAACATTATGAAGAACTCTCAGGCATGTAGATTTCCTCACGATGTGTCCTTCACCGCTACAGCATGTGACATTTAATTTCTTAAATCCCACATAGGTAACTTACAAAAGTAATTGGTGCGTGCCGCTTGGGTTTGAACCTGGACTGCTAGAGTGAGAGGCGAGTTCGATAGCCACTGGGCTGTCACACTTGGAGTTTAGCTATGGAAAATATTGTATCGGATTCTTATAGGTAATCTATCTATATATATAAAGGGAGAAGGTGACTGACTGACTGACTGACTGACTGACTGACTGACATATCAACGCAGGGCCTAAACGATAAGGGCTAGAAACTTGAAATTTTGCACAGGGGTTCCTTTTATAACGTAGGGGAGCACTAAGAAAGGATTTTTGAAAATTCAACCCCTAAGGGGGTAAAACGGGGGTGCAAAGTTAGTAGGTATAAAAGTTTTTCGTATATACCTACATTATTTCAATGAAATGTTGTAGGTATTTAGGTTATGTTACGTCTAATTCCACGAGAGCGAAGCTGCGGGCGTCCACTAGTCAACAATATATATCGACGAAAACAAAGCTCAGCATCACAGCCAAAAACCTTGGACATATTCCAGTTTTGGCGAATCCTTGGTCTGCAATTCGTCCAAAGTTAGTGCTTCACAAACTATGTCCCGTGGGATACATTTGTCAGGCTTAATTGTACCCGATGGACTGTAAGAGATCTCAGGGTGAATTTATTGCTTCACTCACATTGATTTTTAGCGCCCCATTATACCTCAAGGACCGTTTCCAGTTTCGCTGTGACTCTCATGATATGGTACTGCGCTCTTCTAACAAGCCTACATTGGTAAGTAACTGTGTGCTGAATGAGGAGCATTACAATTATCGATTAAATCGTTCACATAATTTCAATCGAACTTTTACAGAGATTGTAAATTACATTTATATATATTAAACACGAAATATTCATGTATTTATATATTAACTGGCCCGTTAGCGCATTAAATTTGGTAGTTCTGCGCCGGGGGTCGTTGGTTCGAATTTCGTTCACACTCAGGACAAACATTCGTGTGACGAACACTTGTGTTGTTAGTTCTGTGTCTGGATTTCTATATCTATATAATTATGTATTGAAAAAAAATATCTACGAGTATGTTTATCAGTTTCTGACACCTATAGTACTGGCTCTGCCTTGATTAGGGTCAGTTGACGATCGATTAATGTATGATATGTTTATAATTATTGAATGTAATTAAATTGCTCATATCCGAAAATCGCTATTTAAGATGCTGGTCACAATAATGGGACAAAATATTATATTATAATATAATTTATTTATTATATTATAATTATTGCATTGTCATCGGTCCTTGATAAGTGTGTAAAGTTTCAAACTAACCCAACTTTTTTTGGGGGTGAAAATCACATTCAAAGTCTCCGTTACATATGGATACTGAGCTAATAATGGCATGTGAAAAAATCCATTAAACGCGGACAGATCTGGGATGGAAGCTAGTGTTAAATACACAAGTATGTCAAACAATGTTACGCGTTACACAAGGGTTACATAAGTCAACTTTGTATCCTTTAAATAAAATCATAAAACAAAAATATCAAACGTACGGATTGGAGGCGGTTCATGAAAAGTTTACGAGGCCCTCCTTTCTATGTAAATTCTGTCATATTGAGTCCCAAATTTCCCTTTCGTTCGGATATAAAATGGAATAGGGCGAAATACCTTAGATTATTTGAAAATGTGCGTAAACCTACCTACTTCTACACTATGCCATATAAACTTCATGACTTCACGACATGCGCGAGTTGCCTTATCGTAAATATGTATGTCGGAGGTAGGTACACCAAAGGTTTTCGTTCTTGGTAGTTTATTTTAAAAACTCTACTTAACTATTCATAGAAGCAGAATTAATATAATTAAATATAAATTTACTTAAAAAACCTTAAAAAAATATAAAATAATCGCTGCGACCCACAGACGTCCCACTGCTGGGCACGGGTCTCCCCCACAGACGCAGCTGCGGGAGGTCTAGAGCATACTCCACCACGCTGCTCTAATGCGGATTGGTGGAGGGGTTAGTGACCAACCCAGTGTCGAATGTTTTCAAGCCACCCGAAGGTCTTCGACAAGGCTTAACGACTGTTTTCACCACTGAAAACAACCGGGACCGACGGCTTAACGTACCCTCCGAAGCACCCATTAAATTTTGCCACTAGCGGTCGTCCATCCACAAACCGACCGCGCCCGTCGTACTTACTGTATCTGTCGATCACATTGAATAGACGCGTGGAAGTGGAGGCTATTGACGCTACTATTTGAAGTCTTCCTATGAATTTGAATTGGACAACGTGGTAGACTGGCCAAAATTTTAATAAGACAGATGCTCAGAATTGGTCCAATGGTCCTGTGATCAACTAACAATGGAGCAATAGTCTCTTTGATTAAGAGGCTTACTAATTTGACAGAAAACAAAACGGCACGAAAATATCTTTTCTTTTAGCCGATCTTTGTAACAAAGCCTTGTGATGTCGATTAAAAAAAAATCATTTCGCCGTTTCATTATGTGTCTGAGTCAGGTATTATTATTGGGCTTAAAAACCTCATAAGCACCCATACCCCTGTGGCTCGCGTCGATCGTTCGTGATCGATCAAGTTAAGCAACTTCAGGCGCGGTCCGTATATGGATGGTGGAAACATTTCATGAGCGCTTCGCGTGCTACGCAATTTAAGATAAGTATGTTGTTTACAATTATAAAACATCAGGCCTTGTCAACCTTCGGGTGGCTTGAGAACATTCAACACTAAGCCGGCCACTCACCCATCCACCAATCCGCATTGGAGCAGCGTGTTGGAGTTTGCTCTGGACTTATGGCAATGAGCAAGTATACGAAACAGATCAAGCTGTCTTATTAAGTTGATGCTAATTGTCATTAAAATAAACCTGTAGCTCGTACAAAATTAGAAGAAAAATAAACTGTCAATTGGTAAAATGTATTTGGTACACACCAAGAGATAAAAATAAAGATAAATTTATTTTATCAAAGTACAAAACTAGTACAGTTTTACAGACATATTTTTAGTTTTAATAGGAACGTAAATATAGGAATATAAAACATTAAACATGTTATCTAGGGGAGACCGGGGCCACAATTAACAAAAAATATATTTTTAGTTGTAGCTTAGGAATTATTCAACATTTAGACTTGATTTTAGGATACATGATGCTTCAATAATACAGGTATTATGTAATTATTTCAAAACAAACATAATAGAAACGATGCCGTAGATATAACGCTTTTTCTTAAAGATGGCAGTTGTTAATTGTTACCTCACATTTGGGGCTAGAATTAACAGGTGTGGGGCAGGTATTAACAGAAGGGGTAAAAATTAACAATGTTCGCTGCGACCCATAGACGTCCCACTGCTGGGCACGGGTCACCCCCACAGACATTGCTGCGGGAGGTCTAGAGCATACTCCACCACGCTGCCCAATGCGGATTGGCGGAGGGGTTCGTGGAAGTGTCGAATGTTCTCAAGTTTCCCTCGACTGTTTCAAGAATTGAAAACAACCGGGACCGTCGGCTTTACGTGCCCTCCGAAGCACGGTAGCGTCCATGAAATTTTACCACTAGCGGTCACCCATCCACAAACTGACCGCGCCCTTCGTTGCTTAACTCTTTCGATTACATTGAATCGACGCAAGCCATTAGGATGATATTTCTTCCTTTCATTTAATATCCTTTTCTT
Source organism: Carterocephalus palaemon (assembly GCA_944567765.1). NCBI lineage: Eukaryota > Metazoa > Arthropoda > Insecta > Lepidoptera > Hesperiidae > Carterocephalus > Carterocephalus palaemon. The sequence goes on from OX155641.1 coordinate 3,161,157, forward strand.
CACTTTTTCTACTTTCTCGTCTTTATTAATATTTCCTTTAGCCTATCCTTTACCCTTTCCCTTATTTTTTTTGTTCTCTTTGTTCTGGTTTTTTGTTGTCATTTTTCTCTTGTTCATTTCTCTACTATTATGTTCTTCTTCTAGAGATTTTTTTTCAAGAGTATCAGTGAGAATAGCTGACTTTTAGCGCGTTTTCTATTAGACGTGGTGGAGCTTTTGGCAGAGGTCAGAGGCAGAAAACTTCAGGGTTTTCTAAATTCAGTGACAAATCATCAATATCAACATCATTATCATATTTGGGCGGTCCGTGACAAAAGCTGGCGCAAAATCAGATTCGTTATATCGTCTTTTTTTCGTTTATTAGTTCTCATGCTGTAGTAAAAAAAAATAGTTAAAATAATCATTCCAAGCATTCAGGTAACCTGTTAATACTTGCCGGTAGGTATATGGTAGGTACTAACAAATCCGGGGTAGGTATTAACACGTTAATACTTGCCCCTCTGATGTGTTAATTATAGCCCCAAAGGTACATTTTAATATTTAAATAACGTAATAAAATATTGGTCAATAGTTATGTCAAATATTAAACGTAGAATTGTTTAGTATAAAATATGCTACTAAGAAAACAAAAAATGTAATCATTACACTTTATAATTCATGTGCTAATCAAAAAATCGTGAACTGTAAAATGATCGTTACCTGCTTAAAAATATCGACCGGAACACAAATCACTCAAATGACGCGCGGATCCCAGCTGACCGGTACTGTGTCATGTGGCGCGATCTAATTGACAAATTAAGTCACGCACTGGACAAGTAGTAGGTATAGTTTTAGAGAAATTTGCTTGTTAATACTTACCTCTGTTAATTGTAGCCCCGCTCTCCCCTATATGTGACTACTTCTAACTAATACAACTAAAACTTTTAAGTGGATTTAAAGATACTACATGTTTTTTTAAATCAAATTTTAAGAGCTTTGTCGCTAAAGCGAACATGCCGCCCTGGTTACATGCATCTTATTTGTGAACTACGTAGTAGTACATAAGTACCTAGACGTGTAGAATATAATAATTTCAAGTACTTACCATAGATAAGTTCAAATGTGTGCTGTCACCTCGGTTTATTATTTACGGAATGTCGAAGTTAGAGCAACGATGCCATAATAATTTAACAACAATGTTTGTAAGTCCTTTGTTAATGAGGAACTGGTACGGCGATGTTGCCGTACCAGTGTCGGATTAGCCTTAGAATCAGAAAAAAGGAAAAAATGTTGTGTACCCCTCAATTCATTGTAACGCTTTTATATTCACAGCGTAGATTGACAAGTGATTAATAAATGCTGAAAACAATGAATTATGCAAAAAGGTAATTTTCCTTTACCTTTTACGAACAATACATTAGCACTTTTATTTTAGCTTTAAATCGTATACCTATTGTTTATTTTCTTTTGTTTAAATTATGCTTATACATTTACCCTGCCTTACTAATACCATGAGTTGGCGGACCAAATGTAATACTTTAGACTCGACTACAAAATTCTTACATATTAGTAACTAGTGGACGCCCGCAGCTTCGCTCGCATGGAATTAGACGTAACATAACCTAAATACAAAATTTCATTGAAATAATGTAGGTATATACGAAAAACTTTTATACCTACTAACTTTGCACCCCCGTTTTACACCCTTAGGGGGTGAATTTTCAAAAATCCTTTCTTAGTGCTCCCCTACGTTATAAAAGGAACCCATGTGCAAAATTTCAAGTTTCTAGCCCTTATAATATGTAGTTTAGGCCTTGCGTTGATATGTCAGTCAGTCAGTCAGTCAGTCAGTCAGTCACCTTCTCCTTTTATATATATAGATAGGTACCACGTTGTTTCTAGCTTGCAACCATTACCTCATAAATGCTTAATATTATTGTTGACTACAGTTTGTGGCATACCTCTGTCTGTCCTCATACTTACTAAGTTCCTAATATTGATTCATTTATTTATTAAACCTTTATTGCATTATCTACAAAAGGGCTTAATGTCATAAGGCATTTTCTACCAGTCAAGTACTGGTGACAAAGAAGAAGAAAAAAAAAATGTACGGAAGAATTTTCGCATCTACAGGATTTATTTTGCAAATCACTCGCAAATTTCACAATCTCATTTGTTAGTTTTAAACAAAATACGATTTCAGTCTAAGTGCACCTGTGACTAAGCAGATTAACTGTATGCATAAATGATCTTACAAAAATTGAATAACTTTAATTGTAAACATTGTCAATATATGTAAATATATTCTAGCCACTATATTCTAGTCAACAAATTAATCAATCAAATTGATTGAATTAATTAAAAGTCAAATTAAAGTGTACACACAACCCGGCTGGTAAAGAGTACTTTGATTCATACTATTTGAAGAACTCTAGATTTCAAACGCAGTTCGGAACTAAGCAAATATTTCGAATTAATTTAAAGCTTTCATTCCGATGTTAACAGTAGGTACTGACAGAAGTTAACTGTAGTAAATACTTTAACTAATTAATTTAAGTTTAAGTTCCGTTAAAGAATGTTAAGTAATTAAATAAAGATGGTAACAGCATACTCAAGTCACTATCCCTTTAGTTCGCTTTCGTTTTTAGTTCACTACCACTTCACTATCACTCCACACCACGCAGATCCAGTGTGGATAGACGGAGTATCCAACCCGATGTAAGTTGCGGTCATTTATGACTTCTAACTTAACATCATCGGGTTGTTAGTACGCAATAAAAAAACGTTGAAAACTAATTCTTCATACTAAAATAATCTGGATTAAATTTAGCTCAAAATAAAAACACATAGTAGATAATTATAGCATTGTAAAAACAAATTAAGCTTGCCTTAGAAGAAATTAATAAGGTAGAATGTCAACACATGTATAGCGGGCCGTGGAATTTACAGTGGCCGTTCAACCGCGGGTTGCGTAACCACACCACAAGGCTGTTAACGTGGCAGCTGTTCGGTGGGCACAAAGCTGTACGGTACAGGAGACTATGTGTGTGGAATGCTCGACGCACAAACGGTGCGCCCTTAACATTATTAAGAAACAAAATTCAGTAGGCCGATGTTATAATTTTACGTCCGAATTACCTTCAAATTACTAGCATATCATTAATACCTAGGGGTATATTATAAAATATATTATTATATTATGAAATGTAAGCAGGACTCTTCTTCGGTTCTCGATTATCATGAATGTAAAACAAAGTAAAATAAATATAAAGTTTTGTAACAATATACAATGCATATAATGCTATGATTTTTTCTGAAACAACAAGAAAATTACTCGTATATTTTGCAAGTTTTTGTCATCTAAAAAATAAAAAAATACAAATTAGGTCTGTCTGTAAGGAGTACGAGTACATTGTCGTATCAGAGGCAACAACTTCGAGTTTCCATGAAGTAGATGCAGGAAGACTGAGCTTCCTATCAAGTTGTTGCGTTATTTCCTTCATAGCTTTTTCCACTTAGTACCACCACCACTACTACTACTAGTTCTATTCAGTTATGTTTCTGTAATTCAATGATGCGATCCTAGGGGATCCTTGGATCCTAGGATTAAAACATATCGTGTGAGGAGCTCCTCACTATAAATTCAGCTGAATTTATCAGCTAATATCGCATTAACCGGTTGTATGTGCATAGCTACAACGCTTGTCTTGTCGGGCATGGGTCTCTTCCACAGCCCTACTGAGCATGCTAAGAGGTCTAGCTAGAGCATACTCCACCATGCTACTCCAATGTGGATTATTGGAAGGGTTAGTAGTTTTGGAGCGATCCAAATGTCTCTGCTTTTGCTTAACCCACAGCGATTCATAACTTTTGCTTCTACCGAGACACATTTACGAGTGCAGTGTGGAACACGCCAATCTCTTGAATGTGGAGCAAGTTAGTAACGCGTATGTTTTGTATAGAAAACACATCTGAAGACATTGTTGAAGCACAGCAAAACTCTTCGCAAACAGATGTGCTTATGAAAAGTTTCGAGAATCCGATACAGTACAAGAAAATTTATGGGTCGTGTGTAACATAACAAGAAGTTAAAGCTTCATATGTATATGTTAATAACGAGATTTTTCAAGAGAGTTATATTCACTTGATATAGTAAAATAATTTAACAGTGAATAGATTATAGAATTTTCTCATAGTTCCTGTTCGACTTAATAATTTGTCAAAAAAATATGTTAAATCTTAACATACTTATTGATCTACAACGATTTTTTTAACGGAAGCTACGCTTGAGTTAAAGCGCTCGTGGCCATACGGATGGCGATATTAGTAATCGATCGTGTTAAGCGACCTTGGTCTTATCCGGCAGTTGGTGACTGCTAGTAGAATTTGTATAGCGCTTTTGTGCAGCCTAATAGGCCTAATAAGTAGTAGTCTACAATCGTTTATCGAACAAGTCCAGACAGGTCAATCGAGGGGGGTTCGCGGGGCGAGGGAGAGGGAAGGGGAAAGGTGTACCGAACTACACTCAACTCGAACTACTAGCTTTTCGAATGTCAAATTTGAGTGTCACATTTCACTATCACATATGATACAGACTAAGTAAAAAATTAAATGGGACATCCCTGCGGAAATGACAGCATTTTGCGAGACTCCAAAGGCGATGGCCCTCTGTATGTAATTACGCTGTGGTACAGGGCATGCTAAGCTATTGTTGGTGGTTGTTCTCTTAAGTCGTTAAGCTATGTCGGAGGCTTTGTGGACGTCTTAAAACATCGACCGTCGGTTGCGTACTAACACCACCGGTCATCATCTGTGTTTTTAAGATTGTTATTTACTATACAATATAGTGTATTTGTATTGTATTGTATTGTGCTCGGTCTCGAACTCATGCACTCACGGTTCTAAACCGCTTTCCAATGGGTCACGGAGAAGTATGTTATGCATGGCAAAAATATCTATTTGTACCTACGAGTAGGTACGGTATCTACTATCTACGTACGCGAATTCAGACTCGTACTTGGTCAGTTTTGTTCCTATTAATACGGTTTTAATAAAATACGCTATCCATACAGATTTTGTTTTATAAATTATTCTCAAAAGCAATTTATAAGGTCGCAATGTTACTGCCGAGCTGAGCCGATCCCGGCGGAAGAAAATGTACAGCAAGCAATTACGATTGTTTGAACGAATAACATGCAAATTGGGGTAAATAAAGCTATGGAATTTTATTAGGTCGCGTTTTATTTCGCAGTGCCTTGATATTTCTGGGCAATATAGTTTTATCTTCAATTTTTTTAGTTCAGCTTAAGATAGACGAACATATCTCTTGGTGTTGGGTAGCCAGTGTGTTTGCGGCCCAAATAGGTACTTAAGATAGAAGAACATACCTCTTGATGTTGGGTAGCCAGTGTGTTTGCGGCCCAAATTTGGGTAGCCAGTGTGTTTGCGGCCCAAATAGGTACTTAAGATAGACGAACATACCTGTTAATGTTGGGTAGCCAGCCAAATTATAAACTTGTTTCGCTAAGTTCGCCAATTTGGTTAGCAAGAGAGTAGTTGTAGAGTCTTTGTTAAGGTGCCACTGGTTTAATGGATAGTATAAAATTTTAAGGTAAATTAACGATTGCATAAATATTTGAGTCCATCTCAATTTTAAGGCTATTACACACTACACTTGTTGCATGAATATAAAAACAACAAATTATACTTAGGCCAAAATATTTAAAAGCTAAAAGAATCTGCCCGACCGGTATGAATTATTACTGATCTCAATGAAAGTTAAATTCCCTTTAAAAACGTCGTCGAACATATTATTTGACCATTTTATAAAGTATCAAAAGCAATATATAAAATCGTTCCATGAATTTCTCCTGGCTCAACTGCCAACGCTATTCAATTTGGTATGCATTTAAATCTATCTTCACTCAACAGATTTCGTATCCTAAGGGAATTAATTTTTGAGTGATAAGATAAAAGCAGCTAGCCGAATCAATTCAGTACCTACTCATTGATTGAACGAAAAAAGAGGTATACGTTTCGGATACTTAGAATAGAATAGAATTTAAAAAAAAACTTTATGGATACGACACGCATTGTCAATATAGAAACCACAAATTCGGTGTGCCAATTTTATAGCGCATATAGCCAATAAAACTTTTTGAACACTTCATGTATCGATGACCTATTTTATATTATATATGTCGCCGCGATAGCTATTCTACATACCTCCTGCATTCTACGTACCATGATTTGATTATTATTATTATGATAAATCATGTGTAAAATCAATCTTAATTACAATAATTCTTATGACACACTGGTAATTTGTAAATGTCATAATTGTGCAAACTTCCGGTAGGCTTAAATGCTATTTGTCGCCGCGATTACTATTACCTACTATGATTTAATTATTATTATAATAAATCAAGTGTAAAAACTAAATTACAATAATTATTATAACACACTGATAATTTGTAGATGTCATAATTGTACAAACTTAATTAAGCCTAACTTCCGTTAGGCTTAATTAACGCGTTTTAAAATTTAGTTTTTATAGAAAAATAACATCGTTAATTTACGATAGTGATTTGTAATAATTAAACGATTTATAAAAACGTTTGATGATTTTATAGCCATCTGTTAGTTTTCTTAATGCATTGCATCCGACCGGTAGAACGAGTGACGTAAGGCTTAGCCTATATAAAGGCAAACATTTCGATATGGGACTCACTTTGCATCGGCGCTTCGAATCGAGAGCAACTCCGTAAGTGCTATTCATCGAACATTGTTTTTAAATAAATAATGTTGCTATGCTTGCAGGATTACTTTATAAAACGTTATTATAAAATTATGATAATAAACTCGAGGTTGTTATGAATAAGTGACTCTCGAATATGTTCTCGTTACTACTTTTATTTGTAATTCAAGTAAATTAAAATATGTAATTAGATGACGTCTTTATCAATAAATACTGTGGAAAATATTGAAAAGAGTTACTACCGAGTTTCTTGCCGTGTTCTTCTCGGTAGCATCAACTTTGTGAACCGGCGGTAGATAAACAAATAATAATAAATGAATCGTAAACTGAATTCTGCATATTTCATTAATACGACACTCATTGGTCTGGAATAGCCAAAGACAAGAGAATACTTATTCTCTTGTGATAATAGACTTCTACTATTATTGTTTTCCTTTATTACCTGCAGTAAATTGCTAAATTATTGTAAAGGCTTTCAACTTAAACAAACATACATCATGACATCTTTTATAATTGCTTCTTGACAGTAATTCAATTTATAAATACACAAACATTCTTTCTGATAACTTCTAATATGCTAATTATCGCTCTTATATGAAGGCTGTATGCGACATCAGAAGTGGGATACCTACTTACAGCTACTGTCGGACTTTAGTTATGTTTCAGGTCCGTCCACCAGTGCCAGATTCTACGTATCACCATGACAGTTGTTCAAGCAATTAAGCATTTTCGGCACTTTCTTTAGGGGCGTCGGTTTAAGGTGATAACCGACTGCAATGCGCCCAAAGCCTCTGGTCATAAAAATGACCTATTACCTCGCATTCATAGGTGGTGCGCTTATTTACAAAACGTTGAATTTGACATAGTCAGGAAGGGCGAGCGGATGCAGCATGCGGACTACCTAAGCAGAAACCCAGATCCATTGTCGGTCAACGTAATCACCAAAAATATGGATTGGAAGCTGATCGTCGTACTAAAACTTTTTTTAGTAGAGCCTCATTAATACCATCCATAACGCTCTAAAGTATCCAGGCTGGGAGAAGACCCTTTACAAGATACGGGAAACCTACTATTTTGATAAAATTAGCACCACTGTAAGGGACTTCATGGACAACTGCTTCATATGCCGAACGTCTACGCAAACATCCGGAGCTACCCAGGTTCAACTGCATCCTAATTGCTAAACCTACAATTCTATTCGAGGTAATACACAGTGGCGGCGCCATGCTTCCATGGCTGACCATGTTTATGAGTTATGACTTGCCCATGAGTACTTGGGGCTCGTTTGGGCGGTACCATTTTCTTGCCTGTTGAGTGCAACAGTTGCCAAGAAATAAATGACTTGCATCGTCTGAACAACACGTCACATTCTTGCTAGTAGAGCAAGCAAGAGGCAAGTTTTCCATTCAAAACTGTTCGTGGTTTAAACAGCACATACAATTATTTCTTATGCAGATTTTGCATTCAACTGGATTTCGGTTTTCATTTGCATTTTTTTTTTATTTATTTTATTTTATTGGTAATATCTTTCGGTCCGAAACCTTCTACTCCGAATTCCTGCTCAAATGCTGCCAGTACAGCATTACGGGCATCGCGATTTTTGTAGTTCGGGTTTTCAGTATCCGATAAACACAATAAATAAAGCTATAAATTTCTATAAACTCGATTACGTCAGCAGATCCGAATTTTAATACTTTGAGTCATTTTGAAATCAAATAACTTTCTTCTCCAACCATCAAAAATTGAATGAAATATTTGCAAACGCAAATGTGTGCAATACTTGAAGCAACCCGCCAGTAAATGGTACAGGAACATACAAGTCTGTGTTTAGACACGTCAAGACTTGACAGGCAACAATCTCCTAAACATAATTGTACTGGTGTAAACAAAAGACACTGGCAATTATTTCTTGTCAAGATTGGCGTGCAATAGTTGCGTTCAATTTTACAATTTCAATCTGTGTGTAAACAGTTGCTTACAGTTCTTGAGTGCAATTGTTGAGCTTCATTAATTGCATTCAATTATTGATCTTGAGCGTGCGGGGGAGTGGTGTCGTCTAAATGAGCCTTTATCCGAATTTAAAAAAAAAAAAAATTTTTTATGTTGTTCCGACATTACGGTTAGATACGAGCTGCAGATAGAGGTGGTGATTATTACAATAACACATTACTTAATGCGATATTTAAACGCAATGAACAACACTGCTTTTGATATTTGAAAGATCCTGTCATCCTGTTATTAAACCAGCAACAGCGCGCGCGTCGATCGTGTCGTGCGTGCGTTTTTGCCTGTTATCCGGTTGTTGAAACTGAAACAGCGCGCGCGTCGTGTCACGCCGTCGTGTGATACTGGATTGAAATTATAACTCTGACAGTCCTAAACCTGTGAAAAGTATGAAGGATAACAGTTTACAATAACAGTTGTTGTAAGTGTGTATAACACAAAAGTGTTACTCATTATTTGAAAATAGCCGTTATGCCCGCCTCCGGCTGCAGAGAGCGAGAATACATGTTCACAAAACTTTGACATCCATGACCTGAGTACAAAATATCTGTCCACAATGGGCACGGGTCTCTTCACCTTCACTTGGAGTGAGACAGTCCACTCCACTATCTTATCCAAAACATCTCACATGAATGAACTCTGTTCCATACAATAGTGACATCTATATAGTGAAAAATACTATTAGTCCGAATACCTATCGACTGCGTTTATACCATTCTAGTAAAGACACACAGATGGCGTAACAGGTGACGAATGTTTAAAACAAAATAAAAATACGAATAATTTACAATTACACTTTCTCTCTACTGCTAATATGACATCATAACAAACTTCAAACATTGTTACACTGAGGCCACCAATACATATTGAGCTAACTTGGATGCAAACTTATACCTGATACAAATATTTTACCTTTTGCTCCAAGATAGTACTGGAATAATTTTCAAATCCTCTCAATGAACAATAGTCTCCATCATAGCACTAAAATGTCACATTTTCAATTATACGTTCACTTTCACATTTAAGAAGCTACAAAAATTTAATTAAGCAAACTTTTAGGTTCGTTATGCGTGTCCAATCACTTTATACCGAAATAAATTATTTGACTTTGACAACTTTGACTATGAAAAGTTTTGACATTGGTTGGTGTTTGCGCAGCGTGGGCTTGCCATGTCTTACGACTAGATTTATCCCGTAATTTTTCAAATAAATAGTATGGCCTTATAGAACTTTGAAATCCAAGATAAACTATGTGTCCAATATGTACCACTAATAAGATTTTAAAACTTCTGAATAATTATTTACTAACAAATCTAAATGTACCTACCGTACTTAGAATCTTATCATGTTTAGTACGGGTGAATGAAAATATATTTATGCTTAACCATTTAGATTGTGCTTTCCGGGTTATTTTAAAATAAAAACGCAAATTACATCAAGATAAATTATATTTATTGTCCTTGTTGTGTACCAACAAACTGCCCGACATTTTTAAAATTTTACCCTAAAAATAGACAGCGCATTTACACTCTGGCAATCAAAATCAAGGGTTCTATACGAAGTTTTCGGTCATGACGTTCTGAGTACGTTAAACAGATGTATATGCCTACCTATTTACATCTTTTCACCAACGCCCATGGTTGACTGATAGACAATGCCATTAGGCATTAAGTCCGCCATATTGTAATACACAATAAAAGGTTAAATAAATAAATATGCTGATGCTAGGCCTATATGTATATAGGCTGCGAACCCGAGCTTCGTAGCTTGGGGTTTGCGCTGCCGCTAGTTAAAGGTTGCGCGCGATTGCGCGACGCGTTGGGCTGTGAGCCGCGCGGTTTATAGGTGATGAATCATTGATGTAATTCTTTTGCCTTTAGTAACGTTACTAAGTGGGTTTGGTGTTAGGCATTCCTGTTTTTTTTTCTCTATGGTGAATACACATGGCCATAACCGGCAAATTGGGATCACCCAATGAACAGAAATCTGTCGGTGACGGTGGATACATACACTAAGTATATGCTACTGCGCTACACTAATAATCTGTCGGTGACGGTGGATACATACGCTAAGTATATGCTACTGCGCTACACTAATAAAAATCAAGCTGACCACTTCAACTTATTCGGAACTCCGAGGCAATTGTTGTCGCAAAGGGCGGTCGAGAATTCCTAGATTGATTTCTAAGCATTGGAACGTCACGTACAGCAAATAATAACACAAATATCTGCGAAAGATAAAGTAAGATTTGACCAAGGCAGGGCAAAAATTCAATGATTTCAGCGAGGAGTCTTCGTTCTGATTAAAAACAATCCCAGAAATCAGACTTCCTTCGATTTAATATTCTGCGTTCCTTACGAAGTTCACAGCGTGCTTCATAATGACTGCTACCTTGTCAAGAAGGTAGTAGGATATCACGGAAAGCCTCGTAAGGTCGCACATGATCAATTACGGCGCGCCCCACAACCGGGAAGTAGTGTTACTACAGCGGCCGTGTCGCCTCCAGTTGACCAACAAGCTGGACTTTCCAACGTATCACGTATAAATCAACAGGCCGGTCGGCCAACGTCGCAACGCAGGATTTACCACCAACTGATGACATATCACAATGATAATGCATCAATTGTTTCTAACCTTCATACCCTTACTTATGTTTGTTAAACACGCTACGACGACATTGACAACGCCGGCCTTATTGACACGTGGAGTGTTCAATAAGCCACAAACATTAAGATTTTATTGACACGTGGAGTGTACAATAAATCACAAATACTAAATATGCTATTGACACGTGGAGTGTTCAATAAGCCACAAACATTAAGATTTTATTGACACGTGGAGTGTACAATAAATCACAAATACTAAATATGCTATTGACACGTGGAGTGTTCAATAAGCCACAAATACTAAGATGTTATTGACACGTGGAGTGTTCAATAAGTACTTAAAGATCCTATCCTGAAAGAATAAAAGTCCCCTGTGTACCACGGCGTAAAGGACCGCCCAGAGCACAGCATCAACCTACCTAATAATCCTTAGGACCTCTGTTTTTACAGCATCAACCTTTCACTCACCCATCCTACCCTTATTAATGTTAGTGCAACATGGAAATGAAACAATAACTAATGCTGTAGTCACGCGTGTGAGCAGGTCGAATTACCACTAATATTAAGCTAAGTGGTTCACAACGTATGCACTAATAACAGAACAGTTGGGATTTCCCCTAATTCCGAATTCCCTCAACGCAAAAGCGCCCACGGCGCCGCGGAAGAGGAGGAAAGGTCTGTCTGTCTGTCAGAACAGAACATAACATAATTATATTGTTGATTTATTTACAGAGAAGCGATGCTGAGCACGCATCGCATGTCAGTATGGCCGTGTCGCCGCGATAGCTATTCTACATACCTCCTGCATTCTACGTACCATGATTTGATTATTATTATTATGATAAATCATGTGTAAAATCAATCTTAATTACAATAATTCTTATGACACACTGGTAATTTGTAAATGTCATAATTGTGCAAACTTCCGGTAGGCTTAAATGCTATTTGTCGCCGCGATTACTATTACCTACTATGATTTAATTATTATTATAATAAATCAAGTGTAAAAACTAAATTACAATAATTATTATAACACACTGATAATTTGTAGATGTCATAATTGTACAAACTTAATTAAGCCTAACTTCCGTTAGGCTTAATTAACGCGTTTTAAAATTTAGTTTTTATAGAAAAATAACATCGTTAATTTACGATAGTGATTTGTAATAATTAAACGATTTATAAAAACGTTTGATGATTTTATAGCCATCTGTTAGTTTTCTTAATGCATTGCATCCGACCGGTAGAACGAGTGACGTAAGGCTTAGCCTATATAAAGGCAAACATTTCGATATGGGACTCACTTTGCATCGGCGCTTCGAATCGAGAGCAACTCCGTAAGTGCTATTCATCGAACATTGTTTTTAAATAAATAATGTTGCTATGCTTGCAGGATTACTTTATAAAACGTTATTATAAAATTATGATAATAAACTCGAGGTTGTTATGAATAAGTGACTCTCGAATATGTTCTCGTTACTACTTTTATTTGTAATTCAAGTAAATTAAAATATGTAATTAGATGACGTCTTTATCAATAAATACTGTGGAAAATATTGAAAAGAGTTACTACCGAGTTTCTTGCCGTGTTCTTCTCGGTAGCATCAACTTTGTGAACCGGCGGTAGATAAACAAATAATAATAAATGAATCGTAAACTGAATTCTGCATATTTCATTAATACGACACTCATTGGTCTGGAATAGCCAAAGACAAGAGAATACTTATTCTCTTGTGATAATAGACTTCTACTATTATTGTTTTCCTTTATTACCTGCAGTAAATTGCTAAATTATTGTAAAGGCTTTCAACTTAAACAAACATACATCATGACATCTTTTATAATTGCTTCTTGACAGTAATTCAATTTATAAATACACAAACATTCTTTCTGATAACTTCTAATATGCTAATTATCGCTCTTATATGAAGGCTGTATGCGACATATACTTATATCACAAAGTAGACATATGGTATTATTCACCTTAGTTTAAGGGGGTAGCAGGTTTCAGCAAACCATCAAGATTTCTACCACAACTATACTGTACTCTCAACTTTCTTAATTAATTAATTAAAAAAATAAAAAACAAGAAAATGAACTTGGCAATGGGAAACGTGAAGAGCGGGGAAACCGCGTCGATTCATTAGGGCCACTGATTAATTAATTTTGGCGAGCGAGGCGCCCCCACCGACTAATTTAAGAGGACCCTTATGGCTGCTACGATCAGAATCACGGAGTACAAGATAATTCCTTTAAAATCGAATAAATTAAAAATTCCTAATTTAAATTTCCAATAACGAATGGAAATTTATAGTCTTAATTTAATTTCGAATTTTATTCACAGTTGTCATGGGCAGTAGCGTTGAATACTCGTTTGCTATCTTAAAACATAAAAATATAACCATTTCTTAAGGCTCGCTTTTGAAAACGGGTTTCGGAATGGTTAGTAATGGTAAGTCTATAGTCTACACTCAACGCTGGCCAAATGGGATTGGTAGAGTTCACACATGCGTTTGAGAACAAATTCATATTGCAATAAAGAGGGGCGTCTCATTACTGCATGTCACTGTTATAATTGGTGATATTTTTTTTTTATCACAAATTATTTAGTATTTAACTAGAGTATGAGGTACGTACGTATTTCAGGCACTAGACAAAATTGTTACAAGGTAAAGGCAATTTAGTACGGCCAAAGTATCCACCACAACCTCCCTCAGCCTCATTACATCGTCCCACCGTTGGGCACGGGTCTCCTCTCGGAATGGCAGAGGTTAGGCCTTAGTCCAACACGCTGCCCAATTGATGGATTGATTGATGGATTGGTCATACCAATGGATTACACACCAAACTTATAAAAGCGTGTATTCACACTTGAAATTGGACCTCATTGAATTTGAATGTACTTGGTTGCGCCGTTTTTACATTCGGGCCTTGTATGTTGGCAGTATTGATTTTGCACTAGCCAATTAGGAGTGAACGACTAGTAAGGGCCGCCAACTCTCTGGCCCACGCGCCGCTTCGACCAACCAGTGTTCGTTGGGCCGTATAATCAAAAACACGCCGCGCACGCGCCCGCGCCGCTCCGGCCGTTCGTATTTTGTTACCACGCGCCGCCATTTACCACGCATCAACGCCCGCTGCTAACGCACGCGTTGCCGCACCGCTTAAAGTTGTCGTTTGACCTCTCAACCGCGCATACGCCGCTTGTGTGCACGCGCCGCTCCGCAAGCCGTCATCGGCAGCCATCTTTGCACACGTTTCACTGTGTGTCCCGCATCTACGTATAGTTACCCCGCTTTACAAGCTGGATTGCGCCCGAGCGAGCTGATCCAAGTTCCAGTGTCTTCACCCCGAAAGGTAAGTGCATTATCATTATTGTCATCTCTTGGTCCCGGGGGTGATAGCGGCCTTCCAGCGCCCCGCATCCCGCACGGTGGATAGAACCCGCAACGCATCATCAATTAGTTTTCTATCTAGTAAACTATCCACCAACCGCATATTTTATATTTTGGTCGCTTCGACCAAGCACCCGCCTCACCATATACATCCTTTATATACTTCCGCTTATTCATAATTTTTTGGTTCTTCGATCCGGATTGAACCAGTCCTTTATATACGCTCCCGCACCACCATAATTTTTGGTCACTTCGAACCGAACTGAACCAGTCCCTACCAGTCCTTTACTTACCGCTCAATTCCCGCTAAACATTACATATAGTATAATCATATTATAATTCTGTACTTATATACCGCTCATTTCCCGCTGTATATTACATATATAACCATATTTATAATTCTGTTACCGCATGAAATACTACTATTGCGTCATACATATTTCATAAAAAAGTGCTATTATATCTATATAAATTCATCGTAAGGTTATTACTCCTGTATTTCTATTATATTAGCGAGTATTAACTGTGCTTTGATTCGTTATCTAACATTACGCGCTGCGTAGATTCATAAACCGATACGCGTATTTCATCCCTACCTACATACATTATTTTTTATTTTATCGATTAAAATACGCTATAACGACCTTCTATTAATTGTTTTCTGGTAAATCTTGCCGTTTATCAGGTATACTTCGCTCATTAATACCTATACCGTCGTAAATTTAGACAGGTAGTATTAATTAAATACTTATACCGCTTATACCTACCGCAAATTACAAAAACTTATTTTCTTGTTCTCGCATTGTAAGTCTGTGTGTTAATATCCTACCAAGATGGCGTCAGAGCCTAAACTTAAATTAATTAAAGCCAAAAAGGAAAGTATATTCGCATACATAAATAATTTGTACAAGAACGCTAAAAAGATATTGCAATCTGAGTCATATGATACACGAAGCAAGTCAGATTTTTTGGCTTCTTCCTCAAATATTGATAAAATGTATGATAGTTTTAACACGCTGTGTGATGACCATAACACTTTATTGATTGAACAAGATCCAGAATGCGAGCTTCAATTAGACCACTGGACTTCATTTGAAACGCTTTATTCTATTGTAAAACACACTCGAGAGATTTTAGAATCTCGTAGTTGTCCGCCAGCGGCGCCAGAGGCGCCAGCCGTTAATACCGCGGTGTCAAGTACCAGTATTTGTCGCCTTCCGCCACTAGAATTAATCGGGTTTTCTGGGCAAGCAGAATCCTGGCCGCTATTCTATGAATCATTTAAAACAAATGTTCACGATAACAAAGACTTAACCGACGGACAACGCGTTCAGTATCTAGTAGGTAAGCTAAGTGGTAATGCATTAAATGTATTCGCTGGGATAATACCTAACGAATCTAACTATTCGACTATCTGGAATTCGCTTGTTACCAAATATCAGGATAAACGGTTGCTTGGGGCTATGTACCTAAACCAAATAACTGATATAAAACCCGCTCCCAAGTCACCTGTTCATTTAAACAGTTTCATTGAAAGAATGCATTCATCTTGGGCCGCATTGAAACATTTAGGCATTAACGACTTAGCAGATTTTATTTATGTACATCTCGCGCTTAAAAAGTTAGATTCTCAATTGGTTCAAAGTTTTGAATCGTCTCTTCGTGATAAAGACATACCTACTAGTGATGACTTAGTCAAGTTTGTTAGGCATCGCATAAAAGTATTGGAAAGAAGTACCGCTATTCGTCAGAACACTTATAATCAAAACAACAAGCTGGGGTCCAATTCTCAAAGTCGACCGCGTACTGCTTCAACAAAGATTTCGCATACCTTCGCTATTACTGAAAATAAAATAAAATTCGATTGTATTTTTTGTAAAAAACCGCACCATAGTCATTTGTTTGAATGTATTGAATTTAAAAAACTTTCTATTAAAGAACGCTTTAACTTTGTCAAAAATAATAAACTTTGCATAAATTGTTTAAGTGGGAAACATAACACTTCTAACTGTCGTTCTCATAATGTTTGTAGACAGTGTCAGAAAAAACATCACACGCTATTACATTTTGATAGTCACTACGATCGAGTTTCGAATACTCATCAGTCAACTGTTAGGTTTGAGAATAGCCCCACTGTAACATCTGGCGATGCTCCCGCGCTACCTGTCGCCGCGCCAGATGTCCCGCTCACGCCGGTATCTGCCGATAACTCTGGCGAATTACATACGAGATGCATGCTTAATACGCACGCGCCTACACAGATGGCGCCACTTACATCTTTCCAATCAAATAATTCTCCCGCATCATATAACACGATAGTGTTACCTACCGCTCAAGTTTATGTCCCTAGTAATAATTCTAGGGTTGTTATTCGCTGTTTAGTAGATAGTGCTTCGCAAAATAATTTAATTACTCTTGCATGTTGCAAAAAGTTAAAGTTAAATATTAAACCGCTTGTTAACTCGTCGTTAAAGTCAGTAGGGTCGATCTCCGCACCTGTTAAAGGTTATGTAACGCTTACAATACAATCACGCGTATCGGACGCACAATATAATATACCGCTTTTAGTAATCGATCATATCACGGATCACTTACCTACTCGCGCGATCCAAGCTTCAGTAGTGGAATATTTCCAGGACTTGCCGCTCGCAGATGATGGTTGGTTCTCGCCCGGGAATATAGACGCGATTCTCGGGTCGCAGATGTTTGCATTCATATCATTAGGGGGCAAAGTGGTACCGCCGACTCACAGTCAGCTGATCATGCGAGTGCCGCTTGCGCAACACCTCACGCTCTCGAAACCACGCTTGGTTATATTGTTATGGGTGAGACACCTTCTGTCAACCCTAACAATGTAGTCTGGTCCTTCGGTCCGCTAATTAATAGTTTAAATAAAAATATAGTTAAATTCTGGGAAATCGAGGAGGTGCCCGCGTCTGCTACTACTATAAGTCCTGAGAATCAAGAGTGCGAGGATTTTTATAAATCTACAGTAGGCAGAGCTGCGTCCGGTCGATATATCGTGCCGCTGCCTTTCAACGGCGATCTCAACGCCTTAGGCAACTCATACACGCATGCGCAGCGCCGCTTAAACGCATTAGAACGTAAGTTTAATTCGCTTCCCGCCTTACGTCAATCTTACAATGATGTAAGTTTAGATTATATGGAGAAGGGTTATCCGTCTGAAACACCTTATTCTCCTTCCGCTTTACATGAAGGCTACTTCATTCCGCATCACGCTGTTGTTCGTCCTGACAAGTTGATAAATAACTTATGACATACAGGGCCGAATTTACAAGCTTACTTATTTTCTCTATTGTTAAGGTTAGATAGTTTAAAATAGCAATTACCGCAGACAAATATTATATTATATATATTATATTAAAAATATTATACCGCTCTTAAATGAATCCAAACCGCTGATCACTGAACGCTTCGCTAAATTTAAAAATGAATTATCTCTTTTATCCTATACTTACACGTGATTCATCCCAATGGTGACATATCCGTGCACTTGATCGGTGCAAAATCCAAGACCGCACCCCTCAAAGTTGTGTCACTAGCAAGGTTAGAACTTTGTGCCGCGTTAATTCTTTCTACGCTTGTCAAACAAGCACATACGCTTTTTCATAACCGCTATCCTATACAGGATATATTCGCTTTCAGTGATTCGACTATCGCTCTTTCATGGATTCATTCATCTCCGCACCGGTGGCAAGTATTCGTTGCCAATCGGGTTACTAAAATACAGGAAAACTTATCTCCTGACCGCTTCTTTCATATTAATGGTATTGAAAACCCTAGTGATTGTTTGTCGAGAGGTCTTCTACCTTCACAAATAATCCATCACCCGCTTTGGTGGCATGGTCCACTCTGGATTCATCGCCCAACCGCTGAATGGCCAATTGAACCATTCAATTATTCCTGCGTTGAAGGTCCTATACCTGAAACCAAAACCGCTTTAACTTTCACCGCTATATCCACTATGGATACTTCTCCGCTTATTCATGTTGCTCTTCGTGTATCCAACTGGAAAAAATTATTACGTATTATTGTATACGTTTTACGCTTTATAAAAAAGTTACCTCGCGAGCCTTCAGTGCAGATATCGGACATGGAAGCCGCTGAACTCGTGATCCTCCGCGAATTACAAGTCATGCACTTCTCATCTGAAATTACTAACATTAGAAATTCTAAATTACCTTCGCCTTCTTTGAGAAAACTCGATCTGTTTCTTGATGATAACGAATTACTCCGCGTCGGTGGTCGGTTAACGAATGCTAACCTACCGTTTGAAAATCGACATCCGCTGTTGCTTCCCCGTCGTCACCACATTGTTAATCTTATAATTGATGATTGTCATCGCGTCAATTGTCACACCGGTTCGCATCTCGTTATGTCCTTACTACGCCAACGGTACTGGATTATTTCTGCCCGTAATATTATTCGGCAGCGCATACGCCAATGTAACTCCTGTTTTAAGACAGCGCCCTCGCATCCCACGCCTATGATGGCAAGTCTTCCACCTGCTCGGGTACAAGAAGCTAAGGCCTTTACTCACACTGGAGTTGATTACGCCGGCCCTATAAATATAACACTAACCCGCAGAAGAGGTGTTAAAAGCCAAAAGTGTTATATTTGTCTTTTTGTATGCCTGACTACAAAGGCAATTCATATAGAAATTGCATCTGACTTGTTTTCTGCATCTTTCATAGACGCTCTCAAACGTTTCTTGGCTAGGCGTGGACCAGTTTCTGTTCTATATTCTGATAACGCAGGAAATTTTATCGGTGCAAGACGACAGTTAGACGAATTATACACATTTTTGTCCTCTAAAGACACACATACCGCATTTAATAATGAATTGATCAATCATAAGATTACCTGGCGTAATATTCCAAATCGCGCTCCACATATGGGAGGAATATGGGAAAGTAATATTAAATGTATAAAAACGCATCTATATCGTAGTATTGGGAAACAACTCCTGTGCTATGAGGAATTATTGACAGTTCTAGCTCAGATAGAATGTCTCTTAAATTCTCGTCCGCTATGCCTGCTGTCTGATCAGCCTCATACTATTATAACGCCCGCTCATTTTCTTAATACGACGCCGCTTCAATCGTTACCTGCTTGTGAGGTCGACGAATCCGTGAGCCTTTCAGATAGGAAGAAACTATTAGATAGTTTAGTTCAGAGTTATTGGAAAAGGTGGCACGTTGATTATTTGCACACACTTCAACTCAGGCAGAAATGGAATACTCCGGACATGCCAATTCAACCAGGTACACTTGTTCTCATTCACCGAGATGATTCACCGCCGCTTAGATGGCCTACTGGCATTATTGAGCAAGTATACCCTGAGAAAGACGGAGTCGCGCGCGTCGCATTAGTTCGCACTACAACTGGAACTTTCAAGCGTCCAGTCGTAAAATTATGTCCATTACCATCGCAACAATTTAAATTCTAATTACCTCTAGTTTTAAGTTCTTCAAGCACAGTTATACCCGCATTTATATTTACTTGAATATCTCTATATTCAGTAATACCCGCATTTAAACGTACTTATATATCTGTATATTCAGCTATACCCGCTTTATATTGTACACCTTCATTATATTTGTTACTTATATACGCATTTATCCGCATGTCATGTATTATCATTTTCACCGCATATACTCGCATTATCCGCCCTTTGTTTCTATTGAGAATCCTCAGAATTCTCAAGCCGGGGAGCTATGGTTGCGCCGTTTTTACATTCGGGCCTTGTATGTTGGCAGTATTGATTTTGCACTAGCCAATTAGGAGTGAACGACTAGTAAGGGCCGCCAACTCTCTGGCCCACGCGCCGCTTCGACCAACCAGTGTTCGTTGGGCCGTATAATCAAAAACACGCCGCGCACGCGCCCGCGCCGCTCCGGCCGTTCGTATTTTGTTACCACGCGCCGCCATTTACCACGCATCAACGCCCGCTGCTAACGCACGCGTTGCCGCACCGCTTAAAGTTGTCGTTTGACCTCTCAACCGCGCATACGCCGCTTGTGTGCACGCGCCGCTCCGCAAGCCGTCATCGGCAGCCATCTTTGCACACGTTTCGCTGTGTGTCCCGCATCTACGTATAGTTACCCCGCTTTACAAGCTGGATTGCGCCCGAGCGAGCTGATCCAAGTTCCAGTGTCTTCACCCCGAAAGGTAAGTGCATTATCATTATTGTCATCTCTTGGTCCCGGGGGTGATAGCGGCCTTCCAGCGCCCCGCATCCCGCACGGTGGATAGAACCCGCAACGCATCATCAATTAGTTTTCTATCTAGTAAACTATCCACCAACCGCATATTTTATATTTTGGTCGCTTCGACCAAGCACCCGCCTCACCATATACATCCTTTATATACTTCCGCTTATTCAGTAGGTACTCACTCAAAATTTATTAGTCCGTTAAATAAAGAAGTATGTTAAATTAATATGATGCTGGTAGTACACATAGTGAATTTAAATTTTATCAATGTAGACTTACTACCTCAAACTTAAACTCAGTTACACCCGGGTGGATTTTCATTTTTAATTTGGATTTTTTTGTAGAAAACCTATTAAAAACTACAAATATAATATTTAAGTATTCGAACTATTGAAACTGGCTTGTAACGGCTACTGAAACAAGCGGTGCTGTAACAATATTAATATTGCATATACATAATACATGTTGAGACCGACATTGCTTATCTCGGTCGATAACATATTATCAACGCCATCTATAGAAGAAAATATACAATTAAAAAACAAACACTGTACAAGTGTAAAAGGTTATAAGCAATCGAAAGTTATATTACAACAGACTTATACTATGTATAGTGTCATGCGTGAAAATGGGATTATGCTCAGTTTTTGCCAAGTGGCTCTCTCGTACACACGTATGTGACACATACATAGCTGTAAATACTTCACCGCTTTAGGGGGATATTGTTTTTAAATCAATGGTGGGTATATTGGGGTATATTGTTTTTAAACCGGTGAGAACCGGTGAGCGGAAGGTTCCGACTATAATCTGCCTAAATGCCTGATAAATAAATCATCGCTTTTCTATCGCGGAGCACAAATTCACCCGTGTGAATACTGCAATAATGCCTGTACTGCAAGGATAATTGAATTTCATCAAAGTGCAAGCCATCAAACGTTGAGGACACACTCGCACCGCACGGTAACATGCATCTATGTGTAGTATAGGTAATATAGGGGTGTCGTATTTATTATGCTTCAGTATTTGAATATTGGCCGTAGCTGCAGTTTCATAGCGGTGGCACTATAATAATTAATACATATTACTTAGTATATATAGCGTGTATATAGCGTGTTTGTAAAGTCCGTAGCCCAATGTCTAGCGTCGATTCAATGTGATCGACAGAGTTTAGCACCCGTATGTAAACAAAAATATATTTCTTTGATTTTGATGATATAGAATGCACAAAAAATTAAATCTATATATATAAAAGGAGAAGCTGACTGACTGACTGACTGACTGACTGACATATCAACGCAGGGCCTAAACTATAAGGGTTAGAAACTTGAAATTTTGCACAGGGGTTCCTTTTATACCGTAGGGGAGCACTAAGAAAGGATTTTTGAAAATTCACCCCCTTTTTTTTTTTTTTTGTTTAACGAGTGGGAAACCTTGAAAAGGTACCCGGACGTCGTGGGAGCGACGCCGGGTTATGTGGGACTTTCACCCACTAAAACCCACTCGGTGGCCTACTCCGGCGCTACAGGAGGGCTCCGGGATCTCTTGTAGAACGCGCCGGTGCCCTCCAGCGCTGCGCCCAAGACGGGCTCTTCCCGGTTTCACAACGCTGTGCAGCCACAAACAGCGTCGTCTTTCCCGGGGTCACATCGATGGACGGTTCGAGCTCCCCCTCTCACCGCCCGCAACCCCAGAAGTCCCCTTTTAGTCGCCTTTTACGACAGGCAGGGGCTACCGTAGCACTATTCTGGTCCCGAGCTACAGGGACGGCGGCGGTGGACGTTAGCTACGCCCGCCGCGGCGGCTTCTTCTCCGAGTGGGATCAGCTCGCTCTCTGGCTCGTTCAGCATCCTCCTTCGCAAACATAACGGCGTCGCAGAAGACAAGAACGCTGCGCCATGCTTCCGCGCAATGCGTCATTGATTGTATGACCGCCTCCGGGGATAGGTCATGTCCAACTTTTTGGACGAGGATCCGCCGCTCTGACTCCCACGCAGGGCAGAGTTCGAGCGTGTGCTGCGCGGTGTCCTCGTCGCTCCCGCAGTGGTAGCACTGTGCTGTCTCTTCTCTGCCTATCCTGTTCAGATACTCACCGAAGCAGCCATGTCCGGTAAGTATCTGAGTGAGGTGGTAGGTGACACGTCCGTCGCACTTGAGAAAGGCCTCGAAGCTAGGCAGGACAGCTCTGATTACCCGCTGGCGTATGGCCCGGGGTTCCTGCAAACGCTCACTCCAGCGCTGTAGAGCGCTTTGTCTGGCACTTCGCCTGAGCACTTCAACCGACTCATCGGGTTCAGCCATCTGACGGAGGATGCGGATCTTACGAAAGAGCTCTGCGTCCATATCCGCCAGAATGTCCAAGGGCGGGAACCGCGCCAGGACAGTAGCCGCCTCAAACGAGATAGTTCTGTAACCGCGGGCGACTCGTATCGCGATCGCCCGCTGCGCAGCGTTTAGTTTTGCTGCTCGGCGCCGGCTACCCGATAGTCTATCCGACCATACGGGTGCGCCATAGAGCGCAATAGAGCGCACAACGCCTGCGTAGAGGCGGCGGACTTCTTCCCTTGGTCCCCCTAGATTTGGCAGGAGTCTGTGCATTGCACCCGCTACCTTGTGAATCCGGGGGATGAGACGGCTGAAATGCTCGTCAAAGCTCCAGCGACTGTCCAGCACTAGCCCCAGATACCTCATATGTCGGCCAATTTGTACGTTCATATCACCTATACGTACAGACATGCAGGGTGGTTCATGGCTTTTCCGGAGGCCGTGAAACCAAAGTGCCTCAGTTTTTTGTGGCGCTATTTGAAGCCCTAGTGAGCAGATCGCAGCAATAACGCGTGCGACCCCTAGCTCTGCCAACCTTGTCGTCCTTAGGAATGCCTCCCCCTCGGTCAATACTAGGGTATCATCGGCGTAACAAATTATGTTAACTTCCGGCGGAGCACTGTCCGGAGAACTGTATCGTAAGCGAGGTTCCACAGCAAAGGACCCAAAACAGACCCCTGTGGAACCCCGCGTACGACGCTCTTTTCCTGTGTGCTTGCATACCGCCCAGTGTAGCCGACGCTTCTTTCTGACAGGTAAACCTTCAGGACATTCCTCAGGTAACAAGGCACTTGGTGGTATGCGAGCGCTTCATCGATCACATTCCAGGGAATAGAGTTAAAAGCGTTGACAATGTCAAGGCTAACTGCCAAGACAACTCTTCCCCTAGAAACGGCATGCTCAGAAAGCGCTCGGACCCATAAAATGGCAATTGAAAATTCACCCCCTAAGGGGGTAAAACGGGGGTGCAAAAATAGTATGAAACTTTGCCGTTTTTGAAGTCATGTGGGCAACCGGAACGCGGGCAGATGTCGTTAATGGTTCCAATTCTACGCGAGCGAAGCTGCGAGCTTCCACTAGTATATGCATATTATTTGATTTGGGTGCCCGTATCTCAATTTTATTTTTGTTATTACATATGTAGGCTACAAAGCAGAGGTCCGTTCTGGATTAAGCTGAAAAATGATTAAAATTTGACGATCCTACAGAAAGTCGATTACATTTATTTGCTGTGCCTACAGAAATGTTCGCTCCAATAATTTTTTCCAACCGTTTTCAGACCATCCGGGACGACTTACCTCAAATGAGATTCAGAGTAATTTTTAAGGGAGTGAATTTTCACGAGTTTATCACAATTTTATATTCCGCCGAGATTGAGAATAAACCGTTCCATTTGTATTAAATGCCATCTTCCAAAGCCTATCTTTTAAATATAATTTATTTGCCTTTTAATTTCATTGGTATCTTTATTTGTTTATGAGTAAATTCCAAGGTATTTTTTTCTATAGTAAAATTGTCTTTGCCAGACTTAAATTTAATTGAAAACTAACTGTGACTTATATATCCGCACTGAAAAGAAAATCCAGTAATGTCTTACATGAGAAATTTTTAGACAGATTTTTAGGTAACTACTTAAACTTTTTCTGATTCGCTGCGACCCATCCACGTCCCACTGCTGGGCACGGGTCTCCCCCACAGAATATGCTGCGGGAGGTCTAGAGCATACTCCACCACGCTGCTCCAATACGGATTGGTGGAGGGATTAGTAGCCAACCCAGTGTCGAATGTTCTCAAGCCACCCGAAAGTCTTCTACATGAAAATATGAATGCAGGATGGAAATGATTTTTCCATATAAAAAACTATTCACTAACAAAACGTGATCTGCTAACACTGCGAAACACAATAGCGATTGTATAAAGCTCTATTGTAGAAACTTGTTAATATTTAATCTTGCAGCGCAATCTTTCCGTATGCGTTTGAAAAGCTTCAATATAAATTGCAAAATGAAAAAAGATGGACATGGAATGAAACTTGCAGGTTGACACAATTGCTTGTTCTGAAGACATGACTTGAATCCAACCAAACCACGTTATTAGTTAGGCATGATCAATAAACCTTACTGGTAATGGTTATGATTCACGGTCCCAAAATATTGAGCTTACCGTATCCTTTGTTTGGTCATCGCTCGAGTGCTCTTATTAATTATATACTCAGTGTTTCTTCAATTTTACAAGCTATAGTTCTGGGCTAGCTTGAAGATGAGAACGGAATGTTGG
Organism: Carterocephalus palaemon; assembly: GCA_944567765.1. NCBI lineage: Eukaryota > Metazoa > Arthropoda > Insecta > Lepidoptera > Hesperiidae > Carterocephalus > Carterocephalus palaemon. The sequence continues at coordinate 3,186,733 of OX155641.1, forward strand.
CTGGCACACCGTCATTCGGTGGCGCTGACACTAATTCTTAACTTGATTCCACTTTTTCCGCGGGCGAAGTTGCGGGCAGAAGCTTTCCTATAAAAAATAGCAAAGTGAGAACCGCATATTGCATCTTACATAAGTATCATGTCTAAAATAATATTTTGCTAAAGGACTGGTTGGTGATACAATATTCATATTAAGTGTTATGCGACCCTCCAAAATGCTTCGAGAGAACTATTATGTACGCGATAAATATCAGTAAAATAAATGTAGGAACACGCCCATGATAATAAATTTCTACACAACTCCCAACTCGTATGCAGTGGGGAAGGAAAATATTCCTGCGCCTTACTTTTTACCCGATTGCGCGACGCAAAGAAGGGTACTGTGTTTTTCAGTCTATATGTGTATGTTCGTTCCTCAAAGTTCTGGAGACCAAACGCGTAAGGTGATTTTGATGATTCACTAAAGACATGACAGTAACCAAGATTCACTGAAACTACCACCAGACGCCATATTTTCGAAACGAAAACAAATAAATTCGATCAACTATTAAAGTGGGGTTTCGTTAAATATGTATTTACAAATCTTTATAAGGTTCCATTCATCATTTTTCATTTTAAAATACATTTTAAGATTTATAACAATTTTATAGTCACCCATTCTCTCTAATTTTCCTACCTATATCGTTTATTTTGCCGTCGGTTTTTTTAACCTTCGACGCAAAAAGAGGCCTTTATTTTCCAGATACAAAATTCTCAATAAAACAAGCACCTATACAATAAATTGATTGATAATTTAAATATTCTGACATTTTATCAAGAACAACATACCAAATAAAAATAAATTAGAAAGTAAAAAAGAAATTGAATAATTAGTAGATTTTTAAACTTTTAATTCCGCCCGGTTTCTAACTTTCTGTCAAAACACGGAAATTGTTAGCGACGGTGTACACAAAGCAAAATAGAATGCGCCTTCCGATGGATCTGAAGTTTTATCGGGCGCGGCGGCGCTTCCGGCGAGCGTCCGGATTACAACCGGCACAATTTCAAATCGGACGCCCGCAGTGCATGCTGTTTTTGCAGGTCGCTGTGTGGCTGCATTGAACGTAGCGGTATGAATAAATTGCACCGGACGAATAATATGCGGAGAGGATTTTGTAGTATTAGAGAGGCAGTGATAGTTCAGTAGAATAGGCGCCACTGTTGGGCATCTGGGTCTCTCCCACAGCCTCAGCTGAGGTAGATCTAGAAATTGAGTATACACTCAACCACGCCGCTCCAATACGGGTTGGTCGATGTCCAAGTAGCCAACCCAGTGTCGAATTTTATCAAGCCACCCGAATTTTTGCTTGAGTATAAGAATATAAATTGTGTTCTTTTTTATGTATGTATGTATATATGTATGTATTTATTTATGTGTGTTTGTTATTAATGTAAGTAGTATAATAATCATAAGCTTAATTATAAACTGTACACCTACCATCAACCTTTCACCATCACCAAGGGCTGACTGGTAGAAAATGCCACTTGGCATTAAGTACGCCCTTTGTACCAATTTGTTTACGAAAACCTTAAATAAATAAATAAAATAAATCGTTCGTATATACGTAAGTACGTACGTATAATACGTATTACAATTTGTGCTTTTATTATGAACTAGTGGACGCCCGCAGCTTCGCTTGCGTGGAATTAGACATTCACTAACTTCAAAAACGGCAAAGTTTCATACTAACTTTGCACCCCCGTTTTACCCCCTTAGGGGGTGAATTTTCAAAAATCCTTTCTTAGTGCTCCCCTACGTTATAAAAGGAACTCCTGTGCAAAATTTCAAGTTTCTAGCCCTTATAGTTTAGGCTCTGCGTTGATATGTCAGTCAGTCAGTCAGTCACCTTCTCCTTTTATATATATAGACTAGTGGACGCCCGCAGCTTCGCTCGCGTAGAATTAGACCCATTAACGACGTCTGCCCGCGTTCGGGTTGCCCACTTGACTTCAAAAACGGCAAGGTTTTATACTAACTTTGCACCCCCGTTTTACCCCCTTAGGGAATGAATTTTCAAAAATCCTTTCTTAGTGCTCCCCTACGTTATAAAAGGAACCCCTGTGCAAAATTTCAAGTTTCTAGCCCTTATAGTTTAGGCCCTGCGTTGATATGTCAGTCAGTCAGTCAGTCAGTCAGCTTCTCCTTATATAGATTGGACCAGCTGGGAGAACTGGTTTCTAGGCAGCTGTACCCTAAACACGCCAATTCCATGTGTTTTCCTTCACATCAACGGTGACACACATTGATAACATTGAAAACAACCCAAAATAAGCAATAAATAAAATAATTAATATCAACACAAAATAAGCTCCAGCGAATTGCTTATACATGGATGTAATACTAACCCCCGTATTCATGAACATTACTTGGCTGAGTAACTGAACAACACTATGCAAAGAACGCTAATTCTCTATGCGCTCCTCATGTCGAGCCATCCAATTCATAACCTAAGTATTGTTTATGAATTGGTTTGAATGACCCTATGCGCTCGCGAGTACTGTGAGACCTCATAGTATCGTTTGTGAATACGGGGGTAAGTGTAGGCGATATTCAAATTCAGAGAAACATATTAAGCAAAGTATGTAAGTTTCCAAAACTTCGGGTTAATACACCAGCTGTACACAGAACTTGAGCTACTTTGACGAGGGAAGTTTGTATCCAGTGTCTTTGGGAACAACGCGACAATTACCGAAACGTGATGTTCCGGTATTATGGAGTTTGTAAAGTAAGGCTGAACGGCTTTTTGCCTTGTATTGCGACTTGTATATGAACCAGTTAGATCCGTAAATGGTGCACAGAAGAAATACGCTTCCATCCATCCATCAGCCTTTTAAGATCCACTGCTGGACATAGGTCTCTCGACACCACTCCAACCGGTCCTGTGCCTAATGAAGCCATGAGTTCCCGCTGTCTTCTTCTGTCCACCTTGTCCATAATATTGCCGTTAAACCCGGCGGTCGACAAATTGACAAATTACGGGTCAAGACAGTTATGGGGATAAAATAATATCACGCCCATATTTATCGAAAGGAGAGGTTTTACAAACCCATTTTACATCATTAATGTTTAGGTCCCCTGTAAATTGGTGCAAACTCCGAGCGCAAATCCAAATTATGAGCTTCTACTGGAAATTTCATGTTTGAAAAAGTAGAAAAACTTTGTCTGATCCAGGAATCGAATACAGTACCACCTGTATTCGATTCCTGGATCCACCTTAGCAATCACGCTTGCAACTAGACAAACGAGGCAGTTGGTAAAAACAACGTAAAAAGTATATAATAGGTATGTGTATGTAGCTTGTTACATTCGTGTCAGCTCTTATTTTTGAAACCGAAACGACCATCTGTGCTAGCCGACTGCAGTATAATTCCGATAATGCAACCGCGCTTTGGCTCAAAACAAGAGTTTGTACCGCAGAACATCGACGGGAATTCAATGTGGAACGAATGTTGCGATGAGAATTTAGTACTCGTACTTTTAAGCGAACCATTTCATTTATAATACAACAAAACACATTTCTTCCATAATTTTTCTTAAAGTTAGAAACAGTTAATTTTGTAAGTACATACACATTATTCGCTACAAATAAAATAATTAGGGGACCTAAATCTGGTGTAAAGTGGATGGTGGGAGGGCACACCTGCCTTCTTCTTGGGAATATTCCCCCAAGAAGATTGGAGGGATTACTGTAGAGGTGATGTAATGTTATCACCATCAGGGATATGTATTGTATATTTAGTATGAATACTATTATTAACACCAACTATAAGAGGAAACCTATCACTAACTGTCCCCAGTCCTCGCCCACTTACAAACTGACCAACTAATGTTCTAATCAACTCTCTCAGCTAACTGGATTAACCATCCTAGTCCATTAGAGTCTTGTCAAATGTTATTCAACAGTTGTGAATAGGGGCAAGGGGGTGAGTTGTGCTGCAAGGTTGCTTTTCATTTTACATCCGTAACGTAACGTTTCGTTCAACTGAAACTGTTAATCAATTCATTCAACAAAACATTGATATGCACAGTGAGAACAAAAATAGCTAAATATATTTTGTTTTCATGTAAGGCAACGGCTGAAATATGTGGAAAAACAATCAGAATGGTCGATGTTCAATTTCATTTGGTGATGCAGCTATCAATATTTATTCGGATAACACTTTTTTTTTTTACGTTTGCGCGGATATAGAAACGGTTCTATTTTTACGAACAAAATGACAGAACTTTTTCTAGGAATACACTCATATATATGCAACCGGAGAAAAGTATATGTAAATGCTATAAATTTAAGAATCCCTGAATTTTTTGCGTTCTTCTTACTAAATTATGTTTTGTGTTCAGTGGTTTTTTACATTGTTTTTTGTACTTTGTAGTTTTTTTAACAAAGTTACACTAAGTTTTTATACGTGAAAGCTTGTCTTTAATAGAAGTGGTGATATTGCTCCAACTACAGTTTGAATCCCAAGAGTGTACCTATGGCTTAGGAACTTCGTTAAGTTTCAAACAACAACGTCTTTAGCAGTTAAGGAAAATAGACTGAAAAACAATTTCTTTCAGTACCAAGTATGGATCAGAATAGAATAGAATATAATTTTATTTCACATTGTAACATAATTAATCGGAACAATATTAAAACTACATACTACTTATTTCAAAGCAAAATAGGAACGAACTCAGCTTTTGCCATAATCCTTAGGATAGGAAATATGTCAGGCAGGATAAGTAAATGCTAGTAAATGTTTTTTCTAGCTGGGAAATCCCAGCTAGAAAAAAAAGTATAGGAAATATGTAAACGTGGAATCTTAGATCTAACTTGCAAATGCATAATTATATCCATCTAATATTGTCACATAATATTCAGTTAGGTACATACTAGTTTGTGTATCCATCCAAACACATTTACCATAGTATAAAGAGTCGCTACGCTCTACCTTTTACTGTTATTATACCAAATCTTTACTATGCTATACAATGCTAGTTAAGAAAGTGGAAGAAGCATCATAACAATTTGTTTTGGAATATGACACCCAATTCATAATAATGTGGCTTTAAAACAAATGCGATGGCCTATTACCCTATTACAGAACGCGGGTCTATTACGCGGCCATATTGGAAGGGAAAATGGCGGGAAAACCCGTTATCTGTTATTGCCACTTTATAACACTTTTTGCCTCCGACTTATACATTTAACAGAGATAAAAGTGGCCGTAGAATTTCTTATAGATTTGATGTTCTATCATTTCTATGTTAGGTTGAAATAAGGCACGCATAGGATATACATAATAATGTGTGAGTTAGACTATTTCACATAGGTACTTACTTTGTGTAGATTTAAATGCTGTATTTTTGATAAGTGCTCACAGAAAATATTGTTTTCAATTAAATATACTGTATATGTATGTTAAAGATTTCAAAAAGAGCCGCACATATAAGTATATACTAAAAACTTATATAAGAAGTCACTGAGAGAATTTCTAAATTTTGAAAGATTTTTTCAAATCGATATTTAAAATTTTGTATACTTCCTGTATTGTTTAAAAAAAATGGAGTAGAGCAGTCTATTATACAAATTGTTTTACGACAATAAACACAATTCAAAAGTAAACTCTTGAAACAAAGGTGAACTGAAACAGGGTTAATTTATGGGGTAATTTAAAACAATAATATTAAATGTGTTGCACGGTGCAAACCACACCCTTAGGCAGGGGATTCTAGAATGGTGACTGATTTAAAAAATAAAAACACTTGAAGTTCGATTTTCCATATTGCAGGTTGTTCAATTCAAAAGCAACACTATTTAGACCCGTCAAAATTTCCTGAGCAATTTCTGTATACCATTTTCTTCACGTCATCGAGCTTATGACCTTTACTTATATTATAAGAGAAGTGTTATGACAATGTTTGTCTCAGGATTTTCACGAGATGGATAATAAATGAAAAAAAAAAATATCGTGGTATCTTTTCAACCCCTTCTATTTTTAAAAAGAAATGGCCCGTATTGTGACGTGATAACGTCTTATAAATTGATGAACATCGACAGCGCATATGAAAAAGTTGTGTTTTTTTATTGCGTTTTTATTGGTACGGGTTTTGGTAATATGCTGCGGTTAAGTTTGTTTTCCGAACAGACTGTGGGCGGGAATACAATTTTTGTTTACAATGATTAATGCAGCGAATACGCTGTCGCTTAATTGTAGCTTCTATATCGTAATAGAATCAAGTGAGTAATAATGTTAACAATAACTTATGCTTTCGCTGCTGCTGCGACCCAGACGTCCCACTGCTGGGCACGGGTCTCTCTCACAGACACTGCTGCGGCGGTTTGGTGGACGGGTTAGTGGCCAATCCAGTGTCGAAAGTTCTCAAGCCACCCGAAGGTCTTCGACAAAGACGACTGTCTCCACCATTGAATTGATCTTTGGGTCATGTTTTAGTTTGCAGTGAGACGTCCGAATTCATAAAATATGTGGACACACTAGGTACTGACGGTATTCCAGACCATGCTCCACAGTTCCATATTTCACGTGCCTCGCATAATTATGTAGATTCCTATTCAATTTCAACTGTCCTATAAAATATTGCGTGCATTATTACTACGTGTAAATTCGCTCGCTTGCTGCGACCCAGACGTCCCACAGCTGGGCACGGGTCTCCCCTACAGACACAGCTGCGGGTCTAGAGCATACTCCACGCTGCTCCAATGCGGATTGGTGGAACTAGTGGCCAACCCAGTGTCGAATGTTCTCAAGCCACTCGAAAGTCTTCGACAAGGTTTAACGATTATTTCCACCATTGAAAACAACCGGGACCGACGAACGTGCCTTCCGAAGCACTACGTGTAAATACTGGTACTTATTTTGTACGAGATGCGAAGGATAAGGTTCTGAGGCAAATGTTGTTTAGAACTTTTGGAAGAGGAGAGAGGTTCTCGTCGTCAAGCCCAAAGCAATATACTCTGTTCAAAGTCTGACATTTTCAACGCACAATCCTTGAGCTTACCAAACTCAGACAACTTTTTGCACGAATCATTATAGAGAAGATTTGTCTAGACCAGGGGTCGGCAACCTGCGGCTCTTTGAATGTGAAGCTGCGGCTCTTTAGTTCCATACGCATGTATAAATTGATATTTTTGTTATGAATATATAGATTTTTTTTATCAATAACTTTAATTATTAAGTACGAAATTTTTTTGTGGCTCTTTAATAACTGAAATTTTGTAAATTGTAATTTTTGACTCTAAAACTTGGTCTAGGATAATCTTTAAATATTTAAAATAAAATAAATGCTACACATTCACACCCCTACATTTATTTTATTTATATATTTATTGTAAAAAATAAAAAGTTTTTACAAAGGGCGGATTTAATGCCTAGCGGCATTCTCTACCAACATTATTGCTACTATTTTTCTTTTTTATATTATTGATAGGTATACAATATAGTGGACTACTTTGTGCAGTATTTAACTCAACCCCATTATTTGCATTTGCAGATTTTCTTATTTGTCTTGGAATTTTCTTATTTATATTTTACTATAAATATTAAATATAGATGCGGTACTTCTATGCAAACAAATTAATGTGGGAGTTACTTTTTATGTGTAAAATTGAAAAGTTTGACTGGAAATCAATTGTAGGAAATATAAGCTGTATATTGTTTAACTATTTACATTGGTATTTCAGTCAAATTCCAGTAGGGCTTAGTAGGTACTACTGAATTTCATAACACGTATTTAGCGGAACTTTGTACAATACCCCGTTAAGACTTGAGTCTCGCTGAAAACCGATCACAGGCTCATGAGGACAGCGGTAACGCACGTTTGTGATGCATTAAAAAAATTGCACCGACTGAGTGTCAAATTCGCGATTTGCAGTTGAATTGTCAATTTTATTAAAAATCTCTTAGCTATTCCCATTTCTCTGGCAGCTAACGCGATCGTATTCGAGATAAGCAGTTTATGCGTGGCAATAATCATCCCGAATAAAGTCAAGTGTAGACCGTCAGACGCTGCGAATAAGTTCGCGAGACATTTGTATGCTAAGCCTCGGCGGGAGAAGGGAGGGTGGTCGTTTTTTCACGCATTTAGTAGTAAGGCTGGTACACACAAATCTGGCCGAGCAGTGAGTTTTTTTTAATAGGATATAAAACGAGCATGCAGAAGCGACTTTCTGCTGCAGCCAATAATAATATTATTTATTATTGATTACTAGTGGACACCCCGCAGCTTCGCTCGCGTGGTAATAGACATAACAATAATTTAATTTACACCTAGTATAACTCAATAAATATGCAGCTTTCTTACGGTGTAAGAATTTTTGAAATCGGTCCATTAGTTTTTGTGTGAAAACATTACAAACAAATGTTTCCTCTTTATAATATTATTATAGAAGTATATATATTCATTACCTGCTATTAACTTTGAACATGACTCAAAAGACGGTTTGGTCTCAGCTTGCCCCTTGGATCTTGCCTAAGTAGGTATATCTACGCGTTAAAAGTACTGTCAGCACTCTAAGTTAAGGAGAGTTTAGAAAATAGTAATGACACTATTTGTTTAGGTCGTTAGTAGGTAGGTCCTTCTATCTTTAGTTACATACACTAACAATAATAATTAATTGTTAGTCCTGTTAGTTTTTGTTATAATAGTTTTTATGCTATTTAAAGCTTTATAGTGATTTATTATAATAGTTTCATATATTGGCCTTATAAAGTGATACGCACCACTTTTACTGTGACATGGGCTAATTCAGTAGCTACACTTTGTTTTTCTGCCTATTTCTAAGTTTTATGTAAGTTCCTAAAAATCTGCCAGTACCTACCTATTCCATATTTAACGTTTGCATTTATAATTAGCTCGCATTATTCTTATTTAATTAAAGAAGACTTATTAAGTACTACGCAATGGTTTATTTAAGATTTCTGTGACTTCTATTGTGGGTTTTATATAACAATAGACTGCTGAGCTTAATGTCACAATAATAAAGACGAAAATGGTAAAGAGATCAAAGTAAGAAAATTAATTGAAGCAATATCAACCAAAAGACAGACAGTAAAAGCTTTGTGTGATCTCGACTTAAAACAATGTTAGAACTCGATTATTCCATGACACCTGGTACTCGTCTGATGTAGATAGGTACGAACCAAATTTCTGTGCTAAAAATTTAATAAATTTTCAGGCACATCTTATTAAAGAAGCCAATATCGGTAACTTGGCTCGGAAGATGTCTTTTTCTGGTCGTTTGTAGGTAAATGTTGGATAATCTGTAAAAAATATATATTCTGTAATCTATATACATAAAAGGAGAAGCTGACTGACTGACTGACTGGCTGACATATCAACGCAGGGCCTAAACTATAAGGGTTGGAAACTTGAAATTTTGCACAGGGGTTCCTTCTATAACGTAGGAGAGCACAAAGAAAGGATTTTTAAAAATTCACCCCCCATAGGGGTAAAACGGGGGTGCAAAGTTAGTATGAAACTTTGCCGTTTTTGAAGTTAGTGAATGTCTAATTCCACGCGAGTGAAGCTGCGGGCAGTCCACTAGGTAACCCCTCCACCAATCCGCATTGGAACAGCGTGGTGAAGTATGCTCTAGACCTCCGCAGCAGTGTCTGTGGGGGAGACCCGTGCCCGGCAGTGGAACGTCTATGGGTCGCAGCGAACCCAGTGTCGAATGTTATCAAGCCTCGCGAAGGTCTTCGACAAGGCTTAACGATTGTTTTTATAATTAACAACAGGGGCAGGCGGCTTAACGTGCACTCCGAAACACGGAAGCACTCATGAAATTTTACCACTAGCGATCATCAATAGCGTGACAGTAAATATCTTAAATCACACTTAATATAGAATAGTTATTGGAGCGCGCCACTTTTTGGCACAGATTTGAACCCAGACAACCCGTGAGAGGCGAGAATAGTAACTGGGCTGTTACCGCAGTATCTCGAATTTTTTTCATAAACAGAACAGCACCTGGGCATATTGTCCACATATTCTTTGGAAATAAAGAGTTTTGTATTGTGCTCGTGAAAATAGAATACATGCTTCCATTTGGTATATTAAAAGAGCAATTTTTCACATTTATCAAGAAATCACATACTAGGTGTGAATGATAATTGTTTGCGAGATATAAATCTCATTTAATCTACGTTGGACTCGTTCTCTATAGTCCAGGGTTCAAAAAACGCCTGATTGATTTACCAAATACCTATTTGATTTTACTTTTTCTTCTACATGTATTATGTATTTCACCACGATGCTCCAATGCGGATTGGTGGAGGAGCCACTAACAATTGAAAACCACCAGGGCTGACAGCTAAACGTCGTCACGGCTTCCTAAGCACGGTGACGCCCATAAACCTATGCCACTAGTATCTGAAAATATACAAACTAACTAGCTGATCCCGCAAACGTTGTTCTGCCATATGAAATGTCAAAGGGACGCGACGCTTCAAGTCAATGAACGATGGTTAAAAATAAAATAATATTTAAAAAACATTTTTCAGTGGACTAAATTGTGAATCTAAAGTAATCTAAACTATTCTCGAACACACAAAAAATTTCATCAACATCTATCGAGCCGTCTAGGTTCTAGGAGTTCACTGTCATACACACATACACATGAAATATATATTTTAAGATTATCTTTTAAATTTATATAATATAGAATAACTGTGAGTAAGAGTACCCACATTTTTCCACTTCTTTACGAGTTTATATTAGTCTAACCAGCCGGATAGCGCGAAATTTAAAAAGATTTTGGCGAGGTTGAGCATTTCTCTCACCTGATCAAGTCTACCGGATTTCCCCTAGTACTCCCACATTTACCAGTTATGTTAGATCCCATAGGTGGTCAGCTTTTCGCTATACACCTGGCTCAACTCCAGATTCCAAGCCACCGCTGAAAATTTGAAAAAAATATTCCAATAACCCTTCGTTTAATCCTGGGATCGAACCCACAAACCTTTTGCTGAGCGGTTGCGACCACTGCGCCAACGACGCAGTCGAAGCAATTATAACAAGAAAACCTTTTATACATATGTATTGGTAAATTCACATTCTAATGATGTTTCCTAACGACTTCCTACTTACAGAATAAATTATACTAATCGACGGTTTCATTAGAGATGTTTGAACGGCATATTACGGAAATGTTATGGTATATTTGTGAGATATTCCCTCAGTTGTTTTAAGGTATTACCATCAATCAGACGGTTATTCCCCTTATTCCTGGCTGGATGCAAGCGTAGGCCATGAAAAATTATAAAAAATCGATAGTTTCAAATATGCGTTGCGCGTGTTCAACATATATAAGCCACAAGATGGCGCTGCTTAAATCCCATTCGCATTGCAAGCACCTCTAAGCCGCCAGGTCTGCTAGCTAAAATAAACAATTGGCGAGCGATTCTTGCGCATACAACTTAATATATAACCAAAGCATATCATTAATTTCCATGGAAATAGTATGTACTTACGAGAAGGCACTTCGTACTGGTAAAATACTGGCAGGAAACAAAATAAAAGGTGCAGATATTCGATGATATGATATCCAGAGCCATATAGGATCAATGCATATAGGTAACATAACATACCTCATTTATTTTTTATAATTGTATCGATGCATTTTAGGATCGTGTAAATTGGATTAACGTCAACATAGTTAACCACGTGCGATGCTGCGATATCATTAATTAGGAATTCGAATGACATTGTTTCTGTTCAACTTGTGTCTCGCGACTTAAGGAATGATTAATTGCTCAGCTTAAGCAACACACACCTAATTATTCCTTGAGACCTTACTTTCAAGTGAGTGCGTGAGTGAGGTGTTACTGAAATTGTAGATGATTATGTAATGTTAAATTATTCATGAAGATTATGTCTGTTCATTTGTTAAATATTTTTGGTATATAATAGGAAACGAGCATAGGTATATAATAAACAGTAAACTTATCTCTTAAGTATTTTATTATAATAAAGCCTTGTACAATAAAAGGGGTTTTTATAACAAAAACAACTAAACAAAGTTGAACTAGGAATTGTAGTGGAACTACAACTATTATTAATTTTGAATACCTAAGCAACTTTGTATTCTTTTGTCCCATTTAAATTTGATTGCATGTTGTTTGGAATTTTCACCGTACATACTTACATAATTCTTCTACTTATAAAATTTGTTTGTTTCAATTAACTTTATTTGCGAAAATATTAGTCGTGGAAAGTCGGGGCGGATCGCTAGTATTATTACAAAATTGTACCTACCTACGAGCACGTTTACAAATTAACAGTGGGAGATATTGTACACTTTTGCTTTATTTCTTGTCAATATGTATTAATACATATTTATTTATTTAAGTTTATGTATTACCTTTTAGTATACAAAGGGCTTACATAATGCCATACGGCATTTTCTACCATTGTTTTTCCTGAACTTGTTCTCCTTCGTGTACATAAATGCAAATAAATAAACTGCCGGCACTGAAAAGCATGACAATGTGAATGAACGAAAGTGGAGCTCTTGACCTCCCTTAACTGTGATAGTGGTAGGGACCTGTGTCCACAAACAAACTACTATTATTTCTGACTTTTTAATTTTAAATTCGTTTTTTTGAAATTTTAATATCGTTATTATATTACTTCAAATGTTGCCTTTTTACTTTATTAACTAAATTTTCTTTGGCTATCCGCATACACATTCTACCAGTTGGTAAAGGACATTGACCAGCGCCCATACAAAGTTCGCCTACGAACCAACAGTCATAAAACATACTATAACGGATCCAAAATAGATCCTATATACTATTGAAAGTAGATTTAAACAACGGACACTTCTGAGAATTTATTTATTACCAAAAATATTTTTGATTTTGAGGTTATATTTTGAATGACATCGCTGTTCGATCAGTCGGTAGTGAATAGTTAGGCCGGGTTCCCACTACGCCGGACTGGCAGATTTGCCGGAAGCCGGACACCGGACAGAGATGTTCACATTACACCGGATCCCACAAGAAAATCGAACAATTAAGTTCAGTTGAATTTAGACCTGTGCGCACAATGGATGACGCGAGCTGAGTACGGGTGGGGCGAGCGGGGGATAGATACCGGCGCAAGCTCGTTCACTTTACTCCGGTCAGGTGGTTTTACCGGCACTTCACAGTGACAAAACGCTCGGTAAAAATGCCGAGCTTGGTATTTTTGCCGGATCCGGTATAATGTGAACAGCTTCATATGAATTGTACAGGCACTAGCCCTTCCGGCAGTTTTACTGGTCCGGCATAGTGGGAAACGGGCCTTAGAGAATATTGTGTGAATGTGAATGACATTGACAATGAGCGATTCCGTCTGTCAATCAATACTTTGATACAAAATGCCCGATGCTAACCTGTCAAGTTAGCTGTCTCTGCTTTTAGAGCTGCGCACAGCGCGGCAGCGCTTTAATTTGCTTCGGCAAGTTTTTACTACCTACGGATCAAGCGCTGCAGCGATGACTGAATATTTTTCGGAGAACAGGGAAATCGGCGTGAAGCGAATTAAGTGTCCATTTATTTATTTTTTAATAATCTGAAGTGTCCGTTAAATTCCTGCATATGGAATAACGGGCATTAAATAAGCTAAGAATTACTGTATATATTAGACGTCTGCAAATTCTTAGGCGAAAAACGACAATGTCCTTTGTAAGCAGAAACTTAGGGAAGTAAAAGAAAGAAGAAAAGGATTACGGGCAGTAAGTTTTACCAATAAAACCGAAACTTTACCCATATATTTTCGAGCACTGTGCGAGTATTTACTCCAAACTTTCCCTTCTAAGTTCCTCCTCTACTCGCGGGCAAATCTGAAAGAATTGTTATTTGGTGTACGTTTGACTGAACTCAAGTAACATGCGACCTGTCGAAGTCTTATTTGCGTTTAAGCAATTTAGTTTTCGATTGTTTGGGAAATTTTATCTATAGTACCTACGGAACTAGTTTTAATTGAGTTTAACTTCAACATGTTTACATACTTACTGAGTAGGTACTTTTCGATATTGTAATAATGAAGAATAGGAATACATATATTTTACTGGATACTTGCCCGGCCTTATTCTATACTTTATCAGTAGCATGCATGTGGAAATCAAATAATCTTGTACTACCTCTAGACAGATACGATACGAAACAATTCTCAGTACTTCAACGCTTCTCCACGTGGAGGGCTCTCAACGAATCGTGCGTGTTTACAAAGGAAGGTAAGGTGCGAAATGTTCGTCTTTATTAGAACACGAGATGTGTGAGGACGTATACAGGTTCTCGTATTGAATATATACATACTGTTTGTTTTAGGATATACCTCAAGATATATCCTAAAAGAATACCTTCACTAGGATTATCAGACATTGATTAGGAGACAGACAATGGTAGATCAAAAGCCGAACACAAACATATTACAAGAAACAAAAAAAAAAACAATACATATTATAATACCATTATAAAGTCAAAAGCTTGAGAGTTTGTGTGGTTGTACGTTTGTTACATCTTCACGCTCAAACGGCTGGACTTATTTTGATAAAAATTGTTATTAAGGTAGCTGATACCCTCGATTAATATTAGGATACTTTTTATCCCGATGGGATATAAAATCAATTTAATTTTTTTTTCAATTTATACTATAAATTTCACGCTGGGCAGCAGATAGAGTTCAATATATTCAATAATATACTGGCAATAGGCAGGACTCGTGTATATTAATAAAATGAAACATAAATTACAGATATCGATTTATTTAACATTATTATTATTAATAGAAAGTAGGCACACGTAAAATACAAATATGAATTTCCTTTACATTTTTATATTTAACTTTCAAAATTAGGTTCTATTTCGCAAACGCAGAGTTGTGGTATTGTTTGATCGTAAAGAGCTCTTCAAACGCCTATACAGCCGGGTCGAGTGCACCCTACAAACCACACATGAACGAAGAGTTGAGGATAAGTATCAGTATACTTATTTACGTAGCGTCAATAATGGCTTGCGTCGATTCTATATGTAATAGAGAGACTTAAGCAAGGACGGGCGCGTTTCTGGTGGCTTGAGAACATTTGTCACTGGGTTGGCCACTAACCCATCCACCAATCCGCATTGGAATAACCAGTGGGGCGTCTATGGTTGTAGCTACTAGCATATTCAATCAGCCAAAACATTTGCATAGCTTACTCACAGAGTGTCAAGTCACAAAATCAATGAAGTAATAAACTTAAAAATATAGATGGTTGCTCCTACAATTTGCATTTCCCAGCGTTAAATAAAGAGGATTACCTGCCAATGTTTTGTTCAAGTCAGTAAAATATTGGACGATCTAATTTTATTAACATTGCGGTAAGCTGAGTAGGGAGCTCCTTATCTTCGATTTAGCGTTTATATCTCTATAGACGACTATATTAGTCTTCAATTCTATACTCGAATAACATACCTACTTTCTATTTCTATAGACGACTGTCTTACCCTTCAAATCTCTTTTCAAGTTGGTAGCAACGTAAAAATATATTTTAACGATATAGATCGAGACTTACTTACATGACTAATTGTGCTCCCCAGGAGCCTCAAGTCAAACGAACTCACAAACACAAGCACATGCTCCTAGGTACGTTCATATTAACAGCATCTGATAACTTGACTAACTATCCCAGTTCATTTGCGTCTAGATCAAAACGTACCAGTTATCATGAGCGGCAGCGGATGGGTGGTGCTGTAAATTTGTTTGCTATCTTCGCTGCGACCCATAGACGTCCCACTGCTGGGCACGGGTCTCCCCCACAGACACTGCTGCGGGAGGTCTAGAGAATTCTCCATCACGTTGCTCCAATGCGGATTGGTGGAGGAGTTAGTGGCCAACCCAGTGTCGAATGTTCTTAAGCCACCCGAAGGTCTTCGACAAGGCTTAACGACTGTTTCCAGCATTGAAAACAACCGGGACCGACGGCTTTATGTGCCCTCCGAAGCACGGTAGCGTCCATGAAATTTTGCCACTAGCGGTCACCCATCCACAAACCGACCGCGCCCGTCGTTGCTAAACTCTTTCGATCACATTGAATCGAAGCGAGCCATTGGGCTATGGATGTTTGCTATCTTATACCCTTGAAATTTCGAAAAACCAGTACCATTATGATATAATTCTATGCTTAAACGTTTTAATTAAGCACATGCTCCTAGGTACGTTCATATTAACAGCATCTGATAACTTGACTAACTATCCCAGTTCATTTGCGTCTAGATCAAAACGTACCAGTTATCATGAGCGGCAGCGGATGGGTGGTGCTGTAAATTTGTTTGCTATCTTCGCTGCGACCCATAGACGTCCCACTGCTGGGCACGGGTCTCCCCCACAGACACTGCTGCGGGAGGTCTAGAGAATTCTCCATCACGCTGCTCCAATGCGGATTGGTGGAGGAGTTAGTGGCCAACCCAGTGTCGAATGTTCTTAAGCCACCCGAAGGTCTTCGACAAGGCTTAACGACTGTTTCCAGCATTGAAAACAACCGGGACCGACGGCTTTATGTGCCCTCCGAAGCACGGTAGCGTCCATGAAATTTTGCCACTAGCGGTCACCCATCCACAAACCGACCGCGCCCGTCGTTGCTAAACTCTTTCGATCACATTGAATCGAAGCGAGCCATTGGGCTATGGATGTTTGCTATCTTATACCCTTGAAATTTCGAAAAACCAGTACCATTATGATATAATTCTATGCTTAAACGTTTTAAAGTGAAAAACGTCTGCTTTCAGGCTTAAGTTTTAAAGAGTAGAAACAAAAGAACAACGATTAATTACGTCTCAAAATGAGCGTCCTTTATTTTCACCCGACCTCCATTTCACCCGATATTTTTATACTTTGTCTTCATATTTCGTTTAGAAAAGAAAACGAATAAATTCATTAGATTTTTAATAGTGTTATACGATATTTATTGCAAACTATTTTACAACAGAAGTTGTGATCCTACTTCAAAACATTTGAGTTCTTGTTTATGTTTGAAGCGCTTCATTTATTTTTTCTTGGAGGTAAATCTGAGAGTTTTTAATAAGGTAGAGAAAAGATATATTGGAGTTATTTCGGAAAATACAGGTGAAACTAATAAAAGCGTATCAAAAATACTTGTAATGGGCTGATTTAGGTTATGTTTGTTATTTGTTAGTATAGTAATTGTGAGAGTGACTGCTAAGCAAGAGGTCTTGGGTTCAATCCCCAGACCGGGAAAAGTATTATTGGGTTGTTCTAACTTGAAAATTCGAATTTTGAATTTGTGCACGTTGTATGGTTGCCATCTAAACATAACTGGTGAAAAGTTGGTGTATTCTACTTACCCTTTCAAGGAAATACAGGCGTACATGATAAGCAAAATGGCTGATGAGCTAAAATATATATATTTTACCTTCCCTATATAAATATTTATATATTTTATCTGTTAAATATTTCTTTATTATTTATGCCATAAATTCCATAAATGACTGCTTTATATCTCTCTATTTCATGTTTAACTTCAGATAGAAGAACAAAACTGTATATAATCGAAATAATATTACTCGTACGTATTCTTATCGTATACTCGCAATAAACAGTTACTTTGGAGAGTCAAATACTGCTTAACTCGCAGTAGTTCCATAACATAAAATTACGCGTGGTATTCCCAAGGTATGTTATACCTTTAACTTTACTTCAGTTGTGTTTAGGTCTCATGTAAGAGGCGGTGGCCTTTTGCGATACACCGAGCACAAATAAAAAATACGAGATATTTTACGACGAATTTCAAAACTTAACTGGAAATCGCGCGGCACTTATTCCATACAAACGTAGTCCCCAGTTTCCTCCTAGTATAATGAATAACAACAGAAGTGAAATTACTATACAATCAAAACATACCTCTGTCACGTTTTGATTTTTTCCATTATTTGATAAATAGAAGAAAAAAATTCTTTTGTAATAACCAAAATCGACCAATTTAAATGATATTTTCAGACATCCAGCAAACTGGTTATTACTAACATAAAATAAAAAAAATATCGTACAGGCAAAGCTTAGAAACTATTTTATTTAAATGAATGAATAAAATCAGTCCGGATTTCAAAAGGAGAAAACAGGGGACTACGAAAGGAGTATTTCCTCAATTTTACGTAGGTAAAATAAGTAGGTAAAAATAAATGAAGCTTGGGTAGTACTCTGTACACATTCAATTAAAAAAAACATTTGGACGAGTAAGTGCGTTCCCATTTGTGATTAAAGTACCATCATACAATAATTTTATCTCTTAAAAAATCTGTTGGTGGTAAATTAGTGAAATCAATAATAATGTGTACAATAATTTAAATTGGGAACAAGACAATCCCAATTACATACTTTCTGCTACCTTTATATTCTATGGAATTAGGTACCTACGTTTGGCAGTATAGTGGGACACGTAAAAAAAACATACGTTACCACGAAATAACCATATTTGTGAGAACGCGCTATGAATATATAATTTCTTGGATAAAAGAAGACAAAGAAATGTAGAGGTCACCAATTTTATTAATATTTATATTTAATGGTTCTATATTATTTATATATAATTATCATGTATATAATTATTTTTTAAGCACTTTTAAATTGATACAGAACTGCGTGTATGTATATTCCTCGTACCTGTGTGAATTTGTGGTTTCAAACATTGTAAATGTGTCAACGAATCCACCATTCAGTTTCAGTCATCTATCCTTTATCCATCTCTTAAGTCTGTCACCTTCCATGTCTGTCACAGTTTTTTAACCCTTGAAGACTCCCATGGTTACTTTAAAAAAAGTTTAACCAGAACACACTTTTCTGGCCAAAACATAATTCCTATTAAACAAATATTTCTCGGAAAAAATTATTATAGACACCGCGAAACCCATGGCACTTCCCTGGGATAATTCTAAAAAAGATTATAGAAAGGGCTAGAAAGTATGTAGGATCTGTACCTACAGTCGTTGTATAACCTGTAAAGATCCTACATACTTTCTACCCCCTAAACATCCAGTTGTCAAGCGACCAATGCTCCGTATTACCAGTTTTCAATGCACTTTTCCTCCCCAACAACCCTACTTCACCGGATGATGATGATTATGGTGATGAACGTGGTGCATTGACAATCATTATGTGAACTTTGTCGCTAACCTAACGTCACCGTATGTATGTGTGGAATTCCGTCTATGTATTCTACACGTGGCAGTGTAGGCGATGGAATCTGCTTCCCACGCGATAACATACGCGCGGTGGCGTGGCCGCGTGGGTTTGTATACCATTTGTATTTGACCGAGAACTCTCATTCTCTAAGTAATCGCCCTTTGCCTACAGCTAACCTCAATTTTCACGTGCTTCCGGGGCACTTTTGGTCTGACTTAGATAGCAAACAAGCTTGCAGCGCTATCCAATACCGCTAATGACATTTGTGACAAATATCGTACAGCGCTTTAAAATCAGACCGCAGTTAATTTGATGCTATTATGTTAGAATGAATCAAATTTAATTATTAATTAAATAAATAAATATCTTGGACATTCTCACACACGGACATCTGACCCCAAAGTAGGCGCGAGTCTGTAATATGGGTGTCAGAGACTGATATACATACATAGATATTTGTAAATACATACTTAAATAGATAATATTAACATCCAGACACAGAACAAATACAAGTGTTCGTCACGCGAATATTTGTCCTGAGTGGGATTCGAATCCACGACCCCTGGCGCAACAAACAGGGTCACTACCGATTACGCCAATGGGCCTGTCGCCGAATTATTTTATAAAAATGCCATTTAAAAAAAAACTAAAAACACGCGACCAAGTTACCTGAGCGAATAAAATTATCACGATAAATAAAGTAATAGGAAGGTTAAAATATCCCAATACTTTGTTTTAAAGCTGCATATCGAAAGAGGACCTGTCATTGATACCTTATGATCATAATTGAATAAGGGCTGAAGGGCAAGTTAATTAATGTTTTTCCGTTTCGGCGTTTCATCTGAAGTCCTTTTAATCGATGACTCGGCGAAAGGACGGGAGTCCAATTTAACTTCATTTCCGTCCCGTAAGTAGTTTAAGCTGTATTCAAGTACGCTGATTTTACGTTTTTAATTAGGGAAATTAATTCATTTTAAGTGAATCATATATACACAGTGCATGTGTGAAAATTATGTGAGTACAGTAGTCAGTTATGTAAGCGCTAGCATGGTACATAGCTACAACCCTTGCCGTGCCCACTGTTGAGCACGGGTCTCCCCCCGTACACAGCGGCGGGAGGTCTAGAGCCTGAGAGTTCTTCATAATGTTCTCGATGGCATGTGAAGTTTGCCAATCCACACTCAGCCAGCGTGGTGGACTAAGGCCTAATCCCTCTCATTCTGAGAGGAGACCCGTGCCCAACAGTGGGACAAAGAAAGGGTTGTGTTGTGCATGCATGCGTTTATATGTATGTTTGTATGTACTCTTAGAATTGTTCCTATCGTATTTTACTACCCATATGAAGAGCAGCGGTTGCAGGCTGAGTACACATCACACACATCACACGTTGGACAATTTTACGACGTTAATAAAGTTTCATTCGAAGTCCATTTGACCGATGACTCGTCAGAGTTCCGGGAGCCTAATTAAAACTTCGCCTGACGCGCTCCCGGTATTAATGGAACTTGCGTAAAAACTTTATTTACTATCTTTATAATTAACAGGGTTTGTTTACACTTTAGAGCAGCAAAAAAAAATGTTTCTATTGATCATATTTATGGGCATACCATTGTGTTCAAAATACGTTTTCGGTTAATTTTTTCGATAGAAGAAATTATGATATAACCATCCCAATTGAAATTCTGGCAATTGTGTATAAACAGATCTTGAATAAATTAATTACAGTCATGTAATGTATAGTAATAATGGGAACTGTTTTTATTTATGCGACATATGCTGGCCCAAGCGTACATTTTACACAGCTAGTAAAATTCTATATATAAGGCTGCTATACAGGGTTATTGGTAATTCGACGTATTCCCGTTAGGAGGTGATAGAAGTGACTATTTGTGATAATTTTGACCCCCATATGCATTATGCAAAAGTGAACCATTTTCGAGTTATCAAGCTTTTCAGCTTTTTTCAAAATAGGTCAGAAATGCAACATCAAAAATTTATTTAAAAAAAAGTATCAATTAAAATCAATTTTTTTCTTCTGATTTATAAAAACGATTAAACAATGGTTATTTATCATCATTAAAACTACAATTATCGGTCCAACTTTAAAAATGCGAGACGATTAACGATATTACTTCAATATTTTCTGAGATTTTTGTCCACTAAAATGCCTTAAAAACAAAAAGAAATTATATCAAACTTGGCTTGCAGATTGTTTTAAAAACATAACCGTTTTCTTAGCTTTCCAACAAGGCATAACAACTATGAACTTATTTTAAAAAAAACTGAAAAAAAACGATCACAAAGGAAGCAGGCGGAAATTTGTATTCGAACTAAACTTAAGTTCTTTCTTTAAAATTTTCAAAAAATTAATTAAAAACAATGCCCAATGTAAATAAAACAAAAAGTAGAAATAACCAGTTAAAGCTTAGTAATAATAACAATTAATAATAAGTAAGAATTAAGACATTTTGTAATTTTGCCTAATTAAAGTTCTTGCTCGAACGGACTTCCCCTATTGTGAGACAATACGAGAAATAGAAATCAACCGGCGTTAAGACCGGACTCCTCGTAGGCCACGGAATTGGTCCTGGTTAATGCCGGAAAACCACCAGTCCATGTTATTAATTACAAAGATATGTGCAAGAATTTATCGATGAACCAATTTTGCTCGCTTACGAATTTTTTTTTAACAAATGAAATGCTTGAAGACTTGCCTTTGGCTATAAGGCAAAACATGATATACTAGCAAGACGGATGTCACACATTTTGGTGTCAATTAGGCGATGACTTGATAGCCATTTTCCTAATCGTTGGATAGGGCGAGGACCCATTCCATGGCCTACGAGGAGTCCGATCTTAACGCCGGTTGATTTCTATGTCTGTGTGTTGATTTCTAAGTCTATGCGTTCACATGAAATCCTTAGTTTACGATGTCTTGCCTGCGTCATCCGCGGTAGAACTCAAAACAAAAATGATAAACGCAGCTAATGTGATTCGAAATAATTTGACCACTTCAGTAGTTAAGTTACACCTCAGAAAAAGAATGAGACTGCGTACGCAATAGGGGAAGTCCCTTCGAGCAAGAACTTTAATTAGGCTTAAATACAAAATGTCTTTATTGTTACTTATTATTAATTGTTATTATTACTAAACTTTTACTGGTTCTAAATTTAATTTTTAATTTATATTTTTTGTTTTATTTACATTGGGCAATAATTTTAATTAATTTTTTTGAAATTTTTAAGAACGACCATAAGTTTAGTTCGAATACAAATTTCCGCCTGCTTCCTTTGTGATCGGTTTTTCTCAGTTTTTTTAAAATAAGTTCGTAGTTGTTATGCCTTTTTGGAAAGCTAAGAAAACGGTTATGTTTTTCAAATAATCTGCAAGCCAAGTTTGATATAAGTTTTTTTTGTTTTTAAGGCATTTTAGTGGAGAAAAATCTCAAAAAATATTGAAGTAATATCGTTAATCGTCTCGCATTTTTAAAGTTGGACCGATAATTGTAGTTTCAATGTTGATAAATAACCATTGTTTAATCGTTTTTATAAATCAGAAGAAAAAAATTGATTTTAATTGATACTTTTTTTTAAATAAATTTTTGATGTTGCATTTCTGACCTATTTTGAAAAAAGGTTAAAAGCTTGATAACTCGAAAATGGTTCACTTTTGCATTATGCATATGGGGGTCAAAATTATCACAAATAGTCACTCCTATCACCTCCTAACGGGAATACGTCGAATTACCAATAACCCTGTATATTCTAATATAGATTCAAGCGGTGCACTCCTCATTAGGCGGTCCTCCTCTTAGTATGCCTCACCCCTCAAAAACATAAATTCACCGTCGTCTACCCACCGCGCTTTGAGCAAAGAAGTGCAAAAACTTACAATCATTATCTCATCAATGTAAAACTAGCGCCATCTATCAGTTTTCGAGGTAACATTCAGATAAATGTAACACAAAGAACGATATTGTGATCTTATTAAAATTTTAAGATTTCATTCAACTCTAACATGACTTAAGTTTGTCATCAATATTTAAGGAATTATGATCAAACTTCGACTTAGTTACAATAAATTTAAAGACTAGTTTACCTACCTACCTACGTACTTCTTTTTAAATGAGTAAGTAAGTAATTTAATTTAAAACGCGGCGACGAAGGAGTAATCTCGGTCGCAATTACCTAATTTCGTCTTTGGGTGACCAGATATTTTAAATCTGAGAAACTATTATAAAATCACTTGCTTTACCCGTGGCTCCGCCCATGTTAATCTTTTTCCGTGCAGTATATTCTTATCTAGTACCTCTGCCAATATGAGATGGTATAAAATATAAAAAGTGTAGACTTTTTCGACGTCAAGCTAAAAGCAAAGACTACCACTAATCAAAATCTAGCTTTAGCCGCAGTTCCTCCGACCTACGAGTATATTGACGTATTTTGATTTTATTGATAAATCAATACTTAAAATCGATTACAGATCTAATGATTATTACAGTTTGCCACCTGCATATACCATTCTGCTAATAGGACCACACAAAACTTGTAGCCTATCAAACTTACTGTAGCAATGGGAGGAGTTTCCAAATCGCTATAATTCCTAATGGCTGCCATGACAAGTCCAGGTTAGTCTAGTAAGCAGAGTTACATTCAGTCAAACTGACTGAATTTTAGTACGAGTATGAAGACTGGGGATTTTATAGTGAAAGTTCTGTGTTAGTTAATTTTCAGAATAATTCGAAGTTCACATAAATCGAATCCTTTAGATTTTGTTATTATAATAATCTTATGTGTATCTTAATATGGTTCCTGTTGAGATTTTCCCTACGAACTACGATATTGAGTGCTTCAAACAGAGTAAATCGCTCCCTCCAAGGCAGGCAACGCACCTGTGACAGGGTATATGATACTACTAGTGGACGCCCGCAGCTTCGCTCGCGTAGAATTAGACCCATTAACGACGTCTACCCATCTAACGACTTCAAAAACGGCAAAGTTTCATACTAACTTTGCACCCCCGTTTTACCCCCTTAGGGGGTGAATTTTCAAAAATCCTTTCATAGTGCTCCTCTACGTTATAAAAGGAACCCTGTGCAAAATTTCAAGTTTCTAGCTCTTATAGTTTAGGCCCTGCGTTGATATGTCAGTCAGTCAGTCAGTCAGTCAGTCAGTCAGTCACCTTCTCCTTTTATATATATAGATTACCGTGCCTGTGATGCCCCTGGTGTCGGGTGTGTCCAAAGGCGACGGAGACAAATTACCATCAGGTACCCATATGCCTGTTTGTCCGTCTCTATTTTAAAAAAAAGTAGTCATAGGGAAGGAATACCTTACTACTTTATTTTAATTACTAGTGGACGCCCGCAGCTTCGCTCACGTGGAATTAAACATGACAATAGTTTCGTTTACACCTAGTAATATTATATAGGCTATGTCACTCAGTGAAGATGCAGCTTTCTAATGGTGAAAGAATTTTTGTAATCGGTCCAGTAGTTTTTGTGTGAAAACATAAACAAATGTTTCCTCTTTATAATATTAGTATAGATGTACTGGTATCCAGAAGGCATGCTATGTCTGCATATTGACCAGCGTGGATGCTTCAATGTTCACTTTTGGGATCATCCCTTGCTATGTGTCTAAAAAGTATTGAAGACAAGTGAATTACTCAGATTTTTTTAATAACCAGGCAATTTGAAATCGTCCTGTTTTTGTACCAGATTATGTGGTCCCATGACAACTTGGTTCACAAATAGCAATTCGCGCTACAAGAAAAAAAAATCCACAAATTAAGGTCCGAAAATGAGGAATAACTTTTCCTAATGAAGGCCCACGAATATTATATTCTCTCAAACTCGCTTGGACTCATTACAATTTTGCTTGTAAGGAAGTTTAACGTTTTCTTGCCACTTGATTAGTTTGTAAGTACTTATCTTATAATTATTTTGAATTTGTTTCGTCGAGGCTCTTAATAAAATACAAATATTATAAACCTTGATTTATATTTCAATTAAAGCATATTTTATTTCTCATTTAACTTTCTTTTCTTTAGATGTAGATACCTACTTACGTCGAGTACATACAAGGGGGACTTTAGCTAGTTTGGTAGGTATGGCCTTAACCCTCCGATTCCGAAAGGATACCCAAGTTTAAGGTAGTGGGGGTAGATCTATACCTTTTTAATAGGTACGTTTTTAGGTTTGTCTGAAGGCGAACTTTATAATTGATTTTGGTCAATTTTATTCGTCCGTTGAGATATAAACTAATTTCAAATTGTAATGGAGTAGGCTTGGCTGCGAAGATATATTTCAGGACCATCAAAAGGTTCCGAGACGACGATTCCAGAAATTTATTCTAAACTGGGCCAGCCTGATCTGAAATCAGAATAAATTGTAATCACAGTTGAAATCGTACGGCACTGAAATACTAAAACTAGCCGTCATTTTAAAAGCTTTTATTTAACTTCACTCGTATGTATCATGTATGTATGTCCTGGAATCTTGCAATCAATATTTCACCCACTTCCACTGAAGCTATCGAGCTGAAATTTGGCACACATATTTGGTTCCGATGACAATGCATGAAAATAAAAAAAAAGTTTTATAAAGCTTTTTTTTTTAAAAAAAATTTTAACGGTATAATTATTAATGTTACTACGTTAATCTCTTATTTTGAGATTTCCAAGATTCAAAATTATTTTACCTATATTTCGTACACATCATTACATTATCGACTGCGAGCTACACCAAAGAGTATCTACAAGTTATCAAAATCTTGCTTCACCCGCATTTTATCATCATAATCCAACATAGCCATAAATTGATTATCAGACCATCCTTTACATACAAAAAGCCAAACATTAATATTCTACGCATAAGCTTTCCAAATGAAGGAGTTTCGAACGATTATTACAATTTTCTGTCAGTTTCATGGCAATTTCCCGGGATATATCCCGGTAGAGTGATATATGCCATTTTATAAAGTATTTTATAAAGTGTTATAAAGTATTTTATAAAGTGGCGTATGTCACTTTCCAGCCCCTACACATATGCAAAAAATAATGTCGATCCATCATTCCGTTGAGGCGGAGAAGATGGATAAACCAACAAACACACTTTTCCATATACATTATATGTAAGGATAAGGATTAGCTTTATAACGAACAATACGATCAAGGTGTAATTTATGGCAGCGAAAAAGTAAACCTAATCTTGAAATCGAATAGGAGCCGAAAATTGGAAAAATTGGAGGCTTTTATTGGAATTTCTCTTCGTCGTTCGAAGTTAATTTAAACATAACTTTTCAGAACTCTACAATCTATCTACTATCTACAACCCATAGACGTCCCACTGATGGGCACGGGTTTCCCCACAGTCACAGCTGCGGGAGGTCTAGAGCATACTCAACTACTGTACTGCTGCAATTTGCTGTGCAGATTGGTGGAGGGGTTAGTGGCCAACCCAGTATCGAATGTTTTCAAGTCGAAGCACAGCCCGAAGGTCTTCGACAAGGCTTAACAATTGTTTTTTTAGAAAACAACCGGTACGTAACGTGCCCTCCGAAGCACGGCAGCACCTTACATTTTACCACTAGAATAATTATTTATTTATTTTGCCACACAAAGAAAAAATGTACCACTTGTCTTTTCGCTCTGAAATCTGAGTATTACGATAAGTGATCGATGTTTGTCAAAGATGTCATTGGTGAGCTCTTCGAGCTGCTCGAAGCTCGTTCGAGAACTCATTAATATTGTAAACTTCACCTTAACCATAAGCCCCCGAACTTACATGTTGTGCTACATGTCTACGGAGCACAACCTATTCGCAGGTAAAAAGCAAATTTCCCATTCCTATACGCAGGGACCGCATTATTTATTCATGGCAAGTACTTAATCGAAGGCTTTACGGAAGGGTCTAGGGCGATCGATTGATCACGTCAACTCAACCTTGTGATAAAATGTCTAGTTTGCGACTACATTTGCGACCGATCCGATGACAGAATTGAGAAACCAGCCAGTATTTTTGTGCATAGCATACGTACTTTACACGAGTAATCTTTCTGTCTCTCTCTATAGTATGGTATAAAAAAAGGTGCCATGTTACAGGAGGTGAGCTTATGCCATACACTGGACACAAATCCAAACTATACAGCTAAGCAGCTAATAATAAAAAATCATAAAATGGTCATCCTGTACGTGTGCCGAAAACACAGCTTTTTAACTGTTTTATGTTCATTATACCCACCCGATGTATGTTCATTATGCCACCCGAAGGTCTTCGACAAGGCTTAACGACTGTTTCCAGCATTGAAAACAACCGGGACCGACGGCTTTACGTGCCCTCCGAAGCATGGTAGCGTCCATGAAATTTTGCCACTCGCGGTCACCCATCCACAAACCGACCGCGCCCGTCGTCGCTTAACCCTTTCGATCACATTGAATCGACGCGTACCATTGGGCTATGGACGCTACTTAACACATAGGTGATCGTTGGTGGAAAACTGAAAGCTTGGAACCAAGCTGTGGCGACACGTGGGGTAGTTGTTCCACCTACGCAGGCCCTTATTAAGACTCAGCGAAAATAAAACGTCTCAAAATATTTATGGTAAAATATATCGTTCCAACACGGCGTCTGATACATTTTGTTGATGTATAGCTTTCGTTTATCTCAATCCCGAACTCGGTCTTTTAGCATTTTGTAGCTTACCCTCAGATCCAGTGATGTTTATAAATTGGGATATTATGCACTATGTAGCGGTGACAGCCCAGTGGCTATCGAACTCGCCTCTCACTCGAGCGGTCTGGGTTCAAACCCCAGTGTTAAGCACCAATGACTTTTCTAAGTTATGTGCGATTTAAGAAATTAAATGTTACTTGCTGTGACGGTGAAGGACACATCGTGAGGAAACCTGCATGCCATTCATCATAAAGTTCTCGAAGGTATGCGAATAAATGCGAAAGTAAATCTGTCAGTCTGTCTGTCATACATACACTACACTATTATTAAAGTAAAAAAAAAAACATTAACATAAATAAGTGATCGGTCAAAATATTCCTTTAAGTCAAAGAATTCATTATTGAGCAGCACATTATACAGTTCCCTTTTATAATCCTTAAAACTAAAATTATTCAAAGCAAGCGGTTCATTTCTTTGGACTACCTTAGGCATTCATAGATGTTATGGTATTTACAATAAAATGAAAAAGTGACAGAATGCGGCATACGCCAATTTAGCGCCATTCAAAGTCAAATTAACGTCCACTCTACGTAATTTAAACACAAAGAGATGTCCGATATGTAACGTTGGAAAAAGATTTTTAAAAATAATAGTGCAACATTCTAGTGCAGTAATTTTTATTTGTTTTTTTTTTCTACCATGGACTCCTTTCATGTTTTTACTGTCTTAACCTAGGCGTCACAGATCATGCCAGTTTGTGTTGATATCTAGTTTCAATATGATAATTAAAGCATCATTTTTTGTAGTGAAAGATGTGTAACCACAACAAAAAACATTGTCAATGCACAAAAATAAGTTTAAAACACCTGTTCGCAAATCCCACGTTTAGCGTTCACTCGGCATCGTCTTAAAGTCATATATATAAACATATTAATATAACTATATAAACGTTACAGAACCCCAAACCTAATTAGTTTTGGTTTTATGGTTCTTTCAGAGAATATGACGTACCTACACGAGATAACGTTTTCAGAATAAGTTAAGGCAACATTGCATTGTGATGGAGCCATAAAGCGAGTTGACCTTTCACTTCGACCAACAATAAAGTGTATTGTTAGTTTTCAATGTACGTGGACGTAAAATGGTTGGTATTGTCTAGAATTTATCTCTTAGAATTAACCTTCTCGGCCTCTTTCCAGCACTGTTGAGAATCTTTACTTATATAAATAGATAAACAAATAAAAAAAAACGAGTTTGCTTTTGAGTACACGAAAAAATTAAAACTTCTTTAGCTCCATCTATATGTACACATATATGTATATAATGTTTATATATGTATATATGTTTAATGTATACATGTATATACATATACATAATTAATGTATTGAACAAATATTAATTTATAAAATTGTTCAAAAATGAAATGAAATTACGAAACTATCAAGAAATCACCATTCGCGTAGCGCTAGCAAACTCGCAAACGAACTACTGACTGATGTATATATATATATTTCATGCACTGGGTATGAGAGCAAGAGAGAAAGAAAATGAAGTTTCACCCGTAGTTCGGACGATATTAATCAATGATAGCCTTCAATCGATTGCATATTGATCGATAGTTAATCATCGATCAAACATCGAACAATATTCGGCAGTGTGTTGTTTATTTCACCAACAATGCATTCTCCAGGCCCTCTACTACATTTGTGCAAAAATAACGTAATTCCATCATTCCGTTTAGGGGACAAACCAAGAAACTAACAAACCAACAAACAGACATTCCCATTTATATATTACTAAAGATTAGCGCACACAAATGGATTCCCTGTGTTGTTAAGAGTCACTGTAGCCAAACATTCTAAATTGCAGGTACACCCAAGCTAAACCTAACGCTATCTAACGCGATCATTAAGTAGGCGATCAGCAGTGTGAAATCCCCACGTTCTCTCAAACAAATTCATCTATGTAGAATTTGAGAAAGCGATCCAATTTTAAAGGCTCAGCGCTAATATTTCACGGCAACCCTTAAAGCACGAAGCTGTCAGCGAGGCAATGTATTTCTCTGAGTGCCAACGAGAATACCTCGTATGTGGCTTATTCGAGGTTTCTTCGAACAAATTCTAAGCTCGCAAATTATAGAAAAGAAAGATTAATTACATTTGCAGGAAAACGATCTTGGATAATATATCGATATAAAATTTTGATTCTGATAATTATAATTTAAGACGCATAGATTAATCAACTAGTCCCAATCTTAAGTACTTTAAAACTTTTAAAGTATCTCTTGTGCTAGTCGAGGTACCGTTAAAAAGATACCTAAGATTGGGACTAGTTGATTAATCTATGCGTCTTAAATTATAATTATCAGATTCAGAATTTTATATACATTATCCAAGATCGTTTCTTCTGAAATACCTAAAATATTGTAAGTTGTATGTTTGTCCTAATACGCCGTTGCTGCCGCAATATGTCGATATCCACGCGACCTAAGCTTCGGGCATCAAACAGTAGGTAGGTATAACTTTAAGAAATGGTACGTGGAAAATCTATTATGTTATCGCCTTTGTTTTGTCCACATAACTTGTATATCCAAACTTAAGTTAAAGTTATAGTTATTGTTTGAAAACGACTCGCATTTCTTCACAAACTCGTACACGCCCCATGTCGTATGAACAGGGAGCGATATAAATCTCCGCGCGTGTTCGTGTTGCTTTGTTGCCAATTTCAATGATTTATTATCGCTAAACTACACCTCGCTGTAACATCTATTCCAGGTTGTTGTTCAGAACTATTGAACGGTTGATAAAGGCTGAAATAGGCACGTAACACTATGCTTAAAGGGCTTTATAATCTTTATGATTTATGAAAATGCCATGTAAGTTGAAGAGTAGTAGGCCTAATGTACAGATAGTGGGTTGGTCATATTGAAAAAAAAAAAACAGGGAATGATTTATTGATATGTACGTAAAATAATTAAGGAGCTACAAGCTCACCACAAGTTCATTGTTCTAACTTAAAATGTCGATTGGTATATAATAGTGTTTTGCGTGAGAATAAATTTCTTATTCTTCTTCTACAAGTTAGAAATCATTGGCGGACATGGGACTCCTACATCTGAGAAAGCCTGTAATATTGTGAAGATGAAATAATGTCGTATTCAGCAGAAAATTATAACTGCAACAAAATCTTCTTCATGTAATTTGGCTGCTATTTTTATATCTCTATAGATACATTAATACTCCCATACTAGCGACTTAATACCACTAAAAGCGATTTTTAGTTTTAGCTTGATAGAAGCTATTAGATATAGAAAGGCGTGACAATTCTAAAGAATCAAATAAATAAATAAACTAAATTATAAACACACTCACATCCCTGCAGTAGGCCTAGGCCTATGTAGATAGACAGAGAGACCTTTCCTCCTTTTACGCAGCGCTGTAGGTGCACTTACGTTGATGAAATTCGGAGTTAGGGGTGATTCCCTCTATTCGGGCAATTGTTCCAGGGGTAAATCCCGATATGAATTCCCCACTGTTAGGTGTGGCTTGCTCCCACGCCTAACAACCTTTGTTGCATGGTGGCGGATAGACACAGGAAACACCATAATTTGACATCCATGACCCGACTACAAATATTTAGTTGCGAAATAAATATATGCCCCAGCTTTAATTCGAACCCGTCAAGCATCACACATTATGAACAATTTGAAGCTTTTACAACTATTCCTTATCGTTTTTTTTTTTTAAATGACACCGAAATGAAAATAAAATTGACTTCAACAGGAGTAGCGTATTCTTAGCGCAAGTGTGAAAGTTCTATTAAAGGGAGATTGTTTTCGTCCCATTATCGTGCGATCTTCAGCTCAACGGACGAAAACTAATTAAAGTCTATGTAATATTATCGTTTAAATTTAATCTTCTGTGTGCCATTACACTTATTTGTGAATACCGCGAATTTTTTTAGTTGATACTATGATGGAAATAAAAACACCATATTTTCAAAATTTTCTGCAATTATGTTATTAACTTTCTCATATTCATTTATTTTTGAACCTGGGGATAATTAAGGATTTTAACTATCCCCTAAGGTAATTAGTGTGTTAAACCCATCCCTAATGTTTTATTCAGAGTTTGTCATAAGCGCCTGATCCCAGTAGTAGGTACCATTGAACTAATGCTGTTTATGCAATTCAAAATTAGTCCCAATAATCCCGTAAACAAAAAAAATTACAGTCGGCTCGTAAATTGCAGGACTATTTTGTTACAAATGTGCAGATGGCCTGGTTATTTTTATTTATGGTCAGATATATTATTTTCAAATGTAAATTGAATCGCTTTTGCAGATCCACATTAGTTTGGAGGATGGACAGTAAATGAAAAAAAAATTAATCGTCGTGTTTCTTTTAAAAATAATTATTCTACCTACTACATACTTACTAATAAACAGACATATTATCAGATAATTAATATATGTGGACAGACTCGTGGTTACATAAATATTATGTTTGTTTCATTGTGATTGTAATGGGACTAATTTTGTCTTGCACAGTCGTTTGCTATCTTATATGAATTTAATTATAAGTACTGAAATCAATATTGAAATATTAAATGTCAGAGCTTAATGTAATTTGGGTTTTGATATACAGAAGCCGTGAAACTAAATTTATTTATGAACTTGTAAAGGACAAACGACTGCGACGAATATTGAATTTTATACATTCGACAGAATACTTCTATTATAACGATGTAAGCCTTTTCAACCCTCTTGATACTTTGTATAGAACAAATAACGGGTAGATATGACGCAGTATATTTACTGAATAAAAAATAAAAATAGATTCTAGAACGAGCTTAGTTTGAATGAATACGAGTATGTGTGACTGACGTGAACAGCAATAACAAAAATAAAAATTCCATGGAATTAGTGTGAGTAATTTTTAAGCGATGACAGCACAGTGGCTATCGGACTTGCCTCTCACTCGAGCGGTCCGGGTTCGAATCCAAGCGGCACGCACCAATTACTTTTCTAAGTTATGTGCGATGGCATATTTATCGTAGGTGCGATTTAAGAAATTTAATGTCACTTGCTGTTACGATGAAAGAAACATCACGAGAAAACCTGAATGATTAAGAGTTCTCCTTAATGTTCTGAAAGGCGAGTGAAGTCTGCCAATTAGCCATTGTCCAGGTGGTGGACTAAGGCCTAACCATTCCCAATCGGAGAGGATGCCTGTGCCCTACAGTGGGGCAAAAGAATAAAGTATTGTATATTATAACGAGTAAACGTTTTTATAAAGAGTCATCGTCCCAACTTTCGTTAACTGACTTTTATAATTTTTACATAACTTAAAGTCATGTCACTTCTATTCCTATCAATCCCTTATAGTTTTAGCATAGCGGGGTTTGTGAGGATGAAATATTTTAAAGAAATGGAATAAATTTCCTCATGTCGAACGTTCGAACGAAAATAAGCGGAGCAGAAGTCAAATATATTACTTGAGGTTGTGAGTGACGTCGGTTGAGACGAGTATGAGTTTAATTTGAATATATCACACCTACAGGTTGTATGGTGCCATGAATTGAGCTCAATTTTTCAAACTTCAACATATAAAAAGAGAGTCGTGATTAGATTGAAGCTTTGTCTGCTGAATCAAGGCAATCACGACTGATTTCAATACCGTTTTGTAGTACATAGAACACTAATATTATAATGGCGAACGTTTGTAAGTGTGTTTGTAAGTATGTTTGTTACTTCTTCACGCTCAAACGGCTGGACCAATTTTATTATGGACCAAATTTGGTATGGTAGTAACTCATACCCCAGATTAACATCTACCACAACCCTTTCTTTGTCCCACTGTTGGGCACGGGTCTCCCCTCAGAATGGGACGGATTAGGCCTGAGTCCACCACGCTGGCCAAGTGCGGATTGGCAGACTCACATGCCTTCAAAAACATTATGAAGAACTCAGACATGCAGGTTTCCTCACTATGTGTCCTTCACCGTTACAGCAAGTGACATTTAATTTCTTAAATCGCACACATCTTAGGAAAATCATTGAGGCGTGCCGCTTGGGCTTGAACCCGGACCGCTCGACTGAGAGGCGAGTTCGATAGCCGCTGGGCTGTCACCGCTTTTACTAACACCACCGCACTATTAACATACAGGATACTTTTTATCCCAATACTTTGTTCCCTTGGAATAAAAATAAACAGTTTCATAATAACTAATAATACAACCCTAGAGATATAGTATGGAAATGGAAGTGAGAATCAACTGTGGCAGCGCTTTGGCAGTTCAATATTCAAATCTTGAAACCACATGAGGACGTGGATACGTGATGTAATCCGGATACTTTTGGATTTTTATCCATACTGTAGGTAACAAAATCAGAACAAAGAACATACAGGTCATAAAATCGTGAAACTACTTGAACCACCATAATGTTTACATTTTCAATTTTCACCAGTAATGTTTAGGTCTCTCGTAATGATTGGTAAGCTTATGATTGAGCTATGATTTAGCTATTTGAGCTATGATTTAAATGATTGGTACCTGCACCACCGTGCACAAATTCAAATTTCGAGCTGGGAATGACATGATGGACATGAAAATTTCATGTTGGAAGCACGAGATCGAACCATGTTAATGAATCTTAGTTTCGACTTTCACCGACTGTACTTGCGGATTCAATGTCGTTAGATGGTGTCGGTAACAATATAATAATCCCACGTTACTAATTCTCATATGTTAAAACAACCGCAACCAATCTGCGGTTGCTATTGCAGGGAATGCAAATTAGCAAATTGCGCATACCCAGGGCAATGGATTGTCATAATACTAGGCTACGTTATGCGGTTAATTAAGTGGTTATATGGGGTTAAGTTTATATAGTCGAGAGATTTTTACTTTCTGTGTAGGCTCCACTTCATCTACCTTTAGTATAATAGTATGTATATATATTATAACAACAACAGAGATAATAAATTACAAAAATAAGAAAAATCATAATATTATTTCGTACAGCAAGCTGTGTACTTTTTACTAAAATATCGTGGACAAAGATGTATGAAGTTTTTATGAAGGAAGAGTGTAGAAACCTGTTTTTTTTATATAATATACATTAGAAATACATTATGTCACGTTTATAGTATTTTTTCACAATGTCACATAAAATACTAGTTTGGATTAAGTCTATGATTATGGCAATAGATAATTAAAGTTTTTAAGAATAACGATCAAACTTAAAATTTAAAAATTAATAATGGTCGACTACTCGACCACTAACATAATTAAATCGTTCAGTCATAGTTACTACAAAACTAATAGTAGAAGAAGTACTAAGAAGTAAATAAAATATTTACTACGCCTAGGTGCTTAAACTGAGAGAAAACACTCGGTAATTCATTGGAATGTCGCTAACAATGTTAACACTGGCAAGTAATTAATTGACTATTTACTCTGTGGTGGAAACGTTTACTGAGGTTTTCCGCTACAGTAGAATCCAAGGAATCTTGCATTCTTAATTTAAAATGAAATTGCTCATTATTATGAAGAGGTAAAATACCGAACGGATTTAACGTTTTTAGTATTTAAACTTCGAATTCAAGGACTTTTTGCTCAGCAGGTACAGCTAGTTTCAAAATCGTTGTAGGTACGTACTAGGTATTAGTTTTGCACTAGTTCTCAAGCAAAATTGATACATTGATAATCCAATCGAATTAGCGATTTCGTGTTCGATCAACGATTACAAGCCATTTTGTTTTGCGTCGTTTAAATTTCCTTGACACAGAAAGAAGTACCAGGTAAATAAAAGAAAAAACTTAAGAAAAAGGAATACGTATACAATGTATTAAAATGCACTGAATTATAAGTTAGCTGGTCTATTTCGTATGGAAATTCGTCTACATACCCAAAGTGTGACTGATCCTTATATAACCTTAGTGAATACCGCGTGAAATCACGAGAATTACTGCAAAATAATAATATTCTTTTAACGTCATCATTCATGTGTGTAATTTATAAGCCAGATTATTTCGTTTGATTATTTTGTTTGTGACCGTCGGTTCAATACAAGATAGAGAAAAATCAAATCTAAAGAAGGCGACGTAAGAGTCGGTGATTGTTAAGGCGACTGCTAAGCTAGTGGTCCTGGGTTCAATCCACGAGTCGGGCAAAGTATTTTTTTTTTGTTTTGGGTTTTTGGTTTTTCTGAATTGTGCCTGGAGTATGGCAATAGGCTTACCAACACATGCGACCTAAATAACTGGTTGAAAACTGATTACGTACCTAGGCCTCTTCGGGAATATACAAGCATGATGTAATGTTATGTTACGTACTTATTCGGTGACGTGTCGTAAAGGTCTGTATGACCATTGACCATACAGCAAAAGACCATTCGAAAATAAAAGTACCTACGTAAAACTAAAAAATCTATGACGTGAAAAAAGTAAAAAGTTAAACGAAGAAATACCTTTGAGATAATTATGAAACGTCAGTTTATTACGCTGAAAATTTCGTGAATACTAAGGGTGAGTTCTCATAAATGATGCATTGTATGCATGTGGGAAAGTCAGTATTGATCGCATCAATTACCGGCGTTGAATACAGCAACGTTTAAAGCTTAAACTCCAATTTGGCCCAAAATGGGACCTTGAGTTAAACGAAGCTTTCACGTAACAAACGTTTAACGTTGAAACTGATGTCGGTTTTGAGCTAAGCAAGCAAGCTTATTACAAAGGCAACATGTCGTAATGTCTCGCTGTTCTGTTTCTTTTGATTATCACAGAAGCTTGAAAGTAAAACATATATTTATTTATATGTAACGTATTTATTTATATAAAATAGCAAGCGAGCATGCATCATTGCCCATCCGATGTCAGATTCAGATTCATTTATTTTTCATTATATGGTATTTTGTATACGCTTATTGAACTCTTTTATCTACCGCTGGTTCACAAAGTCGATGCTACCGAGAAGAACACGGGAAGAAACTCGTAGTTACTCTTGTCAAAATTTACAATTTTTATAATTTGATCAAGTTGCATTATTATTGAACAAGTGGAGCTGGAGATACATCGCACCAAGCGATTCTATCGTTCAAGTAGTCTTTTATTTTATAGAAAGCTTTAATAAGGAGGTTTTGTTTAATGTAAGATTTAAATTTAATCTCTGAGAGACAAGTAATATTTCCGGGTATTTTATTGTAGAAGCGACCTTCCTTACTAATCAACTAACTTAACAACTTTCGTACTAATCAACCGAACCGCGTAACCATGAGTGCTTTGATACCTACTCATAGTAGGAATTAGGTATAACTATAAATGATTTTTGACGACCAGTTGATCGTAACTCTACGGTTAAATTGAGTGCTTTGTAGGATCGTAAAACCATGACGGAGAGCCTTACCTTACTTAAGAGCACTTGGTAAACGTTACTGGTACGGCACTCGGTGATAAATAGACGTTTAAATACCAATCTGAAGTGATCTGAAGGCAGACAGAGGTACGTCACCCACTCTTCGCCAGTTATTTAGGTCCCACGATGATTCGACGGGCCCGTTGGCGCAATCGGTAGTGAGCCTGCCTGTTGCGCCAGAGGTCGTGGGTTCGAATCCCACTCACAAATATTCGTGTGACGAACACTTGTATTTGTTCTGTGTCCGGATGTTATTATTATCTATTTAAGTATGTATTTAAAAATATCTATGTATGTACCCTGTAGTGCTCAGTGTCACCCTTGTCATAAAGGGTACGTTAATTGGCTCGTTACCACACCAGTGCGCCAGCAAACGTCCGTTCTCGCCCGTGGCTAATACGTGACTGTTTACCCCACTCCCGTGTGCTCGAGACAACGTCATGTTTAACAGATTATATATAGATCGCATACACTACATCCCTTCCTTATTATAAATTTATTAATCGAGAACATTAAGATAGCAAACGACCCCGCAGCACCACCCATTCATTTGTTAATTTAATTTTTTTTTTTTTTTTTCAAAGTTCTCAAACATTGCAATTGGAGAATTAAATATTTCAATCTTACTTACATATGGAATGCATACTTCTATGTATTTTCTTTCTTATATGAGTTACCTTCTGGTACTGTATACGTAACCATAATTATTTGTCTAATTAACACCAAATGTACGCTTTCAAACGTAAGATTTAGAAAAATAAGCAAAATTTGTTTCGTGTACAACTGACGTTGGGCTTATACAGGCTGATAGCGTGTACGCAAATGGTCTCGCTTATCTTTTTCGCTCT
Source organism: Carterocephalus palaemon (assembly GCA_944567765.1). NCBI lineage: Eukaryota > Metazoa > Arthropoda > Insecta > Lepidoptera > Hesperiidae > Carterocephalus > Carterocephalus palaemon. The sequence goes on from OX155641.1 coordinate 3,224,871, forward strand.
AACATATGAGTATCTATGTTATTTTTCTTTCACATTGCCAATCTATTAAGTATTATACCAGTTGATCAGATCGTTAGTAACAGTCCAGCCAGCAACCGCGCCGCGTTTGGTGCGTTGGTGGCGTATTTACCTCTTGTAATATAATGAGTACTGTTTTTTTTTTTTATTAGTCATCAACGGATATCATATACTACCTCGTATAGTCGCAATTGCAGTCAATAGGAAGTACTAGGTTTCTAGTTGTGTTTTCACAAAGCCTAAGATTGTATTCGATCTTGTAAACTGGCATGTTACACCATCCGGATGTCGATACTATATATTTAAGTATGTTTTTAAAATGTCCATACATGCATATGAGACTCTGACACCCATAGCACAGGTAAGTACCCAGTTTAGGGTCCATGATTTTTATTTATTTATTATTTAATAAAGTATCGCTCTAAAAATCCATATGTAGATCTCGTAGATTTATGAAACAACTAGAAATAAATGAGCTAGGTACCTATCTCACGACGAGTAAGTACATTCCTTAGTACTACATCCATCCTTCAAAAAGTATTGGATACTCGGCGTGCCGTTTTCTATCACCATTACAATGGCCCTATCCCAATACATAAGTCACAAAAAGGTATTGAGTAAAGAAAAATATCAGTATAAAATAGACATTAATTGATACGGACATAGGCCTTTCCCAAAATGCAGGCCTCCAAAGCAATGCTTACGGAATGTGTATTAGAATTTATAATAAGATATCCGAACCTATACAAAACTTGATGATTTTTTTTTTTTTTTTTATTGTGACAGCATAATCTAAGTGACCCATTAATTTACCTACTATGACATTTGCATACCACCCAGTGGTAAGAGTGAGGGACTACCTTTAATTGTAGCATCAAATTGTGCTACTTAAAATATGGAACGTACTTACAGCATAGCAGCGTAGTTACCGACACAAAGCATAGGTACCGACAACCTTTCCCTTCGACGGCTGAGCAACCATACCCTTCGTTGGCCGCGTTTGGCTTTTTATAGGCACGGTCGGGTAGTTGACCGCTTAGTGAGGGTAGATCGTGCGCCGTCCTCGGCTGCACCTTGGACTTCTTCAGGAGCATTGGTTACACCACTTTTCTTTAGTAGGTAGGCATTATCCAATCATTTGTAACCACTGGCTGTTGCAGCTGTCACCGTAGCACCGCGATCGCCTAGCGCACCTGTAACACGACGCATCAAATGCGCCCGTCCGACGATGCATCTTGTGCAGACACGGGTATTCCCATTACAAGTGCTATATCCGATCTAGGCTTACGAGTACGTACGCGGTGCCAGCATGGTATGCTCTGGCGGCGCCACGCAGCGCAAGCGTCTCCAGGCCCAGCAAAACCTCGCCCTGCGAGAAATCACAGGAGCGGGGCGCTACGTCCGGAACGCGGTGATAGCGCGCGACAGCAGGCTGGACGTGTTATGTATAACCGCGCCGACAATGGGCATCCTCACCTAAGGGGGATAGCGCCGCTGCACGCGCGCAACCCTGAAGGCCGACCGCTACCTAGAGAGCTGTTGGACCTTCTTCCCCCCGACCATCTAGGGGGAATTCGCGACATACGGCTAGTCGCGTGCGCGACGATCGACTGGCTCCCACGCTCAACAGCGGGGAAGTCACCGACGGGGTTTACCCCTGGAGCAATTTCCCGGATAGAGGGGATCTCCCCTTATTCCGAATTCCCTCAGCGCAGGATTGCCTACAGCGCCGCGCAAGAGGAGGAAAGGTGACAGACCTGTCTGGTATTCCCACTACGAATCCTGTGCAAAAGGGAAACAACCTGGTGACCATCATCTTTTCCATTGCTTAAATCTTAAAGCAACTGTAGCGTTGTCTCCTTCGAAATCTAGCTTTTCCGGAGCTGGCAATAAGTTTGTAAATTTCGTGGTAGGTAGATATGGGGCGACCTAGAACTGAAGTAAATCTTGGTAACTACAAGTTTACAGTATATTATTAATTCATCCCCACATCTACATACAGTCAACTAGTATCATAATGCATTTACTTCCTAATACGCAATCACGTACGATTTTCAATTTAATGTAGGTTCGCACTACCTAAACACACGATCACGTACGATTTTCAATTTAATGTAGGTTCGCACTACCTAAACACACGATCACGTACGATTTTCAATTTAATGTAGGTTCGCACTACCTAAACACACGATCACGTATGATTTTCAATTTAATGTAGGTTCGCACTACCTAAACACACGATCACGTACGATTTTCAATTTAATGTAGGTTCGCACTACCTAAACACACGATCACGTACGATTTTCAATTTAATGTAGGTTCGCACTACCTAAACACACGATCACGTACGATTTTCAATTTAATGTAGGTTCGCACTACCTAAACACACGATCACGTACGATTTTCAATTTAATGTAGGTTCGCACTACCTAATCACACGATCACGTACGATTTTCAATTTAATGTAGGTTCGCACTACCTAAACACACGATCACGTACGATTTTCAATTTAATGTAGGTTCGCACTACCTAAGCACACGATCACGTACGATTTTCAATTTAATGTAGGTTCGCACTACCTAAACACACGATCACGTACGATTTTCAATTTAATGTAGGTTCGCACTACCTAAACACACGATCACGTACGATTTTCAATTTAATGTAGGTTCGCACTACCTAAACACACGATCACGTGTGATTTTCAATTTAATGTAGGTTCGCACTACCTAAACACACGATCACGTACGATTTTCAATTTAATGTAGGTTCGCACTACCTAGACACACGATCACGCACGATTTACAATTCATGTAGGTTCGTACTACCTAACACACGATCACGCACGATTTACAATTTCATGTAGGTTCGTACTACCAGTTACACACGATCACGTACGATTCACAATTCATGTAGGTTCGTACTACCTAACACACGATCACGCACGATTTACAATTTCATGTAGGTTCGTACTACCAGTTACACACGATCACGCACGATTTACAATTTCATGTAGGTTCGTACTACCAGTTACACACGATCACGCACGATTTACAATTTCATGTAGGTTCGTACTACCAGTTACACACGATCACGCACGATTCACAATTCATGTAGGTTCGTACTACCTAACACACGATCACGCACGATTTACAATTTCATGTAGGTTCGTACTACCAGTTACACACGATCACGCACGATTTACAATTTCATGTAGGTTCGTACTACCAGTTACACACGATCACGCACGATTTACAATTTCATGTAGGTTCGTACTACCAGTTACACACGATCACGCACGATTCACAATTCATGTAGGTTCGTACTACCTAACACACGATCACGCACGATTTACAATTTCATGTAGGTTCGTACTACCAGTTACACACGATCACGCACGATTCACAATTCATGTAGGTTCGTACTACCTAACACACGATCACGCACGATTTACAATTTCATGTAGGTTCGTACTACCAGTTACACACGTATAGTATTGTTATCGCATTAATGTAATAATAGTTAATGCAATAAGTACGTATACTTAAAATTTTCGACACTATTAAGTTTATTAAATCATCAGAAGATAGCTAATTAAATTACCAACTTTGATTGTAATCCATTAAAATTATTAATTACTAAAGTAATTATATAATATATAGTAATTATATATAGTAATTATATAATATAAATTATTAATTACTAAAAAATAATAGCGTAACTAGTGTTGCCCATGTAGTACTCAGTTTCCGTCAGACTATTGATGATAGAATAAAAATTAAATAATGTACTACGACTTTGCAGACACCTCATTATTTACAAAAGTGTCGCAATACCATATATCCAACTACTGTAGTTATGCCACTATAACAACTTTTTTTTACATTTTAAAAGTTGATATAATTTGCTCACAATAATCAAACCACATTATTCATCCCTCTGTATCAGTCCTTAACGCATAAAATGATATTTTATTAAAGACCGTTTCAATACCTGTAAAATACTTCCCAAATTGTTAAAATCGGAAATTCCATTCAAAACATACCTATAACGAATTTAAAATGTCCGTCTAAGGAAAATAATGCATTTATAAAATAAAGCGGTGTGGGTGGCCCCGCGCAGCGTAGTCTCAGATATATTACTTATTCTTCAGCGACCCGTAAATATGTTACTGCATGTGTTGTTTGGCCGCATACGGCCGATCGGCAGTTGAGTGTTCAAAGGATGAATAGAATTGATGAATTGCTTCATATTAGCAACAAATGTTTGCAGTCGAATTAATTAATGGAAACATAGGATATGTAGGTACCCTTCATCTCGATGATCCCCGAAGAGTATCTGTATCCATGTTACATGTCACACATGTCCACAATATTGATTAAAATCTTTTCGTTTTACACCCATATGAGCAATCCTTCAGGTAGGCAATTCATTTTACACAGTACAGATTAAAATCTATACGTTTTTTTTCCTTTAAGAACAATCCTTCAGGTAGGTGTAAGTACCTAGTTATGAGTTTATGATACAAGAAATCAACCTATCTAGGTCAATACTTAGTACCGTTATGGCTTATTAAATTACCAACTTTAGTTGTAATTCATTAAAATTATTGATTACTAAAGTCATAGCCTCGAATAAATAATAGCATAACTAGTGTTGCCGCTGTTGTTCCGGTATAATATTACTCAAAACTTCGTCAAGCCAATATAAAACCACCACACAGTTTACGGTAAGTAGTTGTAATGTATTGGAAACAATGGCGGTCCCACGAACAAGACATTCCGTGCCTAACATTGCACGAGTCTCACCACTCTAGATTTAGTTTAGTAATAAGTTAAAATGTAATTTTCTATTGAAGAAAATTAAATAGTTTATAGAACTTAACGTCTTGACTACCTAATTTCACCCTGCCGCCGATATGTAACTTACATACCTACACGATACATAATTCTAAGTGTTCACTGAGTGCGATGCGTTATAGTGATGAGTAGGTCGCGAATCATAAATGAGTTTGTAAGAGTAGCCTATTTTTTTTTTGTAATGAGCGCGCACAATGTCCCACTTCAAATGAGGCGAAGTGTATATTGTTCGTCGCGATACATTTGAAGTACTGACTAGAACGACTAGGAATTCGAACTCAATTTTATGAATAATAAAAACTGTAATAATTTGTTTACAATAATCTGCCGCGATACCTGCCTACCGCATAGCGATGCCGCGACACGATGATTAGGTAATCGGGATCCTTATGGACAGAGGTATGTATATTTATTTTATGTTGATCCATCAGTAATTTAACAATCAATCACGAAGTAATAAACATCCAATGCATAAAGTTCTTAGATCATCAAATTTTATTTATGTACCTACATACTTATTCAACCTTCCTCTCTCCGTATTTCGAAAAAATATTATTAATATTTTTAATTTACCACTAACCTTTTATTCTCGTCGCCATATGTAGTGCTCAGTGTCACCCTTGTCATAAAGGGTACGTTAATTGGCTCGTTACCACACCAGTGCGCCAGCAAACGTCCGTTCTCGCCCGTGGCTAATACGTGACTGTTTACCCCACTCCCGTGTGCTCGAGACAACGTCATGTTTAACAGATTATATATAGATCGCATACACTACATACCCCAAATTAAAGGCTCGCGCCTACGTGTGGTCAGATGGCCGTGTGCGAGAATATCCAAGATATTTATTTATTTTATTATTATTATTAATAGATGGTTATCCTACTGCTATAAACCGAGCCAGACTAAGACCTTGGATAAATCCGTAAGTAGACCCGGAGAGCGAACTCAGGACCTCTAGCTGCAATTATTGGACCAATGAGGCAGTAGAATCTTTTGATACACCTACTCATATTCGAAAATGGAACACGAATATCAGCAAAGTGGAGCACGACTCAATCTAATGGTCTCGGCACTTCAATTTCGTTCGAATTGAGATGCGTATTCACATAGCGCGGCACTACAGTCACTCTGCATTTCCACAAAAGAGTCAAGGAGAAATATTTCACGGCTGATCGAACTGAAAAATATATTTACTTTATTCGAATAATATAGTGATGATGTACTCTCCATGTCTTCTCATTTCCATCCATCGATAATCGATAAAATGCTGTAGTACTTCGTAGATCCACTACGAGACGTTCCATGCTTCATCGCAGTATCGGCATAATAGGTATAGTGTAGCGTCCATAGCCCAATGGCTCGCGTCAATTCAATGTGATCGAAAGAGTTAAGCAACGACGGGCGCGGTCGGTTTGGGACGCTACCGTGCTTCGGAAGGCACGTCAAGCCGTCGGTCCCGGTTGTTTTCAATGTTGGAAACAGTCGTTAAGCCTTGTCGAAGACCTTCGGGTGGCTTGAGAACATTCGAAACGGGGTTGGCCACTAACCCCTCCACTAATCCGCATTGGAGCAGCATGGTTGAGTATGCTCTAGAGCTCCCGCAGCTATTTCTGTGACCCGTGCCCAGCAGAGGGACGTCTATGGGTCGCAGCGAACTATTATTGTTATGTGACGTGTTATCTAACCATAACGGATGGTTAAAGAAGAAACAAACGACCTATTACATAGCGATATAAAGTTCAATTTGATTGGATTTGTACAAAATGGATGGTGCAATCCAAATTGAACGTTCCGTGACATGCAGCAGTGCAAAGTGTGAGTGGATTGGAATTTTACGTGGAGTTCGTGTTTTGTTTTACGGTTACGAAGACACAATTCCAACTTACGAGTAAATAGGTCGGGCAGTGCACTAGTATGCACTATGCACTAGGATTGAAGGCGAAAGGAGAATCCTTATTAATATACACTTAAATAAAAGATTTTGAAAAAAATTGTACCTTTTAAATTGTGAAAATACATATGTATGTGTGTGTATATGTGTAGGTACATATATAACTTTATCCCTAAAGGAATAAAAGATGTCTCGCATGGTCTGTTTACAAATAAATTATGTAAAATATTGAAAGAAAAAAGATATACTCTATAAAAGGATGACACATAGAATAATCTCTATTCGATATGAATTACGACATAATTGCCATCATTGTTACCTATACCTGAATGACAAATAAAGATTGAATTGAATTGAATATGTAAATGGGAAAGTGTATGTTGGTATGTTGGTTTGTTGTTGAAGATTTCATACTACCATCAAATAAATCCTACTAATATTACATACTGTTCCTTTTTGTGCTGAATGAAAGCACAAAATAAGATTTTGTTTCTCTGTTATTTTTGTTATAAGGTAGGTACTACCTACTACTACCTATTATTAATTTTTATGTTAAATCTTCAACTTTGTATAGTGCTGTTACTAACTATAGGTATTTTTAAGTGTGATGCTGTTAGTTATAAATAATCATTAATTCATTATTGTACAGCAAAGCCTTTGATAAAAGCTTAAGAATCCAAAAAATAATTAAAACAAAAGCTGATCAAAGCCGACTCTTATATAAAAAATGAATTCCGAGCGAACGAGTTCGTTGCATTGCAAAGCTAGTAGCGTAATTAATCAAGAATTTCAAGATAAAAACTTTCCTTTCAATAGGGGTACCAGGCACCTAATTCCGAGGGATATAATCCATAAATTCCGAGTCATAAAGCTCACAGATTAGATATAAAAGTAAAAAAATTCGCGCCTTTATTTGTAGTTTACGATTATATTTGAGTTTACGATGCGGCTATTAAATTTGGTACTGTATTTAATGAAATTCTCTGCGCACATTTAATATTACTGACTATTAAAAGAGGTTTGTTTCATGTTATGAACTTGAGTTTTTTTTTCTTTTAACTCGGTCGATCACATACGGTCAGCCATTGGGCAATGAACGCTATAGGTAATTAATTTATATCATCTGTATCTATGAGTAAGGTGTAATTGTTTGTTAATTTATAGTTAGTAAATCAGTTTCATCTTTAGTTTTATAAAAATATTCTAAAAACTCCAATGCACTTATTACTATGATTTTGAAAAACAAAAGGCTCACATTATCTATATTTTGAATTTGAAATTAGAACAAAAAAGATAAAATTTCGACCGTGACAGGACTCGAACCTGCAATCTTCGGATCCGAAGTCCGACGCCTTATCCATTAGGCCACACGGCCCATATAAAAAGATAACATTTTTGGTATCAGATTTGCAATGCCTATATTTTAAAAAGGATTACCTTGTTTCATTTTTAAATCATAGATAGTAATCGGCATAGATATCAAAGACGTAGTATATTGTCTTTGTTTACCAGTTAGTTTTTTTTTATGTTTAAAAGATAGCAAATCCGTTGCTGCCCATGACAACTATGACCAGTTAGAGAGTTTCGTAAAAAAGTTAAATGATAGCGCTATATTTTTTGCGTTATTATTTGGAATGCCAATTAAGAAGGTTCAAAATGTTTTTGTGCGATATCTGCAAGAGCATAAGGCTAACCCATATCTATATCCCACAACCTTAGGCATTTAGGGCGGTATGATCGAGTCACAGATGTTGGAAGTACATCGTAATGTTTCACTTGTCCTTTCCATTTGCGATCTTCTATCCAAATACCAACCACGCCTGTTGTTGCAAAACTTGGTCTGGAGTTAAGCCATAGTCCACCACGCTGACCAAGGGTTTATTGGCAGAACGTCCTGGCTTTCGAGAACATTGTAAATGTTGTAATTGAACAATTTTTTTTTCATTACTAAATTAGACTGACATTCCATTTATTACATATTGACATTGTGACATTTTTAATAGATATTGACTTTTTTTGCTGAATAAATATGAAAGAAATAAATATGTTACAATTAAAGGTGGCGAAATAGGTCGCCCTCAGCAAATGACACTGGCCAGCCGTGGCCGCGGTATTAAAATGAAGATAAAGATTTTCGTCAGTCCACGAGTTAATTTAAAAATTTGTTATAAGAATGTCCGTAGCTTGCCTCGAGGGAAATCATCTTAGGAGTTGAGATTACATCTCATCAGCGTGACAATTTCAGTCGGAAAACATGTCCATTTTTCACGGTTTGTGATCCCTATTTTTATGGATGGGTTTTTGTATTTCTGCCGTGAAAGAGCAAAAAGTTTCGGTTTTTTAGTTGAACGAATCTAATATTGAAGAATCTATATTTTCATCGCCAAATGTAATTTTCTATCCATATGCTTATTTACTCAAAAGGTACAGGGTTCAAATCCTAACCTTGCACTTCCATTTTAAGCTACTACGGTCAATAGAGGTACGCATTTTAAAAATTTGCTGTGCTAACAGTCTGGATGGATAAAAACATATGAAATAAAGGTTTATTGATGTATTTATTTTATCGAGAAATTATACGAAAAAACACGAATACAATTATTACTGGTTGCGATAGTGACAATAATAATTTTGGCGTAGTGATCTGCCGATTGACGAACCGCGGGTCCCAAATTTGAATCCCTATGATGTTACATAATTTTTTCTGAGTTGTGTCCACACAAGTCTTCTAAATTAGTAGCGTCAAAGATTAAGATTTAATTACTTAAAAATAATTTCAAGATAATCTGTATCAATATTTAATGGATCCCATTAACTTTTATTTCACCTCCGCTCCACTCAGTCAAGCACCTTTGTTCTATAAGGGCAACACTAAAGTCCAATTTTTAGACCAATAAAAAATCGCGCCCTTCAGTTTTTCACGAAGAAAAAGTTAGAAAAGAATTGGCATTGAAAAACTTTTTGTTTGCACACCACTCATAGCTCTCTGCTGCTATACACGGCCGTATCCGTAGTTTTTTAGAACTACCTTTTATTTTACTTGGTTTGCCAATCGAAGATACGTTTTGTTCGTTAGCTGCTTTGTAGCTGGGGTATACAATATTGTTACGGTATTCCGAATGACAACCCTGTCTTAAGAAAGAGGTTGTAGTGTTTATTTTTCTCTTCTTTTTCTCATCTTTTTCTATACTCAATGAAGGACTGATAACCTATAAGTAAGAAAGATCCTCGAGTTATAAGAATAAAAAAGTTTTATTAGCGACAATCGTTCATGTAACACAGAAAACTACAATAATTGCATGTTATATTATTATAGCAAAGATTAACTACACAATTATAAATAGTTCTTTATTGCAGTGACCAGTCAGCAAATAGGTCTACACTCAGCATAGCTGAAGTTGCTCAAACTGCAACACTGATTTTCAGTGCAGCATTTTGCATACCTGACATACATCTCATAAAATAAAATAGTACCTGACACTAAAACCTCACGTATAGATAAAAAAATAAAACAAAGGCAACAGGGAAGGCAAAAAAAACATTTAACAGAAATTAATAACCAAATAATAAAAATACGTGTAAACATTGGTGACTTTTTAGCCAGGTATCCAACTTTAAAATATGTTGTGTGTCAAACCAATGGTAGTGTGTCTTATGATTTAATTTGTTAATTTAATGTATTCTAATGCATATTATGTAAAAATGTTTGTTATAAAATTAAACTGTGCTAAATTTGATATACCTCCGTCCACGTAATTTTTGTAAAAGGAGGTTATAATAATTAAATATTATGATACTTCTTGATGTCTCTGTCTTTACATTTTATTTTCTGTACCTTTTCATCTTGAGGAAAATGGCATATTATTAAATAATGGATATGTCGGTTAATCCACAGACCATCTCTTTTTATCTGCCCTAATAAAAATCTTTTTGCTTAAATATTACGTTGGTTCATGGCTAGTAAGTAAGACACAATAGTGGCAACACCAATTTACCTAATTTATTTGCGCGTGGGTGGTCTAATTAGCAGAGTTTTCGGGCCATCTCTTCACTCTCTGAATAAATTACTGTTAGAAATAGATATCTAGATTGTTGTTCAACATTGAATAAAGGTCAAGACAGTGACCGCTCCGTAAACGTCTGTGATATCAAGTAACTGTTTGTCTACGAGTATAATACTTTAAGCTCCACTGACATTTAAAGGTTGTCCATTTTCGGTACATTATTCCTAATTGAAGGTTTTGTTACATAGTTTCTTTTGTCGTCAACAAAGCCTCTCAACGTCGAACTGTGGTCTTTGTGCGCATAACATAATTAATTCACAACAAAGATATTAATATGATGTAATACTAACTATAAATTAGTAAGTAGGTACGCACCGCAACGGAATCATTGAAGTGGAATGCCTAGATGCCGCATTCAAACACACAATGGGTATAAATACCTATTGTGTGTGCATTAATTATTAAATAAATAAATATAAATACCATATTAAGATGACCGTCTCTGTTCCCAATACCTGATTAACAGAACATCACGATTCCTTGAGGGTTCACAGAGGTGTTTTAATTTTTTTTTATTGATATAAGATAGCAAACGAGCTTACAGCATCCATGCTGCCGCCCATGACAACTGTGACTGACTTTGAACGAGACTTTGATAGGGCCTTAATTATAACCAGTTATTAAGCAGAAGCAGAAGAAAAGTATCACATATAATTTTTCATTGTCACTAGAAAAACCATTAAAGTTTTAAAGTTTTAAAGACTGAATAGATTTGTTTGCCAAGCTGCAACCCATAGACTTTCCAATGCTGGGCACGGGTAAGAATAATCTCCGTAAGAATAAAAGAAAGTCAGTCATTTTACCTTTGAAATAAAATAAATACGTAGTTTCTATCAAAATTGCAGCTTTACTAACTCCTGCACTGTCGAGGATTTAATTCGAAACTTCTCACCTTTCATATCGAATTCAACTCTCATTGGAAATACATAAAATCCATTTTTGATTAGCATTTTGATAGATCGGTTACTTTTCCAATGAGATCGAGTATGTGAGCTCTGGTTGCATCAGGCAATCCATACTGATCGAGTTTATCTCACTGTGAACTTTTACAGCGGTGATAGCCCAGTGGCTATCTAACAATAATTCTCACTCGAGTTCACCTCGCTTGGGTTCAAATCCAAGCGCACCAATTAATTCTCAAAGCTGTGTGTGTTTTATGAAATTAAGCCACCTGCTTTGAAAAAAATCGCACGTAGTCCTCCATAGTGAGAAATATACACAAATTAAACCATTCTAAAAACTACACTAAAACTAAACTTGAAATGTTTAGTTCCAAATGAAAATTGAATCTGAAACTAAATTAGAATCCAAACATTTAAATTGAAAATTTCCTCAAACTTTATACTCTGGCAATACTGAAATGGTATCCTTTATGGCGAATTTCATTAAATTCCTGCAACAAAGCTATGTACATAGCTCTTATAGGCCCGCACGAACCGACCCGTTTGACTTAATCCAATTTCTCAGCCCTCCGCACCATGTTGAGTGTGTACTGTGCGCAATTCGGTAGCTTGTTGTCTTATCGTACCCACATTGTGTCCTGACACTGCATCAGAATATCACAGACAGTCCTTTTTTTGGATTCAAGATATATATTTATTAAATGAGTAAATTATTTTACCCCTTGATTAAGGGTTACCTACCTCAATAAATATGTTCCGGTAGCCATTTCTTTTCAACCGAAATTGTTTTCAGAACAATTATATCACGGTAGAAATCACTTAGAAATGATACTAATTACCCTGGTACTTCTTAAACTTAAACTGCAAAAAATAGTTTTTTTTTGTATCCATTTTAAAATCATGAGATTTTTTTTAGATAGAAGTCCCACTGCTGGGCACGGGTCTCCCCCATAGATACAGCTGTGGGAGGTCTAGAGCATAATCCACCACGCTGCTCCAATGCCGATTGGTGGAGGGGTTAGTGGCCAACCCATCTTCGACAAGGCTTTACGACTGTTTCCACCATTAAGAACAACCGGGACCGACGGCTTTACGTGCCCTCCGAAGCACGGTAGCGTCCATGAAATTTTGCCACTAGCGGTCACCCATCCACAAACCGACCGCGCCCGTCGTTAACTCTTTCGATCACATTGAATCGACGCGAGCCAATGGGCTATGGACGCTACATATGCTGATATGTTATTGCCTACCAGTAATTGCGAATTACGTAAATAATGCAATGTACACACCGCTGTCGCTCCTCGCACGCCAATCATACGGCATTAGGCTGAGAAACGTGGATTATGATCTAGATATTGAAATTAATCATCGAAGTTTACCTATAATACTCGGAGAGGGGCTTAACCATATTGGACGATATATTCGGATATAGATGTATAGTAGGTAGATAATGCTATATTACGAGTATCTCTAAATTAAGGTAACTTTTAGCGGAAATCTTTTTTTTTTTTAAATCTTTTTGACAGTGGGCAAATACTTTAGTTACCTGTAATAGATTTTTTTTTTCTGGATCTGATGGAGATCTGGAACGCCAATCTTTCCTTTTCTAGGAAATATTGAACTATGTTTTTGTGTATAACCTGTGGTATAACTGAAAATATACTAATTTAAAATAACTAAGTAAAACTTAAATAAAAATATTACAATAAAAAATATATTTTTTTTAAAAAAGCTTTTTTTTATTATTTTTTTATTCTTATTTTTTTTCATGCATTGTCATCGGAACCAAATGTGTGTTAAATTTCAGCTCGATAGCTTCAGTGGAAGTGGGTGAAATATTTATTGCAAGATTCCAGGACATACATACATACATACATACATACATACATACATAAGAGTGAAGTTAAATAAAATCTTTTATTAATCAGGTGTGTTGTGTGCTTAATTATAAGGCGCAAACCTAATCAAAATAACCTACAAAACAACGTCCTACCTTGTAATTTTTTTAATAACTACATTCAATAATTATATCTTATACCTAAGTATGTATGGAAGGATGAAATGAAAATAAAAAACTGTCGACCGTGACAGGACTCGAACCTGCAATCTTCGGATCCGAAGTCCGACGCCTTATCCATTAGGCCACACGGTCGCGTTGAAAATGTTGTAAAAGTCTGGATTGGATGAGTTTATAGTTTTTCATAGAGTGATAATATGTTTATGTTTGATATATTGATGATGTTTCTATTGCCAATAATTGAGCTCAGAATTCCATAACAAAAAGGCATTGAAGCATTCCATAAGAAAATATGGAAAACTATTGAATTACGAGTACATCATTGCCGTAAGTATCACAAACTTTCATAGAGTCATATATGTTTATGTTTGTTTCTAATGCCAATAATTAAGCTCAGATTTCCATAACAAAAAGGCATTGAATCATTCTATACGAAAATGTGGAAAACTCTATTGAATTACATAATTGCCGTAAGTATCACAAACGTATATAAAAATTAATCTACTTCAATTAGATACAGTAGTTAATTAAAAACGAATAAATTTAGTCTCTCAAGTTTTACAGGAATTACTTAGGTTTTACTTTAAATGTAAAATATAATAAATTGAAGAGATTCGAGTGAATCAAAAAATCTTCTTTTAAAAGCCTCTGTAGGATATTGAATTAATATAAAGGATATAGGGACTCATGAATCATAACATCAATATAATATAAAAACTCGCCTGTATTTCCTCTTAAGGGTGTGAAAGATTCCCATTTTTTAACGATTATTTTGAAAGTTAGCATATTGTCATACACCAGATGCAAATTTAAATTGATAATCATGAATCATTCAGTAATAAGAGTTTAATATAGTACCTATATAGGTTGGTATAAAGGTACAAATTCAAGCTTCTAATACGCAGCACCAGGTTGTTATTGGACATAAAAGATCTTCATTAGAAGAACTTGAGTTATTAAATCCTATTCCAGTCCTTAGAAACTAATGAGTCTTTCATTGTCTCAATCCCCTCTTCATTACCATACAACAAAAAAGCGGGTGGTGTACTTCGAAACACCAAACGAAAAATAAAGCTGCCAAGTTAGAGGTCTATCTGTTGATAGGGTTCCGTATAGTTCCACGAACAGGGTTCATATCGGTATTAAGAAGGCCAGGGTTCATTGAGTGGTTGCGGTCACGGGGTAGAAAACATTAGCAACCGTTCTAGGTCAGATCGGAGGACTTTGGGCGGTCTAAAACAAACAAAAAATTAGGTCAGTCACTAACACCGTCTCTCCTCCTCCTCAACTTCGTCAGTCCGTACTGGAGCAGCGTGGTGGAGTAAGCTTTAAACCTTCTGAGTTGTGAGAAGTTAATTAGATATATACCTATATAACATCATTTATTTACTGCAGCGGTGGCAGACCAGTGACTATCGAACTTGGCTCTCACTCAACCGGTTCGGGTTCAAATACAAACGGCATGCACCAATTAAAAAGTTAAAAAAAGTTATGTGAAAGCGAATTAAGAAATCCAATGGGCTGTCATCTACGCCACAAAGGTTGCTTATTGTATATGCAGTGAAAGTAATTAACTATTATTACGACTTAATTATCGTTTCATAGTTTTGTATTTCTGATTATTGAATTGTAATTTTTGGATATTTATTTCAAATTCGAGATTTAAATACCATTTTCAGTAAAGGTTTAATTTCTATGATTACGGACCCCAAAATGAAGCATATCTGACCCAGAGCTCTCGAAGTTTCGCCACTTGACAACAAGCATTCATTAAAGGGGACTTTTCAAATGTGGATCAAAGTGAAAAGGGTCGTGCCATTGTATATTTCCAACCTGGGCGAGGTATTTTCTCTGGGTGTGACAAAAATGGTTATTTCTGTGACTGAGATAAGATTGCCGCGTACACAAAAGGAAAAGGATAGGGCTATCTTTCTGGGTCGTCGGTTCATCAGAGCAGTCTTTACAAAGAGTTATTTAGCTATTATTATATGAGGTTTGAGATATTTGAAGTTAATCACAGATAGATAAAATATTAGACCACATGTTTTTTTTGAGGGGTGAGGGGTTGTGAACCGTAGTTTTATTAATAGTCCTGTAAGTAATTATTAACAGGAGTCTCGTTCCAAGTTGGTTAAGATGTGTTGAGGACTAACATGGTTACGGAAAAATATAAGTTTAGGTTTTTGGGCAGAATAACATCAGAAGTTCTTCATTATAAGGCCACCACTCATTCAGTCATTTGATTTCGTTATCACGTAACTGTCAAAGACTGATGATGAATTCGGAATATGAATTTTCTCATAGATTACATCATACATACAATAATATACAAAATACAGTTACTAGAATTCCTCTGACTACAATCAAAACTTCGAAAGACATTATATTTCATATAAAGTTAATGATCTAATAGAAAAACAGATTTTCCTTTATCAAGTTCAGTGTTAAAATCCGAGCGTCACTTCAGACATCAGAGCCCAGAAGTTTGTTAGCAGCGGATATCATAAAGTACTTGTTTCACCGTCAGCGATCAGGTTTAAACTACCTCGCATAGTGGTCACAAATGTCACTGCCTAGTTAGAGGTCCTGGGTTCGACGAATGAAATTCCCGGAGTGTAGATTTGTTCCCGGTGTTCGGCTACAAGCTCAACACCTTACATGGGACCTAAACATATCTGGTGAATTTGGATAGGATTTTCTGCCTTACACATTTCTTCACTTATGAAATTAATTATTATTATTTATTGACTGGAGAAAAGCAGAAGTGCCTTCATCTTCGAGGCGTGATATTATTTTATTATTGACGTGACAACGTCTTATAAATTGGTTTGCCGGGTGACACTTCAAGAAACTGCGTTACGCTCCGCTCACGTTATGCGCTCACAATGAGAGCGAGTGAGAGGCACGCGTCCCTTCCACTCGGGCATGGTTAGCCCGCCTAAGAGCGAGAGAGACAGACATAAAAAGTGAACAAGTTATTGTATGTATATTTGTATATAAATACGTATGTATGTGTAAAGGTAAAAATAAAATTTTGTTAATATGAAATTCAGTGCGAGATTCTTTGTATAAATTAATGTTTTAAATATAATTCTTTGTATAAATAAATGTTTTAAATTGTTACTATTATTTCATCCTTCTTCCTACTATACGAATGAATATTCACATTAAAATTATTTTACCACTCAAAGTCGTTGTCACGTAAAACTTTCGCCCGTATACCAACTTTACAGGCAACCAAGTGTTTTTTTTTGAATATAACTTTCGATGGTCAACTACTCAGATTATAGAATTATCCAACCATTACCCTTGGTTCTAATCTGAGCTGGTTCTGTTATCATGCTGAAAAAATTATTATCTTTACTAATATGTAAATAGGAAGGTGTATTGTTTGTTTGTTTGTTGGTTTTTTTGTCTTCTACTCCTTATCGGAATGATGCAACGATGTGACTTAATGCTTAGATACAGCCTGAAGAGTGACATAGGCCCAAAAAATTGCAAACTTGAATGTGATAATCGTTCGATAGTTAATCGATATTTAACCATCAATATATTTTTTATCGATTGATGACTTATTAGATTTTGATAAGTTGTAATCTTTGGTTTACTATGCCATTGATAAAGGCTATACTTATTTTATTTTAACCATCCCTTGGTAGAGGTTATCTGCATGAAAAACGACATTATTAAGTTTACTCGCGTAACTTGCGTTAAATCGCCTCATCTGGCCAAGTTCTCGGTCAGACAAGTGACTAAAAGACATAACGAGCAGTTTGCAAACTTGGGAAAGGCGGCCCGCTCCCGTGCGAGCTATTTATTATAACTTTGATAGTCCCCTATTGAATAAAATTGTTTGGTAACTGTTGTATTAATTTGGTATTAATTTTAATATAATCATTTTAAAATTATTTTTAACTAGGTTTACCGCGACTTGGCCTGCTTTATGTCGTTTTACCTGCAGAATTAGCTCTTCAATCAAGGGATGCTCTAGAATATAATAAGGAATGTCTTCAACAATACTTCTACTATCAATGGCATGCTACACCAAATATTATCAATACATATCTATTTATACCCACACACTATAGTCCGTACGATCATAATCCGAGAACTTTCCATCCCCTACAAATAAACATCTATGCAAATCATCTTGTTCTTTCCTCGGCGGTCTTTGGAGCTTAGGCTATCGGCAGGCCTGTGAGGGTCTTTACTAGGTCGGACCACCGGTAGTAGAGCGACCGCGTGGTCTTTTCCCGTCGACCTTGCCAACAACCATCAGCTTTTCTAAGCTGACTTTTGAATAAGAACAATGACTTATAAAACGGTTACGTTTATTAAATTGACAAGCGAAGTGGCGTACTATTTATGGCAAATTATTTGTTGCGACCTTGTCTAACTAAAAATAGATGTATTGAATGTGAGGTATTGGCCGTGAACTTGTATTCGAGAACGTCACGTATTTAGACGGTATTCAGGGTAACAAAAAGTTTACCAATGAACTTGAGGTGTTACATTATATATGCTTGTGATTATGAAGCTGATGTTCAGCTTGAATTGATTCTGACTGCTGTGGGTACGATCGCTGATGGTTATTTTGGTAGCAACTTTATTTACATCACTAAAGAGATATACAATGGGCGGACTTAATGCGTTATGGTTTTTTCTACCAGTCAAACCCTGGTTGAGTGGGGAAAAGTTGCAAATAAATGAATGTTTATTTGATGTCTTTGACAGTGGAAACTTACACGTATACTAGCTGACCCCGCAATCGTTGTTCTGCCATATGAAATGTCAAAGTGACGCGACACTTCACGTCAATGAACGACGGTTAAAAATAAAAATACTAAAATCGTGTTTAAAAAACAAATTTTCCAGTGGACCAAATGGTGAATCTAATAAACTAATCTAAATAAACCATCCTCGAATCCCCTTGAACACAAAAAATTTCAACAACATCTATCCAGCTGTTAAGGAGGAGTTCACTGTCATACACACATACACAAGAAATATATTATATATTAAGATGTGGGTATGTACTCTTTTTAATGTATTTAAGATTTTAAAAAAACTAGCAGCACCACCCATGCCCATAACAAATGTGACTGACTTTGAACAAGACTCGTTTAGGGACTAGGGTGGTTGTTCAGTTAGCTGAGAGAGTTAATAAGAGCATTCTTTTGTCAGTTCTTTACTGGGTATGTCGACTGGGGCTAACATTTCCTGTGTCAGTTCTGTTAGTTGATGTTAGTCAGAGATGCGCTGCTACCCTTGAGGAATAAGGTCAGATAGCCTCTAAAGAAGTGTACTCAAGTATAAATTCAGTGTCATTTTCATGTATTATAATTACAAACGATTATTCGCTCTATTGCTATGGGTTACAGACTAAAATTGAATTAATACGCTTGGCTCAACGCGATGGCGTAACTTTTGGCGGTACGGGAGGCTGACGTCACACTTTTATTCGTATATGTTGGCGTCCATCGACTTATAAGATCTTATCACGTCAAAAACGTTTAATTCCATTCAAGCCATATGCCTAAGCGCCTGTCACCTCTGCCCCGTGCTCCAGTTAGCGCTAAGCAAATCCTACGTCTAGCAATTATAATTGAGATCTTCGAAGGGACCGCCTGAATTAAGTCACCGCACAACCCACTTTAACCCAACAGGGATTACATGTAATTTTATGTGCTTCATTTACATAGATAATGCTTAACATTGTTTGGTAAGCGATTCCAGCGCTATTTTCATTACTTACTATTTTTATTATACTTAGCAATTATAATGTATGCAAAATTGTGTCCCTATTATGTATGTATGTATTTAGAAAGTAGTCAAATTGCGAACATATCTTGGAATCCTTTAGTCTAGGTATAAGACTTGTAAGACTGCGAGATAATGTGAGTCTGAAATCAGACCAATTATTGAACGAATAACGTCATGCAGTGGAAGTCATCATCCGACAATAGATCACAAAGGTTTGATAGACACTTACAGTAGTATTCAAGAGATGTGGTAATATGAAAACTATGTGACTGGCAATACCCTTAATGATAACCAATGGATAAAATAATATCCTAAAGTAGAGACCATAAAAACTGAGTAGGTGCTAGGTAAGTATAATTAGAGGGACTTATGATTATAAGAAGAATTCGGTAAACCGTGGGATTCAAATAATAATCGAAGCTTTTGTTCAGTAGTGTCTGATGGGCCGAGGGATACCTGCAAAGTAATAAACTTGATAGATACTACAGACTATATAAACACGAGTGCCAGTATGCAGTGCTAGTGTATAAATAAAATTAGACCCTATAATGGGAAAGGCTGCGTAATCACACCTACACAACCTACACGATAACATATAACACCACGTAAAGCGACCAGACTTCTGCGTATACAAGTTCAGTGACCGCGATTGGAGCCACACCGATATTACTAGACGTGTGACTAAAAAGCGGAATTAGAAATGGTGTCAACTCAACAATTCCATTCCCATATCTAATTGATGAGTTCCTACTGTTTCAAAGTCAAAGTTAAATAATTTATTTCGCTATGAGATTACTGGACACGCTTAACGAATGTCTAGGTAACTACAAACTACAAATTAAATTGAATTGAGATTGATTTTTTATAGTATTTTTTCTCCAATCCCCCTTTCGCTAACTAGGGGTAAGTAAGCGTTTAATTTTGTTTTTTATTTTTATCTAAACGTGTGGTAAAATAAACGAAACGTCTAATTTCATACATAACCGACATTTATAAATGAACGGTTGAATGCGTGGGCGGAGATTTACTGCCACCATTATCGAACTTGTGACGTACCAGGCGATGCTTCACGGCTTTTTAATTCCTTAGAAATGACCTCCTGTATTTGCACAGGAGGTCATTTTTTAAATTTAACTCCGCGTGAAGAGCGCTCATGCTACAAGTTATCGGCTATTTTCGATCCGGCAATTGATTCTCTTTTTTGAAACTACTGATCAGTTATCAACTGGTAGGGCGTTGCAGGCGATAAAGTACAAAATGCTTCTATCGATCGAAAATGATTCGCAATCGAGCGATTAACGCGCAGCGAGCGATTCAAAGATAGAAATCCTGGACGATATTTTGAAGATCCTTATGTACCTACATTTTATTGACAAATCTCTTTAGATTTTAGAACTGTGCTCATTTTAAAATTAGGTTTAAAAGTCCGGCTATAATTTTAAAGCTAAGAATAAAGTAGAAAACGGTTATGACAGCTGGATGTTTAACTAACCTAAAATCGTGAAAAATCTTCAAAAAACTACGATTTTGCCGCAAATTTTAAAGTTCTCTCTTTTATTTATTTATGAAGAATAGTCTAAAATGCGTATCACAATTAATTTGATGGTATCAAAACAAAATATGGCTCGCACTATAGATTATATTTACTTTTATTTATTTTTGCAACCTATAGGTACCTAGGTCTCTCTTTCGTCAAAGCCTGCAATCATCTTTGTTGGTAGTACCTATCATTTTCGTCCACGTACAGTCATGAAATAACCATTTTCGTCAATGCGTAGTAATGAAATTAGCTTGCCATTACCTTTGCGAAACCATCTCCAGCCTTACCCTTTGAACTTCCTGCGATGTGTCGCAACATAGACCGACGTTAAATCCGACAAACGCATCCCGTGGGAGGTCTACACTGCGTCACACTGAGTTTCATAGTCACGCTTTGTGAGCATGTTTCGTAGGGGTATGGGCTTTCTATTTTGCTTGACGTCTATATTTCCAATTTTTTCAGTATCGTGACAGTCACATTGGAATCACCCATCCATATCCTCTGCGACTGACCTGCATTAACTCATGACATATCGCAAACTGAGCGGAAACCTAGTCTCACCTTGTTCAATCAAGGAATTTGACCCCCAAAGGAATCCTGGGATTTATCCGAGTGATTGGCCTTTGGGATCAGGTTTAAACTTTTTGGGAGTTAGCTACAATCGATCTTTTTAGGTCGCAATGACTTGTGGGCATTATGGCCCACACCTTCAAATAATAATAATCGTGACAGTAAAAGTTGCCGTTTACCCTAAACTCCCTTTTTGACTTATGTAGCATTCGGGTTGTAAAGATTTGTTTGTATCACGAAATTTGTCAACCGTCAATCCTCGGTCCCGACTCTTTCTGTTAAGACATCACCAATGCTGAACATCGGCCTAGGTGAAGGACGCTTATCCTATCTAGACCTGAAAATATAAAAATTGACTGTTAACACACACAACAATATTAAGGATCTGGCAATCTAAGAATCATATTTTTAACAATCTTACTAATTACAATAATTTCTAATTATACAAAAACTAAACATAGAAATATTTAAAAAATAATTAACACACACAACTCGTTTTATCGCCCGGTGAAATAAGAATCCAAGGGACAAGTACATGATAAGTTCCCCTAGTAAATCTGAAATATAGAGTTGTATACGAGTGAGTACGGAAAACATAGAGTGAGGCCGACGGTAAAACGCTGTAGTGTAGTACTGGTCTTATCAGCGGCCGGTGGTTGGATATTGGCTGTTGCTGGTACCATTATCCCGCACTTATGGCGTCTCAAATGATGTTAGTAATGCCGTAATTTCGAATCTCCGATGTATCTAGTGCTGTCGATTTAATAATGTCTTGAAATATTTATTATTAAATAAGAGTGTTCCTTCAAGCGATGTCCTTAATCCGAGACAATTTTAGTTTATCCTGCCACTAATCAAACATCAAACAAAATTAAGATGTTGTAAAGATATGTAAGCAAGGATAAGTATGATTAGAGATATTATTATTCTAATACTATCGCATTATTTTCTACTTCACTGATTAAGTTTTTTTTTTAAATTAGATTCTTAACTTTATTAGTTTAGTAGCTTTTACCCGCGGCTCCACCCGCGTGGTCAAATGGAATTAACAATGTGATCAAAGGGAATAACCATCTATTAACAACATCCGGAACAAAATTTCTAGCAAATAACAAAACATCGATATCTTCACATGGGAATGTTTTACCGCGGTAAAAAGTAGCCTACGTCAGTCTCCACCCTCCTCACTATCTCCACACACAAAAACCATACCATATAATAGCTTCGTTGCGACATGAAAGCCGGACAAACAATCAAACAAACAGACAAACACACTTTCACATTTATAATATTAGTATGGATTGTATTTGTACCTTTAGAGTCACGATTGCCTAAATTACTGTACGTACTTGAACTTACAAGACACTCGTTATTCTATTTTTAGTTGAACATTAATTAGCTACGCTAGGTTAGCCAGCACCGCTACTTACACGCGCAAAAGCGTAGGCGTAAGGGATTAAATTGCCTATTTGTACTGAAAATTAACGAATTGCGTGCAGATCTGAACACGCTTATTGAGGCGATTTTAAATTACCGCGAAACCGACCGGCGGCGTAGGTGGCAAAATGGTTTATTTATATAGGATACCTAAAATTCGTGTCGTGTTTGTTATGATATATTTTTTATAGGGTCTATTTTAGTTCTATTATTATTCTATTATTTATCCTGCCTTGTTCTAATTAATATTTAATAGAAAAAGTGTATTTAAGTATGGTTTGTTGGATTATATCTTTGGTGATGTAATCAGTTCCCGTGTAATGGACAAAACACTGATATAATCATTGATTTTTAGATCAGTTTTAATTGATTGAACGTTAAAATCACATTGTAATTTTAAATCTAAATAGCTCTGCATGAAAAACGATTAAACGCGATCAGAGCCCTAAAGGTAGTAGCCGCGATAAAGCTAGTAGGTTATATAGAACCTGTAACGGTTCAATTATACCTCTTGTTGCGTGGGTGTGGGCATGTAGCGAGACAAGCAATACGAATCTCTAAATCTATGTGATTTTAAATCGTTACCTCGCCCGTCCAAATTCTTACCCCTTTCTTTATTTGCGTAATCGCCGACGACTCACGTATCACTCGGCTAAAAGGGGTTTATGTGGTTCGTTTTCTTGTTTTATCAAATAAAGATTTTACATAAATCCCTTTTTGGGATGAATAGGTTTAGGTACCTATTCGACCCAAAAGCGGTATTCAACATAATTTTGTATATGCATAAAATATTAAGTAAGTCATGTAATAGCTGATGCTTGTTTGCTATCTGTAAAAATCTATTAAACATTATGGTCACTCCAAAATAATTGATAAATTGCATAGAATATTAGTTCCCTTCTATTTTTCTTCTTCCACCGGGTACGGGAGTGTAATGGAATAAAAACAAATGTTCTAATTATAATTTAGTTTCAACCTTTGTTTTCCTGTCAACTGCGAAAACATGTTAACCAATTAATATAAAGCCTTCTGAATTTTCAATGTTATATCTATTTGGAACAATTAAGTGCTGCGTAAAATTTTTACTCTGGTTTAATTCAAAACAATTATACTAATAAGTTTGATGCATAGTTTCGTGAAGGCCAAAGTAGGAATCACTTTATCTACAAATTAAATTTAAGCTGGGCAGAACAAACACTTATTGTACATATTATAAACTCAGATCTAAATTGCTTAAATAAAAACAAAACTAAACATTTTTGTTGATCGATATTATGTGTTACATCTACACATTGTCATGTTGCTACACTGCTACGTACGCTACGAAGCGTAGCTGCCTACGGCGTAGCAGATTGCTTGTAGACGACGTGAGTTGAGACGTTAGGAGGACGTTAATAATTATTAAAATCTCGTAACAACTCACCATACAAGCATTTAAGATCCTTACAGTGATCAATGGTATTTAATACATAAGTTCAGCCTGTGTTTGCAGATGGTACTCGTAGAGGTTATTATGTTCCACAGTGAGAAAAAGATATGAAATTTAAGAAAAACGAAAAGATAATGAATAAAATGTTTTTGTTAATTTTTTTTAAATTAGTAATGCACGATGGATTTAGTAGGACTTATTTATTTGGTTGGACGCGCTAACTTCAGGAACTACTGGTTCGAATTGAAAAAAATATTTTTGTGTTGGATCCAATTATCAAGGAAGGTTCTGAACTATTGTTATGTCTTATTTCTAGCGAGCGAAGCTACTAGCAAGCGAATAATAAATAATTCCAAGCGAGCGATATTACTAGCGACCAATTTATTAATTTTTCATATTCCTGATGTTATTAATTAATCATTATGATTATTTATATTATATTTATTTATTTATTTACTTCATACATGCTTTATTATACCTAAATATGGTACAAAAGGCGGATTTAATTTATATTCATAAACTTGATTGAATATTAATCAAGTTTGCAAAAAAATGCACTAAAATTCTCCAAATCTCCTGGTGAGAACACATAAGCATCCATGTTACAATAAAAAATGTATCCTATTCCTGAGACACCAACCTACAAAATAATGAGACCAATAGTTAATATTAACCTATCAGTTATTATGTGACGGACATGCGGAACCTTAATCCCAGAGTAAAATCCTTAACATTTCACTGTAACTGCCAATCATTTGCAATACTGAAAAGGGTTGGCAATGAATGCCATAGGATTATTACGTCACACCGAGCGCTTTTTACGTTGGTGACAAATGACGTGGAATGGCGGGAGTGATCGACATTAATTATTTACGGTTTTAAGGTTCCCATTTGTCCCCGTTTTATTTAAAAGTAAAATATTAATTTGGTAACTATTACTGTAAAACATTAATTTGGTTACTATTATTACAATACTTGAAGTATTGTATTTGAACTGCAGTTTGAAGGGAAAACGAAACTAGATTTAAATTATGATGATGCAGATATGGCGGTGACAGCCGAGCGGCTATCGAACTCGTCTCTCACTCGAGCGGTCCGGGTTCAAACCCCAGTGGCACGCACCAATGACTTTTCTAAGTTATGTGCGTTTTAAGAAATTAAATGTCACTTGCTATAACGGTGAAGGACACATCGTGAGGAAACCTGCATGCCTGAGAGTTCATCATAACGTTCTCGAAGGTATGTGAAGTCTGCCAATCCGCACTTGGCCAGCGTGGTGGACTAAGGCCTAATCCCTCCCATTCTGAGAGGAGACCCGTGCCCAGCAGTGGGACGTCTATGGGTCGCAGCGATGCAGATATGATTACATATACGTCAGAAAATCATTAAATATGATGGTAGAAAGGTTGATAAACATTTTTATTCATTCCTGAACAAGAACAAAGCTGAATTTTGTTTTGAATATGGGGATATATCAAAAAACCAATAGAGTCAAACTCACCGGCCAGTATTTGAAGAGGTGACTGTCAGGGGCAAAATTTCTTGAGCATTTCCACTCATCTCGATTTGGTAGTAATACCGATAGTATTATTACCAAATCGAGATGAATGGAAATGGTCACGGTAACGGTAACGGTTGTTGACTATGTACTCTAAAATTTTATGTCTTTCTTTGGCCCACTGTTGGGCACGGGTCTCCTCTCAAAATGGGAGGGCCTAAGTCCACCACGCTAGCCAGGTGCGTATAGGCAGACTTCACATGCCTTCGAGAACATTATGAAGAACTCTCAGGCATGTATCTATCACTACTTCACTATTACCGAAATCTATCGAATAGCGATTCCTTGATAACGTCTGTTACCTTGCAATGTAACTGAACAGTTAAAACCGTTCGTTCAACCAGTATTTCTCGAAATGGCGCAGGGTAATGGTGCGGCAGTAACAAATGCCAAACGGCGCTTAAATAGCTCTTTCAAATAGTCGATACAACTCGCTGTGATGCGGAGAGATAATGACTCTTTTTTTTACTGATGTGGCAGCCAATGCCTACGAGTATACTTACATTGAAATCGTATAATAGACTGCCTTGTCGGTCTAATGGTCGAAAGCTCCAATGTTAAGCTTAAAGCTTCAATTCCTGGATCAGGCAAAGTACGAGTATTATAGGGCAATTCTAACTTAACTCGATCGATAACCTATTATATGGAATTTAAACCTAACTGGTGAAAAGTTGGTGTATGACCTACCTATCGCTTCGGGGAAGTACAAGCGTGATGTTTTGATCGATAAAAAAAAAGAGTAAAACTGATATAAATTGCTATAAAAAAACTGATATTTGTTGCTAAGATATTATTTAAAAAAAAAAAAGTTTACTGCCTATCAGCTGTAATTCCAATCTTTCACAGGTATAAGGGCGATAAGCATTTACGAAATTAGAAGCCTGAAGCGAACATTGCCCTTGGCAGACGGCAGCGACACCTGCGAAATCCGGTGATATCTGTCACCAGTGATGCGTAACGAAATTTTAAATAATGTGCGTGTGGGTAGATGCCAAATTATATTAGAACGCTGAAAACACTATGATATTATGTTGTGCGTGTGGGTAGTTGCAAAATTATATTTGAACGCTGAAAACACTGCTATCATATGTGATCAAACGAGTCAAGCAACGCGGTGGGTTTGTGGATGGGGACTGCTAATAGCAAAATTTCTTGGGCGCTTCCGTGCTTCGGAGGGCACGTTAGGCCATAGGTTGCGGTTGTTTTCAATTGTAAGGCAATCTTTAAGACTTGATGAAGACGTTTAAGTGGCTTTTGACACTGGGTTGGCCATTAACCCTTCCTCTGGAAGCATAGTGGAGTGTGCTCAAGACATTGCGAAGCTGTGGGAGAGACCTGCGCCCAACAGTGGGATGTCTATAAGTTAAGTTAACCTTTTTTTAAACACTATTAAATTAATGTCACTATGTTGTATTAGAAATAAAATGTCATAACCAATGTTATACAAAATTAAAATTAAAATTCAAAAGAAAAATAGAGTTCTTAATTTAAATGTGGATATTGTGGTGGATATGTGGATATTGAAATGTTGGCAGCTTGTTTTATGTATTTTAACTTAATTTTGAGTCTTTCAAATTAAGATTCAAATTGATCCGTCACGCCAATTAAGAAAAGCTATTGTTCTAAATAAAAATAACGTTTCAAACTTTACCTCTTTAGTATCACATAAGCTGCAACCCCTAGACGTCCCACTGCTGGACATGGGTCTCCCTTACAGAGAAATCTGCAGGAGGTCTTGAGCCTCCAACAAGCTGCTCCAATGCGGAGTGGTGAAGGGTTCACATAGTTGTTAATAATTAAAACCCAAAGTAGCTATGAGCGTTTCATACCGCTTCTTATATTCCTCAAAGCGAAAACATTTTAAAACTTTTCTACTGCATATTTATGCTGTCTTGCTTACTAGAATAACAAGACTCGGAGTGACTTCACAAAGAATAAAGTATTCCTTTGTGCATAATGTAAACTTTGTTGCACTTAAATGAAAATTTAATGACGGGTCTATCCATAAGGATGCCAATATACAATGTAGCGTTCTCTAAGAATCTATTTTGTGGATTTTGCGTTAATGACTTTAAAAATATCCTACTATCAGAGTGAGTATAATAATATTGGTATGTGTGTATTTATCTCTGAGTTGCGAGGTTTTAGTCACTCAGACATAATATATGTACTCGCACAAGAATAGGCAATGAAAACTAAACATTTATCGATCAAATCGCTTTATTTCAATAAGTATTGTTCACATTTTATGAAACATACAATTTGACTGGCCCGTTTGCGCAAACGTGACCTACCTTCTGCGCCGGGGGTCGAGGGTTTTAATCCCACTCAGGACAAACATTCGTGTGACGAACACTTGTGTTTGTTCTGTGTCTGGATCTTAATATCTACACAGTCTCTGACACCTATGGTACTGGCTCTGCCTAGTTTGGGGTCAGATGACCGTGTGTGAGATGTCGATGCTATTTATTTATTCATTAGTATATTATTCATCACAATATTATTTCATGTAACATTTTCATAATATTGGTACTATATTATGGATATGATTACATAAATCGTGTAGTTATTAATATATACAATAGGTTATTATATATTTCATTAATATATTTGGACATTGACACTTGGTATTTACTATTATTTATAAAAACACATTATTATTATTATATTTTATACAATACTGAATCTAAAGAAGAAACAAATGGTACGTAACAACATAAATCATATATGTATATGATATGGATTATTTCAGAAATATTTTAATTGCTCACTTACAACTGAATAGTAATAATATTAAAATATAAATAATAAGTTAATGAGTTTTTATTTTGCAAAAAATTTCATCTTTAATATTAAAAATCGCTCCAAATAATTCTTAGTCAGTCAGTAGCCAGTCAATCCAATAGTTTTGAGATTAATTGAAATATCCATCAAATAAAATTTATTTACATTTTAATAATTTGGTGCGAATATTATTAGTTTGTTTTTCATTAATTTCGACAAAAATAAATCTTTTAAATGGATTTTTTCACGTATAAATTATTCAATAAAATAAATAAAATTGAAGCCAGCCAGTTAGTTCGTGAAACATTAGGTACCTACTTTAGGACCTACACATTGAAGTCTTTAGTACCTTCTTTAATTATTTCATAGTTGTGATCTCAAATATAAATTCATAAAACCATATATAAAAATATAATATAAAACAATAAAATTAGTTTATTTACAACACAAATCTGACTTTTGATTAAACCTATCTACATTGCTTATTTACAATATTCACTTATCAATCTATTTTTCTATTTAAAAACTCATAATTTACTGAACAAATATTAAACATGACATGAATTTTTACAATTATTGGTAGGACATACTCTTACGAGTATTAACAGTTTATTGACTATACATTTCTTAAGCTATGACATTGATAACAGAAACATTATTTTTAATTAATTCCTAGTATAAATACAGTTTAGGTCCTAACAAAAAGATTATATTTTATCGAAACATCGCTCAATTTAATTTCTTTTGTAAATAAAACTAAATCTTTTTTAAATAAATAATATTGAACGATTTGATAATTAAGGCAGTAACTTACTGTAGGAATAATGAATTTATACATTTTTTATTAAAGTTGATATACCTATATAATATACCTATATAAAATATCCTTTATATTTTTAGGTAACTACTATCCATTATGCCCCTGCAAGGCGTGGGTCTCTTCTCCATGCGTCCTCCGTGCGAGTAAGTGCATGGGTAAGTGTAACCACTTAATACCAACTTTTAGGGCGCTGCACCAACACCAGCATGGCCTAACAAGAATATTTTCATTACAAATTCCGAACAATTCAGACATATTTCTAAATGTTTTTCAATTCAATCTGGTTTAATCCACTGTGCTATAACAAATATTAATGGAATTGAAGTTATTTCACTACTAAATTGGTTTACCCACGTATTCGTCCCACACATTTGGCAAATAGATAGGATAGCAATGAAATTACTACGTTTCGTAAAATAAATACAGGCACACATAATAAATTGTATCATGATGACTTTGATTGAACTCACACTGGTTCAATTTAATTTTTGTGTACTAGACAGCTCAGAATTAGCTCTGTACGTTAGTTTACATACATTTGAAATCATTTAATTCCACCATAATTCCACGTTCTATTATTATACTTACGAAAGCTATATACTGTGATATTAGTGTGAGTTGTTAGTGAATTTAATGATTTAATTACATATTCATGTAATTTATTTAGACGGTCCCTACATACATATCCCTAACTACAAAAGAAAAATTTTACAGGAGAACATTTCAAAGTTTCAAGCACGTGTATTATCATATTAATGAAAATTGGTATGAAGTTTAAGTATGTGATATAATATGTATGTGATACATATGTACCACGCTGCTCCAATGTGGATTGGTGAAGGGGTTAGTGGCCAACCCAGTGTCGAATGTTCTCAAGCCACCTGAAGGTCCTCGACAAGGGTTAGCGATTGTTTACACCATTAAAACCCACCGGGACCGACGGCTTAACGTGCCCTACAAAGCACGGTAGCGCACATGAAATTTTGCCACTAGCGGTCACCCGATCCACAAACCGATAGCGCTCGTTTAACTTTGTCGATCACATTGAATCGACGCAAGCCATTGGGCTTTGGACTAGTGACCAGCCTGTAAGTGGCAGATGCGAGCGGGGATAGTGGATAATCCAATGTTATACCGGATTACCACTGCTGTTGTTCAACGGCGGAAATTTTAGTCGATTTTGTAGTTATAGGAAATGTCGTGTGCGGATTTTAGCTTCCGTTTGCCCTAGCTAAGCTTAACTAGACTATTTTTTGTTAAACTACATGATAGATTGTCACGAAGACAAAAAAATAGTACATCATGTATTTACACATAAAGATTTTACGATTCGTCTCTTTCTTTGAGTATTAATTTTTTTTTTCATTTTTAGTTCCTACACTTTACAGCCAGCCATTTTTTTTCTAAACATACAAAATACGCATATATACGCATACATTACAGAGCTATTTCTATGTAAATCTTCATAATTCATCGCGACTCTTATCTATTACAATAATCGACTAGGTATTAGGATGTCTCAGCAAACTAACTTATTGCTTAGACTATTCTCTAAAATATTTATTCACAATTCAGTCATAACCTATAGCAGATAATGGCTTTTATTTTTAATTTAAACGTTTTATACACTTCTACGTAAACATTTATTATTTGCTTTAAGCTTATCTAAATTAACATGTTTAAATATTTAACGTGATAATTTTTAACCTAATCGCCATAGTGATATTTTCAACTTAATGTTATATTAATAATAATATGATATGGTGAAATTATCTCATTATTATATATTTATTATCTTATTATTATAATTTAAATCCGAGTACAGACTAGATTTTGGATGGAAATAAACATAATACATATTTTACACACGAGAAGTGACTAGATGAAGCTATAAGATGAACCCTTACAAATTTCAGTCTTAAAAATAAGTATTTTTTATGCAATGCACGTAAAAATCATTTATAAATAGTTTTATAAGTTCTTGATGATGGTAAGGCAAATTCAGATAATGCAGTTTACTCGTAGGTACAAGTACAAGATAAATCCAGCAATGTATAGTATTTTCATTTTCTCTGATATGGTCTTAACATTAATTAACTGAAGTACATTTTCCTGATATATTTACTTAGAATTGAGAAAGACTGAGCGTAAGATACTTAGATGGGTCGCTGACAAATAGATAAGGGCTTAATAATTGACACGTGTCAGCTAATAGACCAACAGTGTTAACAAAGCTCCCTTAAACAAAATGCGGATCCTCCAAAGCACAGCGCGCAAAAATGCATTCCGATTAATTGCCAGCTCAAATTAAAATCAAATCAATCGACTAAATCCGATTTTTAATGTAACGTAAGTTAAAAAAAAAATTAATTGATAATTTAGCTACGTAAATAACATAACATTACGCTTCTATTTCCCTATTTTTTTTAATAATATAGACGGACAAACAGACATACGGGCCACCTGATGGTAAGTGGTCACCGTCGTCTATGGACACGTGCGACACCAGGGGTATCACAGGTGCGTTGCCTGCCTTGAAGGAAACGTTTCACACTCTTTTTGAAGCTCTCCATGGCGTATTACCATACACCGGGCACAAATCCAGACGTGAGCTGCAACCGAGCATTTCAAGTAAGAAAAACCCAATAGTTATTGCCCAACCCGCGGATTGAACCTAGCTAAGCAGACACGGTTAACACCACTAGACAAACGAAGCTCCTTGAAATTAACTCAACTAAAACAATTTGAGCCACGGAAGTGGTTTACGTTCATCAGCAACAACATGTTTTCCTCGCTGTCTTGTAAACATTGAAAGGCTATAACATGATTGCGAAACTACAATGGATAACACTGTCAATAGCAGTTAATCAACTCGACATACCCTTGTTTCTTACGTCTCAAATTACTTACATAGATACTTAATTAGGAAAGTTTATCATTGAATTAATTCGCACACAACTTTCCGATGAGCGATTCTTAACTATAGCAATGAATTAGATAGGGAATTTTTACTATGAAGCATCACCATTATTGGTTATGTTTTATATTTGTTGGTAGTAGTCCCGCTTGCGACCACTATGAGTCCTTGGTTTAATACACAGGCCAGGCAAAGGCGAATCGCCTGTCCTGCTTTAAAATAAGTATAAACGCACTCACACGTACAACAAAATATTTAAAATTAGAAAAAATCACGTCAGAATTGGGAAAACTTTGCCTTACCATCTGAGTAACAGTATCAAAGCGCGAAGCACATTCGTGAACAGGTACAATTATGAGGTACATTATGAAAAGTAGAAATATTATTGCACGTTAGAAAAATATTCACCGCTGTAAGTGCCGTTCGGTCTAATACCGAATAACTACTAGAAGCGTTTTCTTTACAAGCTCATTAGAGTTCAAACAAACTGTGATCGCATGTTCTTGTGGACTGAGAGCGCGTTCAGCCCCGGGTCTGAGGCTGGGCGGACGCGCTCCCAGGGTGCGGGCTACCTCCTCGTCTTGAAGTACTGACACAGAAGCACCTTCTTGAACGCCTGACGAAACACTTTGTTGAATATCGTGTAAAAGATCGGATTAACCATAGAACTGGCGTAACCCAACCACAACACGAAATCAAATACCCAGCTCGAGATTCTATTCTCACAGTCGGGACACACTGCCGGCACCATGTTGAGAATAAAGAATGGTGCCCAAAGCACAACGAACGTGAAAAATACTACTCCAAGAACTTTCGTTGCCTTCTGTTCTAGACGCAGTATTCTGCCGTGTCGTGATGAGTTTCGCGAAATGACGCTCGAGTTTCTCGAGTGATGCGCCCTCGGAGTCTGGCGCTGGGGGCTCGGGTTCACGAATGCCTGATTTCTGTTTATCGATCTTTGACTCCGTATAGTTCTAACCGGAGTTGATAGTGTCGTTCTTGCTCCGAAACTGGAACCTCTCCTGAATCTTCTCGCTTCATCCCAAGTCACAATAGAAGACGCTCCTCTACTTGGTCTTCTGTACAAGGAGGTGGAAGGCTCCTCGTCTTTAATGCTGTTTCGGGGAAATCCGTTGCAACCATTGATATCTCCTCCGGGGACGATAATGACCTCTGTGGTTCGTCTCGGCGGAGTTGAGTCCGACCCGAAGTAGGGGCAGGTGCAAGGAGGGGGGAGAAGCAGTCCATCCTCCGAGCTACGTGACTTTGCTGTCAATGTTGTTGGTGCTAGAAGGCCATCATTACCTTCGTCGTCGGAGGCGCTTCGGGCCCGGTGAAGGGGCGTGTTTGGATCGCAAGTAGAAGACGGGCGTCGTCTGTCCTGCAGCATTGAAGATGGGGAGCTGGATGAAACGCTCAGTGAACCTGGCGTAAGCATGCCACCTCTTTCAGACATGTTGGTCCTGAGGAATAAAATAAATGTGAGTTCATACGTAGAGGTAGCCTAGATAGGTAGGTTAATTGGTACAATCATGATTAGAGGAATAACAAATAGTACCTATATTTAAGGGGTGCCAAGTTTGCTCATAAGCCATTAAAACACTTTAATTTAGTGGCTTAATTTTCTGACACTTCTAAACTCACTTAAAAACAAAAAAATGCGCAATTCAAAGATCGTTTTCAATCAATTAAAGCCAGTTCATCTTGTAAGGGAAATTTTTAACGTCACGAAAGGATGTATTAACATTTTTTGTTGTACTTTATTGAATAATAATAATAATGTACTAAATCATTTTTATATACATTTACATTTACATATTTACAATCGTTTTTATTTGTAAGCCAGAGGTGAGAAAACAGAAACCCAAGGAATTGTATAACGTTATATTGCATTCTTGTGTTAGACGGCAAAGACTTTAATTAAGGTTTAATGAAGATGTTTGTTTAAGCAAGAACATTGTACTATAAGGTAGGTAATATCTAACTGTATTTAAAATGTATTGAGTTGACCGAATATGAATATGGATCACGAATAAGCAACTTGTTTATCTTTTTAGCCCAGCACAGGATAACTTTGGGAACGGCTGGGCGACTAATACATAAATTTTGTGAGCATTAATAATTCATAAAGCCGTTTGATACGAAAGGTTACGGATCACATACACTTATTTTAATAATCATCAGCAAAACTGAAAAGTGACATGACTTTAATAAATTCCGACATACCACACGTGTAACTGCCATAAAGGATGATTTTGTTTTACTACTTTATTTTATGTATGTGAAAATACCATCTAAAATTGATTTATTTTCCAAATAAATTGGTTATCTATGCACTGCGTTACCGTGTCAAGCTGCTTCCACGGTGCACCTCGAGAAGGCGCATCTCGTGCACGCCATGAATAAACAACATGGAACATGAGTGGAAGAATTAATCATCAAAAGTGTTATTTAAAATAAAAAAAATTACTAGGTAAAAGTTCACGTCAGTGAGCTGTTCGTTCGGGTAACACAAAATCAGAGCCAGCTAGGTAGGTCACCGCAGTAGGCACGACAGCCTATTGTTCCCTATCTCCCGATGTTTCCTTTTCCCGTGTCATACTCTGTTTTATTTGTTTTGTAATTTTGAGTCTACGATCAACTTGTCTATACTAAACGTTAAAATGGATATATCTATATATATAAAAGGAGAAGGTTACTGACTGACTGACTGACTCACTGACTGACTGACTGACTGACTGACTGACTGACTGACTGACATATCAACGCAGGGCCTAAACCATAAGGGCTAGAAACTTGAAATTTTGCACAGGGGTTCCTTTTATAACGTAGGGGAGCACTAAGAAAGGATTTTTGAAAATTCACCCCCTAAGGGGGTAAAACGGGGGTGCAAAGTTAGTATGAAAATTTGCCGTTTTTGAAGTCGTTAGACGGGTAGACGTCGTTAATGGGTCTAATTCTACGCGAGCGAAGCTGCGGGCGTCTACTAGTCTAACATAAAGATGTAAGTGCACGATACAGTATCAAAGGAAACAATTGCACTAAAGTTAGCAGATTACAAATAACAAAATAGTATTTAACGTAGACTTAACTATTCTATACTATTCATTGTAAACAATCTTTATTCAACATACGTGCATTGTTTGCCTTATTGGCAATTAATGGCAAACAAAGCTAGTTTCTTAAGCTAACAAGTAAAAGCGGATATACCCTCAACTTGACGCTTCAGAAGCAACGGATACTTCAAAGCCGCAAGAAAGGCGAAACATCTCAGCCCCAAAGTGATGCTGTCTAATACTTACACCGATATCGACGTACATTGCTGTGTCATCTTTATTCAACATACGTGCATTGTTAACCTTATTGGCAATTAAAAGCAAACAAAGGTAGTTTCTTAATCTAACAAGTAAAAGCGGATATATACCCTCAACTCGACGCTTCAGACGCAACGGATACTTCAAAGCCGCAAGAAAGGCGAAACATCTCGGCCCCAAAGTGATGCTGTCTAATACTTACACCGATATCGACATACATTGCTGTGTCATCTTTATCCAACATACGTGCATTGTTTGCCATATTGGCAATGAAAAGCAAACAAAGGTAGTTTCTTAAGCAAACAAGTAAAAGCGGATATAATACCCTCGGCTCGACGCTTTCGACGCAGCGGATGCTTCCAAGCCGCGGGAAAGACGCAACATCTCGGCCCCAAAGTGATGCAGTGCACCCATTGCGGACGGCGCGGGTTCGCTGTGCAACAACACATGGAATGAGGACTACACAGACAGCACAGAGAGCAGAGCACATAATTAGCACAGAACAGCACATAAAACAGATGATTAATATACAGTATCAAATCTAACCTTTTGCTACATATGTTA
Organism: Carterocephalus palaemon; assembly: GCA_944567765.1. NCBI lineage: Eukaryota > Metazoa > Arthropoda > Insecta > Lepidoptera > Hesperiidae > Carterocephalus > Carterocephalus palaemon. The sequence continues at coordinate 3,261,318 of OX155641.1, forward strand.
TGTAAGTCTAAGTAGGCTTAGGTCGTAAGCTTTACCTTAGACATTCAGGCGTGATATAAGTACCTATATAATTACACTATTCTAGATGCGACCATTGTAGTCCTAAATGGTTGCAGCACGTGTGTGACATATTCGTAACAAGACTCTTATGAGTCTCATCAAGGTCTGTCTCCAGGTTCTCCTCTCAGAATGGGAGGGATTAGGCCTCAGTTCACCACGCCGGCAGTGTGTATTGGCAGACGTCACATGCCTTCGAGAACATTATGAAGAACTCTCAGGCATACAGGTTTCCTCACGACATGTACTTCACCGGTATAGCAAGTGACATTTAATTTTTTAAATCGCACATAACTTAGAAAAGTAATTGGTGCGTGCCGCTGGGGTTTGAGTGCGAGGCAAGTTCGATAGCCACTGGGCTATATTAATAAGGGTTCGTAATTATAGTTATACTAAAAAGAAAAATACGCGCTAATCTAATTAGTTAAATCACGTAGCACCTACTGGATTAAAATGGACATGACAGTGGAATTCATTGCTCGCCTCACTTATCACCGATCGACATGACGTGCCCAATTAGCTACGCCGAAGCCATTCACATTTGAATAAACAATTTATTGTCACGTAATGTACTGTGACCATTAAATGGGAAAATAATTAAAATAATGCACGGGCTTTCTGTGTGTGTTTTGTTCTCTTGTGGTTTGTGAATAATAATAATGAATTTCATGGATATTCTCACACACGGCCATTTGACCCCAAACTAGGCAGAGCCTGTGCTAGTGTCAGAGACTGATATACTCGTACGTACATAGATATTTTAACATCAACGTCCAGATAGAACAAACACAAGTGTTCGTCACACGAATGTTTATCCTGAGTGGAATTCGAACCCACCCCTGACGCAACAGGCAGGGTCACTATCGATTGCACTGGCCTCTAATTTTTTTGATTTTATACTATGAATTAATACTGTACAACAACTACTGACTTACTAATATGTCTAGTTCATACGAGAAACTTATAATACTATGGAGTTCAATATTTGCCTCTTGATAAGTTCTGTTTTGGTAAGTCAGTGACGTCACTGGCGGTGGATCTTCACATAATATAAGGATGTGCTTTAAAGTAAGTATTTTTATTCCGTCAACAACTGATACACGTCACCTTTGACCGTTAGACTCGTTGACAGGTTCTACCACAAACGTTATCATTATGCTTATTTTAAGTCAAGGTAATTGTATGCCTCGGTCGTATTACCGCATTCCGTGAAATTGTTATCGCCGCCTTCACAGAATTCACTAGTTACTTTCGCGACAGCGTAAGTTTGTTATTTTAGGAACGAAGTTACTTCATCCATTCATCCATCAGCTTTTCAGGGCCACTGCTGGGCATATGCCTTCTTCAATCGAAGCAAGAAATAAATACAGATTAAGAGGTATACCATAATTAAAGGATATCATCAAGAATTGTCCACTTCGGATCGTCCCTTGTTAAGTTAATAATAGTTCAAGGTATACACACCGACATAGCTGCTGGATGACTAGAGCACCGCTGCTCCACTGTGTATGTAAAGTGGCCAACCCAGTGTCGAATGTTCTCATGTCACCCAAAGGATTTCGATAGTCATAATGATTATTTTTAAATTGAAAACAACTAGGACCGATGCCTTAACGTAGCATTTCGAGGCACGGAAGCGGCAATGAATTTAATTTGATGATTTTAATTTCATGTCAATATTTAGGGAAAGCTGAGAAGTTAAGCCTGATTCTAGAAAGTCTAAACTATTGTTAATATTATCGAATTAATTATGTATTTAAAATATCTATGTATGTATATCAGTTTCTGACACCCTTATTACAGGCTCGCGCCTACTTTGGGGTCAGATGGCCGTGTGTGAGAATGTCCAAGATATTATGATAATTATTATTTATTATTTATCGTGAATGTAGCTATCTAGCATAAAAATATATATTTTTAAAATCGGACGCGCGTTTAAACAAACAAGAAATCAAAATATCTCTTCCGCATTATAATATTATATCGATTGAGCACACATAATCAACGAATATCAATAAATAAAAGTAGTTTCTACACGTACTCAAATAACACAATTTATCACCAGCTTATTACTACTACTACTTACTAGTACATATAATCAAAACTAACATAACCTTTATTGTCACGATAGACAATACCTGCGTCAGCCATAATGGATATTATTACAATAAATTCTCGAAGCGTCGCAGAAGGGTAGGCACTCCTAAGTATTAAATATTGTGTTAATACATCTTCTTCAACCACCAACTCCCAGATAATTGAATGCCTGAATTTAACAACTGAATGCACACAGACAGCACAGACATTAATACAGCTTTCCGACCGCATGAATTGGGCTCCAGAACTTTCTAATTACCGCAAAAAGCATTGCCTTTCAAATGACGCAGACAAAGTTAGGAGCTAACGTGTAAAATCCCATGTATATTTTATTTGCGGCCGCACAAATTCGAAGGAAATTTAAATGTAAGGAAGATCCGTTTGGTTCGCGAACGGCAGCTCTTAATGCTATTCCGTTTGAAAGAAGCTGAAGAAGTATGAAGTTTCTCGAGAAACTTAAGAACAAAGGCCAACCAAGGCATATGCAAATGCTCCCTAGGTACAGAATACATTTCTACTACTAGTACAGATTTCGTAATAAAAAATTGCGACTTCGAAGCAAGAGTTTCTTGTTTCTTCTTTTTTTTATGGATACAAGATAGCAAACGAGCTTGCAGCACCACCCATCCGCTGCTGCCCATGACAACTGTGACTGACTTTGAACAAGACTTGATAGGGACTGGGATGGTTAGTAAATTAGTTGAGAGAGTTAATTAGAACATTAGTTGGTCAGTTCGTTAGTACCCCTACGAGTGCAATAAAAAAATAGTATTTCTAAGTTAACATTCATAGAATCAGAACTGAGTTTGGATTTGTGCCTGGTTAATGACGATAGGCTTAGCCTATGGCTATGGCTATCTAGTATGAAAAGTGGGTACCTAAGTATGTTTGGTTTATGTAAAAAAAAGTATACATTGTGCGAGCGTGGCCACCGCGATGCCAACGGATCCAGCGGAAGATCAGCGCTGGTCGTTCCTGACCTTCCAGCATATTATTATGCTGAGCAGGATTTTCCTCCTGCAGGAGATCCTTTTCGTTTTTTCTTGACCTTCCAGTATATGCTGAGCAGGATCCTTTTCGTTTTTAGTACTAAGATTACCTACGTATATTGTTTATTTTAACTGTATTGAAAATGTATGTAGTTATAGTTATTGTAGTTGTGTTCTTATGTTATGTAGTTGGACTTTTGATGATATGTTAGATCCCATGTACCTATTGCCATACACCGGAGACAAGTCCAGACACCGGGTTGCTACCGGACATTTCAAGTTAGAATGATCCAATGGTTGTTGCACGACCCGGGGGTCGAACCCAAGGCACCTAGCTTAGCAGTCACACTTGCGACCACTAGAGACTTGTATCTTACACCAACATGCCCCTAAGATTCAAACTTAATACCGTCGAACCAGTGACTGAACTGTAATACTAGACCACCGATCGTCATTAATAATTTAAATATCGTTTATAAATACACAAATATTATTAACTACATATTTTCCGTTTAATTGAGCAATACATATAACTGTGGTACTCTCAAATAAACTGATTGCTCCATTAATTAATAATTAATTAATAAATTATGGTCTACATACGCCTTAAAATATGTATATTGGTTATATTATTTGAATACACATTCGATTAATTATTTTTCATTTTGTGCTGGAATGAAATTCACATTCACTGGAATGAAATGAGCACATGTAATAATGAACTAGTAATAAAAGCCTTTCGTTCAAAATCGATTAATTGAATCTTTGATTGGTGGCTACAATCAGAGTACGAATATCTCCAAATCGATCCTTAACGAGACGGTCAATGATCCTGACTGCTGGACTGCGGGTACCAAGCTCGAAATACAGCCGGGGCAAAAACATTTTCCCTAGATTAATATTTCGTATCATGGCCATAATTTATAATAATGAAGCTCATTTAAAATACACGAGTCTCACATATAGGTCACTATTATCAAAGCCACCATTTTACACTTAAGGCTTAACAATGACAAGCAAAGCATAGCCAACATAGAACGGAAGCATGTTTTACTAATATTATACCTTATTGCCATTACAGTAAGGTCGACAACTCACCTTGAGTCCTGTAGCCACAGGTCCCTGGTGTCGATGGGAGGGAGTTCGGTCTCCGTAGAGGCCGCTGAATGCTGTGGAGTACCTCCTCTTGGGCCGAGGAACCTCCGCCAGGTGCACCGACGCTCTGCACGAGATATATATTCATTAATCGATAAATAATAAATGCAACCTTTACCGGTGGCTACGGCTTAAGGTCTGCCAATCCGCAGCGTGGTGGACTAAGGCCTAATCCCTCCCATTCTGAGAGGAGACCCGAGTCCAACAGTGGGACAAAGAAAGGGTTGTGATGATGATGATGATGACGGCTTAAATTGTTTTCCGTGCAGAAATGTACTACAACATCTACTAAATGGTTTATAATAGTAAGCCAAACATCACCACTAATCAAAATAGCTTTACCCGCAGTTTCGCATATCAGAATCCAATAAAGATTTCGAAATATCGAACAATCGATTAAAATTTGATGGATTATCGACAATATCGATTATTAAAAGTTAAATAATGAAGCTTTTTGTCTAAAGCATCCTTTTTAAAATTATCAAATACTTATAGATGTTTCAGTTCAGATACTGCAGTATTGTAATGAATTTGGGGTTGGATGGACAAGCAATTTGTCTATGTGCATAATGCACACAGAATTTAACACGTTCGCTGCGTTACGGGAAGTATTTTGTCGTATTTGAGTTCCGGACTGTGCGGCAGCTAATTTTCCTTGTCTTACCCCTGGTGCGGCGGTGGTTAAACTAAGATGCCATACACGTACAAAAGAGATAACTATATTCCTTGCTTCATATGTAATCAGTTTTTAATAAAAAAATGTACGGGAAGTATTTTTGCGTAACGCACAGAAAAAAATTATTTTACTCAGATGCGGCATGGGAACTATTTGGTCGTACCCCTCGACCCCGTACCGCACTGGCGGACGGGTACGCGGCGCTTCAAATTGCACTAGTGTTGTGCGTAAAAACGATGTTTTTAAAACTCACCATATATTTTTGTCCAATTAAGCAAGACTTAAAATGAAGAAAATAAAGAAAATAAGGTTGTTTTTTTTTTGTTACGTACTTAATATTATTTGAGGAGGTGAAGAACAAAAGGTGACATTTTCATATTTGGGCTATGTGTAAATTGGGCTTTTGTTCCTAATTTTCTCAATTGTATTGTTTTTATTTTTATTTAATTTGTTAGCTTGCTCTCGTTTAATAGTTTCTCTATTATATTTTTTGATTTAGCATGCCAATGATTAGTAAATTTATCTCATTAACTAAGTCTGATCTTGAAGTTCCTATTATATTTCTTTTTAAAAAAAGAGAAATGTGTATTTCTGTTTTTATTTTCTTTTTGTTTTTAAAGATTATTATTTAGTTGATAATCCATGTTGACATATTAATAAATATTATTTCAAGTTTCTGTCGCATTTTCATATTTTACGAGTGTACCTCATCACTAGCGTTATATCTATTCTATGCGGCACGGGAAGTAATTTCCCGTAAAATCACCGTTTTTGAAAAATTCCTATAACTTTTGATATATCGCACAGAACCCCGGGCGACGCCAGCTGTATATACACAAGGATGTAACCGATCGATTTGTTCAAAAATTTTGTACTGGCGATGAGTTTCCATGTCTCCAAGGACCTTTGAAGTCAGGACCTGATACGGGAAAATGAAGGTCGTAACGCAAATCTGGCATTCTTGTTACGAGAAATATATGACTCGTATAGCAAATGAGGCAAGTTTAAGTTTAGCGTTGACGCAGCGAACGTGTTAAGGGTATATTTGGAAAGATGCTTAACTGTGGTGCGAAGCGTTTTTTCATACATTTGACATTCCGCTATTTATATAGTCAAATAAAAAGCCTAGTCCTAGTCTGAAATTGCTCCATTAGTTTTTGTGTAAAAACATTACAAACAAATGTTTCCTCTTATATTACATAGTATAGATACAATAAAGATTTATGTATATTATATATGTTTTCATATACATATATGTATCTTTACATTATCATGTTACACGTAGGAACCTACTTTACTACGCAGAGCTTGTCAAGTATGTGTTTGTTGCTTATTTGAGGACGAATACGTGTATCCTTTCCCTTTGCCGCCCTTTACTCACACCAACGCTCGCGGATGATTGAGATGCCACGTAATTTAGATTCTAGACGTTTCCTCCCAGTCGTATTACACCTTAATTTTTTCCCGCGCACGTACAAAATGTGAAATGAGCTTACTTCAGTTCTCTTTCGCTGTGAGACTGTGACATGGCACATGGGGTTTTTCATTCTTAAAATGACAAAGAAATCCCGGCTTGTATACTTCTAGTTCAAGAATCACTTGAGGGCTCCTGGTTTTCCTTTAATTATGTAGTGAGTAAGTTGTTTTAGTCTGCATCGCCGTTTTATATGGATATGTATGAGTGTGTATACACCCACTTTTCAGCAGTTATGTTTAGATCTCATGTAATAGGTGGTGAGCCTTTTGCCATACACCGGGCACAAATCCAAATTCCAAACTGCTACTGGGCATATTATTATGAAGTTAGATAAACTCAAAAGTTGTTGCCCGACCCGGAGATTAAACCCAAGACATTGAGCAATCGCAATTACGACCACTAATGCCCGGTTTCTGAGGTCCATTTGACGGCAGTTTATCTATTCATTAGCGCTATCGGTTCGATAACTTTTCAAATTGTGTTTCTGAACAACCCAATGTAAGATAAACTCCGTTTATACTTAGATTAACTTAACTGACGAAATATGGCCGTTTATCGGTTCGTTAACCTTATTTGACGTTTCTCTGACAAATTACAAAAACTTTTAAGGTATTATTGCCTAAGTACGTGTTAAATAGTATTGAATTTTAGTCTAGAAATCCCGGTGAAACATTTTACAGTTATTCGCAGGACATAACAATAGATCAATACGAGTTCTATTATGGACATCGAAATATCGAAATAAATTATTTTACTTTGACTTTTGACTTTGTCAAAAGTGACTGACAATTTCGGTTCTAAACATTAGAATTGTAGATATTGTTCACATTTGACTATGATGCACAGATGCTAATAAATACCAAATTACAATATTTGGTAAATAAAACAAGGTGTTACTACTTGTTGACTATGGAAAAAATATTTCTTACAAATAAGACTATTCCTAGGGTACAAACTACAATGAATATCTATTTTAAACTTGCTCTTTTGAAGAGACCCATTTAGTGGCAGTTTAAGGTACTCGTTATCGGATTCATAGTTAATGGAAGGCTCTTCGCGTGTTCAGAAACCCAGTGACAGTTATCCGACATATATCTTACGTTTAACTTTATTGATTCAATAGCTGTTGATAATATAACTGAAGACTTCAGAAACCGGCCATAAAGCAACTGTTTGTCCTGAATGGCATTCGAACCCACGACCCCTGGCGCAACAGACAGGGTCACTACCGATTGCGCCAACGGGCCCGTCAATGTACTCGTAACTAAATACCTTTCGCAATAAACGTCAAGAAAAAAAAAGAGAAGCCTTATGACGTCGTGAGTGTGGACAAATATTAGTGAGAACCCTTTCAGGCGACGAGACATTTCGTTGACATGTCAAACATAGATGCTTTTAATGGATTAGTATTAGATGAGTGTCTAACGATATTATCACTCTTGAATCGTGATGATAAATATTGAATCTTCGGGTGTTGGTTTAGTAACGGTTGTTTACGATTGGCACTTTAAGGACACACTCGTATGCATTCTACACGAGTGGCGCGGGATTGAGCGACTCTGACTGCCGAACCAGATCCCAGGTTTGAATCCCGGCAGGGGCATATATTTATTACCTAGTACCAATAGAGTTCGCCCGGGGCAGTATCACCGCCCGCCACGGTACCTAGTACCATTTCTGCCGTGTAATAATTGTTTTTAAAGCAATTGTGGTCCGGTTGGAAAGGTGTGGTTTCCGGTAACACTTCTTTAGAGGCGACCATCTTAGTCCGCAAGGGTAGCAACACATCTGTGTCTGACTTAGAACGAGACTCCTACTAACAAGTACTAACTGGACTATTACTAACACCAACTAACAGGACTAACTATCACTAACAGTCCCCAGTCCTCATACCTACTTACGAACTGACCAACTAATGTTATAATTAACTCTCTCAACTAATTGGACTAACCATCCCAGTCCCTAATTGAGTCTTGTTCAAAGTCAGTCACAGTTGTCATGAGCGGCAGCAGATAGGTGGTGCTGCAAGCTCGTTTGCTATCTTGAATCCAGAAAAAAAACCTACCGCGAAGGATAGTAAAGGGGAATGCTGGGCGCCTCCAACTAGGTGGACAGACGATGAAGAAAATACAAAAATCACTGGATACAGACGGCACAAGTACGGGAGCATTTAAAGGCTGTTTGATGGATGGATACAGATCAAGAATGTACGTGAGTAGAGCCTCGGGATAAGCTCGTAATCGATAAATATTAACGTCATGGGACACACAAGGTTTCTCGGAAGAGAGAGCTTGTTGTTTTAGTTCACTTTCTTTTAACAATAGTCTTTTGTACTCTCCATTGTACAGCGCTCTTGCACATAAGCTACGTGTTTTGTGCCCTAAAGGTAGATACTTAAGGCGTTTCTCATACATTTTCATTACGGAATAGCAGATACTTATTTTCATTTTAACAACTAGCTAATAATGAATGAAAGTCGTCCATAGCCTGGCCAATGGCTTGCGTCGATTCAATGTGATCAAAAGAGTTTGGCAACGACGGGCGCGGTCGGTCTGTGCTTGTAAAGTATTATATTGGCGGAGCTCAATGAAACCATCTGGTTGCGGTGTTAAGACTGATTTTATTATTCTTGTACCCACATCAATCCCATTCCTTGCTGAGATTTCCCGATGTAACATTTTGCAGATTGTTCTCGAACGAAAATGGCGGCGGTGGTTGCAAAACAGATTCCATTTTTACACTTTTATATGCATGTATTTCGTTACTTTTTATATTATATACGATTATTTAGGACACTTTCGACGTTATTGTACACTTTTTATCAAAATTTTTACCGACTGCGCCATGTAAAGTATTATATTGACGGAGCTCAATGAAACCATCTGGTTGCGGTGTTAAGACTGATTTTATTATTCTTGTACCCACATCAATATATGACAGTGCTAACCCCGCAAACTAAAATAAATAAGCATATAAAGGATACCTATATATTTATACATGTTTGTATGTTGAATTTAAACAAAATCATCTCAAACTTCAACACTTTAATCATCGTGTAGATTGAAGCGCAAAAAACGACGGAGAACCAGTCTCTATTAAACTCAAAGGAGTTGCGTTTACCACCTACATATACGCAAATATCTCTGATTTATGTATTACTTTTGTTATTATTTTATTATGTTAGTTTCTATGATTGTGTGTTGTTGTTTTTACCTCATAATTATAATTTTCGGTGACTAGATGATCCAAGACAAACCGTGTATGGTTTAAATTGTAAAAAATTTAGATTCCATATTTTTACGTTATTCTTTTAGTTATCTTCGCAAACTATTTTAAAGGTGAACATTTTTAAACCTTTTTATCAGAGCTACGACCGCGGCCGGTACTTCAATGTAAGCAATTTAGCGGCTGAACGTTAAGAGCTTGCCTGCGCCGGAAGCGCTATTATGTTAGGGTGGGTCCGGTACGGTTAAACACGTGGTTTATAATCTGTAAGTATAGTGTGTAGCAGAAGCTTAAAGGGTAAAGTTCGGCCTCTCACTCGTGAGGGTCCCAGGTTCAAATCCAAACGGCATGCACCAATGCATTTTAACGAAATTAAAGAAATTAAATGTCACCTGCTGAATTGAAGTTGAGTTTGAGTTGAACATTGAAATTTCGACAAATTAAAATTGAATAAAACCAAAAAAGTAAAAAAAAGCTAATCTACAATCCCTAGACATTCATTGTTCCACTCCCACACAACGGCTCTCTCCAACATCCACAGATGAGGACCATCTAGACCATACTGTAGTATGGTCTAGATGGTGCTCAAGCCCGGATTGGCGGAGGACCGAGAACCCTGAAATATACTACTATTGTTTTACAATGGAAAACACCTGAAACCGACAGCTTGACGTGCCATCCGAAACACGAAACCTAAATTTTTGACACTTGCGGTCAACCATCTATGTCGACTGCAAACGACGATGCTTAACTCGCTCCAAAACATCAATGCGAGCCGAAGATTATAAGCGAAAAGAAGCGGATTTATAAATAAGTATTCAACAATACAGGCCGCAACACAGTATTATTAGTATACCTATATACCTACTACTGTTGACGCAAACGATGAGAACGGGTCGGGAATATGATAAAGATCTGAATTAAGAGGATAAATTTCACAATTCGACCACCCAGCAGCCACAAATCTATTTGGACAGTCCACTTATTTATCTTTTAAGCAAACGATTCAAGTCGTAAATACTCTCTGATCTCCTTCTAATATTCTATTATTAATAATCCTGCTTTCATCCACAGTCGCTGTAATTTGGATGATACCAAAGATTTCGTTTCAAGATTATTACAATATTTAAAATACGATATACAAGTGAACAAGTGCTAACAAGGATATGAAAGTATTTTTGAAGTGATTTTTAGTTAATAATAAGGTACTGTAAATACGTTTTTACGTAGCTAAATCGATTTCCCAGCACTGCTTTCGCTTACATTATTATCTTATTATTGCACTGGATGTTCCCATACTAACCTAATAAAGAAAAAACAGATATTTGATCACAGAAATTAATCAAGATAGAACGGAACATCACGTATTATTTTGATACAAACGATGCATGTCACTTTTTTCATCAGCCCCAAGCACTGAGGGTTTCTTAAGGCAGATTTACAGACAATTTTCTATGGTTTCAGATAAAAATACACACTTTATAGCAGTCTTTTGTTATATTTGATTTTTGCATTATTTTTTGTACTTTTTCCTGATTTTTACACAAGCAAAGTATACTTATAAATTTTTTTGTTAATTTATATTTTATAATTAAGTCCTTTACACAAACAACCTCTTACAATTCCATTTTAAATTAACCTGCATATCATAATATCCCAATCTGCGTCACCGCTAGCTGAGTGTAGACGAGATTTCTCACTCTGATTACGTTGAAAGCGTAATTCGTAGATTCGATTTTAGGTAGCGCAAAAGTAAATCATACTTTAACTTTGAGATATAAGAGTGTATTCGGTCCATTGGTCCAGAAACGTTATCATACTTTCCTAAAACTGGATTAGTATCATATTCCATTTTCGTTAATAACTCCTTTGTATCCAAAAATTGGATCGCTATTTGATAAATTTACCAGTAAGGTTCATAACGAGATTTTTTCGCAAAATCATCTTATTAAGCTTCTGATGCAAGAAGTGGATATTTTAAATCAAATTAGGTGCTCGGTAAGGAATTGTTTGTCTGAATTTATAGTCCCAAGAATTATATATCAGAAATCTTCATCAGTTATTATTGAATATTCAATAATGTAATAATAATGTAGTAAGATATTCAATATAGTAAGAGTAATTTAGGTTAGCTAGCATGCAATATTTTACGATGGTTACAGTTATAGAGTTCGCTAAAGAAGCGGTAGCCTCTACGCTAGCTTTTATATACCTAACCTAACAGTGTAGGAAATTTTATTGAAGAATAAATGGGTTAAATTATTTTAGCAATGAATAAAAATGTATCAATCAAAAAAGTGGATCATTTTGCAAATTGGATTGACGCTTGTTATTAAATAAAAGACTTGTAATTAATCGTGAATTCCATTTTCACTTGGACTGAGATCTTAAAAGGCTTCCGATTCTAAGTATTTTAAAACGGTAAAGATTTAACAGATGCCCCTTTTAATTTCCCCCAGTAACTTCGTCCTTCTCGATGTCCTATTTCAACACCTTAGAGATTTACCGCCCTTAAAACGTCTACCAAAGAATGTGTCTTATACTTACTAATATATAAATGCGGAAGTGTTTGTTAGTTTGTTGGTTTATCTGTCGAATCGATGTGCATCTATTTTTTGCATAGATGTAGTACAGAGTCTGCTACCAGAACTTTCTGTTGGTAAAGAATATTACTTAAGGTACATTTTATACTTTAAAACATCCCTTGGTTCTAAACGAAAATCGATTTTACGTGGGAGGAAAGCTAGGATCAAGTCTAGACTATTTTCTTTTGGAGCTTGTTAAATTTCAAGAACAATTTGTGAAAAATTCTTAAATGTTTCAACGGATTAATGTTTTTAAGTAAATATTTAGTAATAGTGGTAGTCGCATAGTAGTAAAAGCAATTTAAAAGAATTGCAAAAAAGTGGTGAATAATGAAGAAATGATAGCCACACAGCCCACAATTGAAACTTAAGCACATTTAACTAAAGCTAGTCACCTATCTCGATGGTTTCACCTGGCTCTCTTGTTTCCTAAAACAGTGACTCAAAATAATAATTAATAATTATGTTCATGAGTTACTCAAAAAAAAAAGACGGCGATGTAAATGACGGTGATGGTGTTGCAAAAATGAAGCAAATAATAGTATACATGAAACGCTCATAGGCCTACGGCTCGCATCGATCATACGTGATCGACCGAAACAAGCAAGTGTACGGTGTAAGTGTACGGTTGGTACGTGGATGAATGACCGTTAGTGACTTATGAGCGATTCTGTACAACAAATGCCAGTTGTTTTAGAGGAAAGTCGTGGTGACTTAAGAATAATTCTGGATGGGCCACTCCCTCTCCGCATTGGAGCAGCGTGTTTAAGTGTGATCTAGACCTCCATCAGCTGTGGTGGTGGGCGAGACCCCACAGACACCCAAGGGTGTAGCTTAGTACTGTAAGCCTTACCAATGATATTATGAACAAATTTCGATAATAGAATGACGAGTTTTATGCACTGACCTTATCGTGATATAAAATATAAATTCGTTAAACATATTCAAGTAGGACTTGCTCTGTATGTTTTGAAATAATCAGTGTTCAAAATAAAAACAATACATATGACTTGTGCATATTGATTTGTTTTCATGCATTCCAAAAATAAATGTCATTTATAAAGTGCGATCATGAAATATTTCATATTTGATTTTTATTTAATTCATATTCGCATATACAGTGGTATTTTATTGAGAATAAAATTTCTTTGAATCTGATCTTAACCTAAATGATGAAGGATGACGATACAACCATACAATAACATATAACATGCCATAATACCGATCGGGACCGCACCGAGCCAGCCGGCGGCCCAGCCCTGGCCGAGGCCTTTCCTCTGGCGGGCCAGCAGCTGGACTGTCAGGGCGTACGTGAGCAGCATCACGCCCAGGGGAATGTAGAACGAGATCACGGAGCCGATAGCCTTGTATAGGGGGTCGGGGATCTGGCAGGAACCCCCGATGAGGACTGATTCTTCGTTCTGTGGATAGAAATGCTCAGTAGTAATACCATTAATTTGGTTTTTTTTTAGTTAAATGTTTTGTTTCAATTTATAAAGGTAATACTTATATAAAATATTTAAAACTCTAGATAGGTCTGGTCTAGGCCAGTGTTGCGGATGGCAGAAATACACAGAAAAATAATTTGTAGGTATCATGGCCAACCAATCTAAGACATTGCAAGCTTCGCTCCGTGGCAAGAAAATTAAATTTAAATATTTTTTGTGGCTTTTAAGTAATTATTAATACTTACTGATAGGCACTAAAAAAAAGTTTTACAAGTAGCTGCAAGTAATATTAATATTTTTGTGAACTCAGAACCTATACAACGCGTCAAAGAAGCTCGTAACTTAGGCTTACTCATGGATGAATCACTACGGTTTGAAAACCACGTGGTTGGTATTGTTAGAAATTGTTTCTACCGATTGAAAGTGCTCTACAGAATTAGACCATTTATTGGGCCTGAATTACGTGCAAAACTCTGTGAAAGTATAGTGCTTTCGAAGCTTAACTACGCTGACACCGTAATTGGCCCTAGGCTTCTGGTACGCTCACAGAATTTAATTCAGCGCGTTCAAAACGCCTGTGCCAGATACTGTTTTGAGATACCGCCACGTGCACACGTAACCCCATACCTTAATAATGCGAATATGCTAAAAATGAAATATCGTAGAATGTTACATTTCGCCACATTGCTATTCGGGGTTGTCCAAACGGAATCTCCACCTTACCTTTATGGAAAATTACGATGGCTAAAGTCTTGTAATGTAAAATACATAACAAGGGGTTCCTCGTATAAACTTAGTTATAACAGGGGTTGTTCGCACGCTTTTCGGGGTAGTTTTCAGTATAATGCGACTCATTGCTGGAATAATCTCCCGCCACCTATCAGGAGCCTTAAATCGATACAAAACTTTAAAATTAAATTCAAAATGCATCTCCTAAACATACAAAAAATTTCAACATAAAATAAAATCACACACATTCACTCATACGCGTACACACACACACACACATACATACATACACACACACACACACACACACACACACACATACTTAACTTAAATCTGCTACTCCGGGTATCCACATTATGCTGATTTTAAAATTATAGAAAAACCCATGAAATTGTTCCTTTTTTTCTACCTAAAAATATTTATAGTATACCTAGTAGTTGTAAAAAAATGTACACCACTGCCCAAACTACTTCAACTGGGGCGCACTGAAAACCAGCAGCTGAGGTTTTATGCCAAAGCATAAGCTGAGTGCGCTCCAATTTTTCACTGGTGGCAACAGCTGTTTTGAAAAAAAAAACGTGTTAATACCTAATAATAATAATTTGTAATAATAAGTGTAATAATAATAATTTAAGTTAAACCTAATTTAAGTTTTTTTTATATTACTGTTTTTTGTCTCCTCGTATTTTTATTATCATGTTTTTTTATTTTAGATTTAAGTTTTATTGTATTTTTTTTTAATTTTTTTTTTGTATTGCTGGTCACTGGTGAAAATAAAAGCTATTCTATTCTATTCTATTCTAATTTTTGAAAAGTTTTGCTTTTACTTGCGGGCATACCGTACCGTATGTACAGTATGACATTTTTTAATGTATCATTTTGGTTCTTAGGTTCATATTTGAAAAATTTATTAAAATTCAAATTGGAATTAAGTTAAGGTAATAAGGTTTTATTTACGCATTACAACTATAACTATTAAGGCACAGCTATTATAGTAAAAAATCAAATATTTTAATTACACTCTAATTACTTCTGAGAGGAGACCCGTGCCCAACAGTGGGACGTCTATGGGTCGCAGCGGACAAGCTGGAATCTGCCAATCTACAATATCGATCGAAAAGGATATAAAGGGAAACCGTTAATTGAATTTGCCCTTTTATTGCTTCCAGCAGAGAACTGTAGAGCGAAAACGCTTTAATAATATCCAAAATTAACCGTTAATTATTTCAAACAACAAATTGTGGTGCCGATACAGAAGTTTTGATCGCTTTGCGGCCCGCAATTTATAATCTTCGGGATTAATTTATTTAAATTGTCTCCCCTGTGTATCTCATTAAAGTATTTCGTTAATTACAAATTAACCGGCTGACCTATCAGGAATTTCCATTGGTTGGAAACAAGGCGTAATAAAGCCTTTGTAGAGCAATTATCATAATTTTCCATTCATAACCATCATCAGAATCATTATTATAACCTTATATATCTAACACTAGACAATATATATATATGTTTTATATATGTATATATAAAACTCTTCGTCCTATTGGTTAACTGACTCGCCTATCGACGCCCAGCCAAAACTGCAAAATCTTGAAATTTTAAATGTTAACTAAGTAAGATTAGAAATGGTTTTGACATCTCGAAACTTAAGATTTCATCTGGATTATGTCATGTCAGTAATTATTTCACCTTGTAGAGTTCATAGCCAATGGCATGCGTCGTATGTGATCGAGTAAAGACACGACGGGACAGTTTATGGATGAGTGGAGGCTGGTAGTAAAATTTCATGGAACGGGCGCTGCCGTCGTCAAGCCGTCGATTATTTTCAATAGTAAAAACTATCATTAGGCCTTGTCTAGGACCTCCGGGTTGATTGAGAACATTCTACACTGGGTTGGCCATTAACCTTTTAAACCAATTCGCATTGGAACAGCTAGGGAGAGTAAGCTTTGTACCTCTCGCAGCTGTGTCTATGGGGCAGACCCGAGTCCGTGGAACGTCTATTTTATTTATTTCTTTTTATTCACTACTTTATTGCATACATAGAAACAAACAATTATACAGAAATAATATTAGATAATGGTAGAAAATGCTTTATGCATTAAGCTCGCCATTTGTACCCTGTACATTTGTATGTGGTTCATTAAAGATAAATAAATAAATAAATATTAGATAATCTTAATATCTAAGGTCTTAGCTCTTAGGTCTTAGGTCTTATCGCTAAGCAGCGATCTCTGCCAGGTAACCACATTGCAAGGATTAACATTAAAGTAGGGTGCGCAAAAAATACATCAACATTGCTGTCTATGTGTTGTAGGTAAGTATAAAAACAGCTCATACATAGTCAATATAGTTCAATTACCTTGGAATACATCAAGCTCAAAGGCAGACTCATAGCTGTAGACAGTATCCACACGAAGACGATCTTGATGGTGACCCTTTTTCTCGTCTTGTTTCTCCCAAACCTCATCGGGTAACGGAGCGAGAGATATCTGCAACATAGGTCTTCGATAAAGAAATGTAAACCCGACTAGATCTTGGTTCTGGTAATTAATTCATTAGATAATTCGCTTGAAATTTGTTTAGTTATTCCTTTTGAAACTTTTTACTGTTTTCTGTATTTCACAATTCATTGGAACTGATCTTTTTGTGTCAAAGTCGCTGAGAGTTATTCCACAAGTAGATACATATCAATTTAATAATTTGTTATGTAACGTCACCACACGACATACATATTACCTACTTACAACAGTTTCTCAAGTAAAAGGAAATGCTCAATCAGAATAGAATAAAATAGACTTTATTTTGCTTAAAACAGTATGGTACAGAATATTCACTCAGCATTAAGTTATGATTCCTTAAAAATCATGACGCTGAATTCCAGTGATCTATTAGTGTCTTACAATAATCACC
The DNA here is from genome assembly GCA_944567765.1 of Carterocephalus palaemon. Classification (NCBI taxonomy): domain Eukaryota; kingdom Metazoa; phylum Arthropoda; class Insecta; order Lepidoptera; family Hesperiidae; genus Carterocephalus; species Carterocephalus palaemon. The sequence goes on from OX155641.1 coordinate 3,278,669, forward strand.
CCCGGCATTAATTAACTTTTGCGTCACAGCAATATTCTATCACAGAATCTATCCAGGTTACATGCGGAATGCAGCCATAACTTCAATTAAACAGGTAACAGCAAGGTACTGTGCGGGCTCGGTAACATAACCACTTCAGACTCTAGGGAAATTCACCGCTGCCTGAGAAACCACATGCAGTAATAGAAGCTATATTTAAAAGCCAGTAAGACTAGGTTGCGAACGTGAGAATTATTAAGGTAAACCGGGTAAGTGCAAGAAAATACGGAAAAGACCAAATGTATGAAAATGTAAATGAAACGAAATGTAATCTCGAAATATGCGCAAAGGAGACGAAAATCCGTGATTGATAAGATTTGTGCGTACAGTTTTCCCGACATGAATTTCTTGTGCTTCTTTAGAAGAGTTTTTGTATTGAATTAAACTTATTTGGATGTACGTTATGTGTATTTTGGGGCTTTGAAGGGCACGTTAAGCCGTCGGTCCCGGTTATTTTCAATGGTGGAAACAGTAGTTAGCCTTGTCGAACCTTAGGGTGGAACCTGGAGACCTGAGAACATTCGACACTGGGTTGGCCACCTCTCCACCAATGCCAGTGGTGGAGTATACTCTATGACTCCCGCAGCAAGCAGTGGGATGTATATAGGTCGCAGTTAATGGGTATTAGATACAACTAACAGTTGATACGACTAGAAATTATGATAAAGAAAAAACGGAACCATAACTAAATAAAATTAATAAACAAACCATTATCAAAATTTATAAACTAACAAAATATAGGCTTTGTTGAGTAATTAAAGTGATCAAGTTTAAGTAAAGTGATCAATGAAATTGTAAAATAAAATTGTACGTACCTACTGTGTTTAGTATACCAACGCCTAGTAGTGTACTTAAGATGAGTTAAAACATTTTTGGTTAACATACAAATATCCTATCTATAAATCTAAATAACTACAAGGAAATCTTACTATAACAAAATAAATGGGAAAGTGTGTTTATTCGTTATTCCTTCTTCACCTGCTCAGCGGAATGATGTATGCATACATACTGTTTTTCTCGGATAAATGCATAATGATTCTAGTAAAATAAACAAAACACTGTAACAATAATTCAATCAATTTGAAAACATTTGATTGATTCCTTGGATTTTGATTGCGGAAATGCGGGTTAAACTATATAGATTAGTGCTAATCTTTGGTTTAATTTGCCGTTCACAAAGGCTTAATTTTTATTGTTTTTAACCATCCCTTAATGATCGAACATAAAGGAGTTAAATTTTGCACAGATTCCGATTAAACGCACACGGAGCCTCTGTTGAAGTTAGCTATTATAAAGTCAGGAATCTCTTTTACTAATACATTTGTAATTGAGAGCATGTAATCAAGACGTAGGGACGCAGTCCCCTTTATCACATCAATCACGAAAAACGTGGGAGGAAACGACAGGAACAATCGATTCCTTATCGAAGATGCTTTGTCAAAGAGAAAAAGGCCAATTTTGGTCCGATTTATCACCTTTTCCTAGTAATGTCCTTCCGAGCCGGATTGAGTGCGAAGGACAATAATAATATCCACATTAGTATGACCACGCTTATTCTGGTCTAAACCTGATATTACTAGTAAAGACTTTTGATAAAATAATAAGCTAAGTCGTCTGTTAGGCACAGATCTCTCCCACAGCAACATCTGAGGGAGGTCTAGAGCACACTCCACCATTCCATCAGATTGGTACGTTTATTCACGTAATTAACACGAAAAATAAAGTTTGCAGGTAAATCGGGTAAATTGGGTTGAATGGCAGAGAATACCTACCGGCTTTAAGCCCGTCCTTGGTTACACCCTATATTAAGGCTTACAATAAAGCTGTAAATAAGATAATAAAATAAAATTTATTTTTGAAATTTATAGTGGACTTACTTTGAGATTGGACCTTTTATATAAAAAATAATTATCAAAACCGATACTACAGGGAAATGAATCACATACAGGTAGTTTTCTACGCTTATTTCACATTTGACTAATGTTATTCAAGCGCAGGATTTGTAAGGCGCTTGCGTGGGTTTAATTGCAAATTATTCCGTTTTTTTTACCCTACAAAACATTTTATTTATTACGCCGAGTATCCATGATTATTTGTGGTGTGTGAATGTACCCAGACATTTTTACGACCAGTTGTCTGTCTTCGGGTAACTGTCGATTAATCACACGAACATAAGGTCTTATTCTACTGAAATCCGATAAGTATAATATACGGCTATCGGGACAGCGGGATGTCAAATAATATTATCTGTCCTCTGGTAGGCTTCCTTACCAATTAATTATTTATATTAATGTAGGTTTAGTAGTCTGAATGGCTTTTTATTTATTTATTTATTTAAATACTTTATTGTTACACCAAAAAAAATAAGATATTACTATGGGCGGACTTAATGCCTATTGGCATTTTCTGCTAGTCAACCCAGGGTGATGGTGAAATAGTGATTGGTAGGCGGCAATATTCTAGGGAGAAAAAAAAGCTGTATGTATCTTTTATAAACTGTAAAAAAAAAATTAACACTGGTAGTAAAGGTTTTTTATTTATTTAGTCATACGTCTAAAATAACGGTCTACCGTATTATTAAAATCATGATTTGAAATAGGTTTTCTATTAGAAACTTTTCGTTTACCTGTCAACACTGATGGTACATAGATGCATGATGGAAGCCGTGCAGAGCAAGACGTCCAGACAGATCCAGGTGAGGCAGTAGACAGCTGGTAGCGGGAAATAGCCTGAGGGAAACAAAGAAAGTAATGTTCGTTAAAAGGGTATTATTACTCGTATTATTATTATTATGATTATCGATTCAATAGTAGTTTACTGTACATCCTAGTCTAAGAATTTTGTTCTATGTTCCGTGTCCGTTTCCAGGCCAGATATTTTATGTGAGATATAAATATTTACGATAATAATCCCGGATCCCGTAAGATTTTTAGTATCCGTAAGTCACATAATAATGCCACATATACGCAGTATCAAATTTAAACGTAACGTTTAGAAATAAGAAGCAATTTATAAAGATAACATGAAAACTAACCGACAATGTGTACACACACTTAATTTTTTTTTTAATCCAATTATTTATGTACAGAATCTGATTCCTTTCCTGAATCCTTTCAAACCTTCCTTTTTTTCCTCCTTTCTTCTTTTAAACTTTTAATAACAATTATTGAAGTGTAGACTCAAACTCAAGAAAAAACAATCTTTAGGTCCTGTCCGGTTAATTCCGGTTTCCATGTGAAAGCAATTACTTCATAGATATTCACGAACGAATACAATGTAAACTAAACTAAATAATAACTTAATTGAAATGGAATCCTAACTAAATTTTGTAACGTATATGTTAGTAAATTAGAGAATATTGATACTCAAAGCTAAAATTACTTTACAAACATTGGAGGTTTTCAAATTAATAGTAGGTATAATCCTCAAGTTTACTCTTTACCCCTAATAGTTTGTAAATTTATCGGAAATTTATATTATCTGACACAATGGTAGGGTTATTAAACCCCATTTTATCAATTACGGATTTAAAATAACTGTTATTGGTTTCTGTATTTTAGACTAAGGGCGGTGCGTCAGCGAAGTTCAATAAGGCGGCAACAGGTGTGTATATTTAAACGAAAATTTCAAACTACTTCTGACTCATCTCGAAAACTCTATAAGACTATTAAATTAAACCACTTTCTTTCACCTTCCATCTGCATGGCTTATTAGACTCCTTTATTAACTTATTAATAAATGGAAATGTGTGTTAGTTCGTTTCTCCTTCTCCACCTCAAGGGAATGATAGATCGATGTGATTTTTTACACAGATATAGAATACAGCCTGGAGTGTGACGTAAGCTATTGGACAAGACATTTCCATCCCGGAATATTGCATCATTGCCCATAGCGGTAAAAAAGGTTTGAGATACCAGGAAAGAAACACCAAGTTCCAAGGCAGTTATATTATAGCTTTCTTAAAGTATTGTTGATGATCTTTTGAATAGTAATTGATTTATTAACTTAACAAGTTGTTAACATAAGATTGAATCAAGTAATAGTTAGTAGTCATTTTTTTTTTGTTTTTTTTTTTTTTGTATTTCTTACCAATATGACAAACCTATACTAAAACATTTGAATTTGAATTTCATTGCCTTATCTTTCTTTTTTGTCATCAAAAAGCAGGCAGTTTAAATTGTACGTGCCGAAACGCTGTTCAAATTTGACTTTTAGTGCATTCAAGAAATAGTCGATAGCAACGTGCCATTAGTGCTGAGTGGTGAGTTCATTAAATTTTCAGAACTGAGTGTCTGGACGATAAGTTCGGCTGGCGGCAGCGAATTCTCTCTCGAACAGGTGTTTGCTGGAAAATACGATGTTTGCTCGATTTATTTACTCAGCATTCGAGGATTTAACTGAATTAAAAGTCCTTGCTAGCTAGTCCCACTGCTGGGCACGGGTCACCCCACAAAAAATCTGCGGGAGGTCTAGAGCATACTCCACCACGCTGCTCCATTGCGGATTGATGGAGTGGTTAGTGGCCAACTCAGTGTAGAATGTTCAAGCCACCCAAAGGTCTTCAACAAGGCTTAACTATTCATAATCATAATCATAATCATAATCATAATATTTATTTGCCATAAAGTGGTACATTTAGATGTTACAATTAAACTTCCTCACTCTAACCACTGAGTGGTATGCAAATGTCAATAGAAATAACAGCAAAATATCAATCAATTTTCATCATCCTAAAAAATCATTAATATGATAAAAACATTTTGTCACAAGCCATTTATGTAAACTTATTTTGAACTTATTCAGTGTAAGATTTTTCAGGTTATCAGGTAATTTATAGTAAATATTTATACACATATTATAAGAATTTTTTGAATACAGAACAGTTCTGTGCCGAGAAATTTTCAATCTGTCTGGGTAACGTGTTACAAAATTACAACATTCACTCTTCTTTTTAAATAGTTCCATATGTGTCTTTACAAATACACATATTTCATAAATGTATATACCACACAAGGTCAATAGTTTTAAGTCTTTAAAGAGAGGCCTGCAACTAATGTCGTTTCTCACATCACACATGGCTCGGATGCATTTTTTTTGAGCTATAAATGCCTTGCTATACGCTACAGAGTTGCCCCAGAGAACTATACCATATCTTAAGTTTGAGGCAATATATCCATGGTAAGCTTTCATGGCTGTTGCTCTATTACTAATTTTAGGGAGACGCCATAACGGATATACAAAACGATTTATTTTTGAGCAAAGTATATTAATATGGTCTTTCCAGCTAATATTGCTGTCTATAAAAATACCTAAAAATCTGATGGAGTTTGTTTCTGTAATTGCTTCATTTTTATAATGTAGTTGTAAATTAAGCTTTTTAGAACCTTTATTTCCGAACTGTATGAATTTCGTTTTACTTATATTAATGTCAAGAGAATTATCGCTCAGCCATTCTACTATTATATGAATTGTATCGTTTAATTCATTAGAATAATTAATGATATTTGGGTTATTAGGTATTATTAGAGCTATGTCGTCAGCGAATAGGGAACATTGATAATTAGTTATATTAGGAATGTCATTTATATAGATAATAAATAATAACGGTCCAAGAATACTTCCTTGGGGAACACCTTTGTTGTTGTATTTTTGATCAGAATTTATTATTTCTTCTTCTTTGGTTATTGGATTTACATTGGTTATTTGAACATATTGTTTTCTGTCCGATAGATAGCTTTCCAGCCAATCTAAGGGACGACCTCGGATTCCGTACTTTTCACATTTCCATAGTAAGAGTTTATGGGAGACAAAGTCAAAAGCTTTGCTCATGTCAAAGAAGACACCTGTGGTTTGTATTTTCCGATCAACATTTTCTAGTATGCCCCGAACAAGATTAAATGCAGCTAGGGTAGTTGATTTGTTTTTTCTGAATCCATTTTGATGAGGGGTTAGTACATCGTATTTTTCTAGAAAAGTTGTTATACGCGTATGGACAGTTTTTTCAAAAATTTTTGATAATATTGGAATAAGCGCTATTGGTCTGTAGTTATTTAATAAAGTTTTATCATCCTTTTTATGTAATGGCTTTATGACGGATATTTTTAATTTATCCGGAAAAGTTCCTGTTATGAAGGACAAATTCACAAGATAACTTAATACTGGGGATATAATTTTAGCGCTAAATTTGATTAATTTTGTGGGTATCTCATCATAACCAATAGAAGAGGTGTTTTTTAGGCTCATGATAATCTTATAAATCTCTTTTTCATCTGTAGGGTATAAGAAAATTGTGTGATTATTATGATTAATTTTATGTTTATATTTTATTGTATTATTATAGTCAATTTTATTTTTAGATGTCAGGTTTATGAAAAATTCGTTAAATGTACAAGCAATATCTAATGGAGTCGTAATAGATAAATTATTATGAAAAATTTCTCGTATTATTGTGTCATTTTGAATATTATTATTTGTGTTATTTTTTATAATTTTCCAAGCAGCCATACATTTATTCTCTGAATTTTCTATGTATTTTTGGTTTTTAATTTTCTGAGCTAGTGTTATACATTTCCTAAGTATTTTGGAATATTTAGAATACCTTGTTTTAATCTGATAGTTATGGTTCTTTTTATAGTATTGAAATCTTAATTGACGCTTTGTTTTTGTAGAATTTTTAATTCCTGTTGTTATCCAGGAACCCAGACCAGGGATTTTCTTCAGCTTTATTCTCAAATAAGGAAAACATAAATGAAAAAATAAAGAGAACATGTCATGAAATTTATCAAAAGCGAGATTCATTTGCTGTTCATTGTAAATTTCAGACCAAGAAAGATTTTTAATAGAGTCTATAAATTTCTGTATATTTTCTTTGCTGAAATGTCTCTTTTTAATGTGTGTGGCTTTAGGGAGTAGTAATTTCTGTTTTAATGGGACTATGAGCAATTGTCCCGTATTATGGTCTGATAAGTTTAAATTTAAAATTTCACCAGTAGCAGTTGAAATATTGCTAATAATATGATCGATACATGCATTTGCTCTTGTCGGATTTTTTATGTGTATAATATAATTATAGTTTTGTATCAATTCATTAAAATCAGATGTTAATTTATTAGTTTTTAAAATGTCAATGTTGAAGTCACCTGTTAAAATGATTTTAAAATTTACTTTTAGTCGAAAATAAATAAGTAATTGTTCTAGTTTATCAAGAAATATCTGTGAGTTACTGTTCGGAGTTCTGTAGATACATATAATAATATGTTTAATGTCTGGAAGAACGATCCCGCATATTTCAAAACAAAGTTCTTGACTGAATTTTTTTAAAAAGTTAAGTTTTGTGTATACTAGGTTATCTCTACACAATATACAAACCCCGCCACGTTTTTGACTTCTACCGAAACTATCGGCTAATTGAAAGCCATGTAAATTTATATATGTTTCGTCACCATGTTTTATGAATGTTTCACTTAAGCAAATTATGTCAACGTATTTATTTTGTTCGGTTAACTCCTGCAGAGTCACTTCTAATAAATCCCTTTTACTCAAAAAGCCGGCTATGTTTTGATGCAAAGTAGTTAAGTTATATGATATGTCTTTATTTACGAAAAAAATCTATGTTACTTTGTTGTGTTACCCGAGAGGAGTTTATTGCTTTGGGACTTTTTGTTACTGTAAAGTAGTCTAAAATTGATTTTTGTTTTAACTCAGGCATTACTTTTAATATTTGTTTGTAAGGTTGATGTGTCTGCAATGTTTGCAAGCGTCTCTTTATGGATTCAATACTTAAAAACGATCGCTCATAGTCTATGTAGTCAATGTGAGAGTTTAGGTTCTTACAAGTGTCATAAAGATAGTTGTGAACGTTAGGACTACTTTTTATGAAGTGACAATTTTTATAGGAATTACATAACAATTTTAGTTTGTAATTTAATAATTTCTCATTTAAAAATATATTTTTTAAAACTTCCATGATAAACACATCACAGTTTTGAAGTTTTTTTAAGGCTGCTCCCAGCTCTAAGATGATCTTCATTGGGTTTGAGTCATTTTCACCAATGCAAAGTATAATTTTATTTGCAGCCATAGGTTTTGTTTCAAAGCAGTATTTAAGAACCTCCTCGGTATTAGCATAAGGTTTTGTAAATGATGATATTGAGTATTTTACATATTTAGAGTTGTCTCTTGATTTTATTAGAGCCGCAGCCAATCCGGTACATTGTTGTGTTCCTAGAATTAATATTTGATTTGTAGTTTTCTTAAAGTCCTGATTAGCTGATAGCTGTGGCGTCTTCGTTTTCATACTAATGGCCTGTTTTATAGTTTCTCTGTCGTTTCCTTTAGGATATATCCCTGCTTTTTGTTCTGTATGTGTTATTAATATATCTTGTGGGGTAGTTTTAATTTCATCATTTATGTTTGTCACGTTGGAGCTAGCACATTCTAGTCGTTCAATTGTTTCTTTTGATCTTATTTCGTCTGCAAAATCTAAACGTATTCCTTTAAGAGTTTTCTTCTTTTTTCTACTGCTTAAAGTATTAGCATTTGTCAGTTTTGCTGTCGATGTACAGATATTCTTTAAGTCCTTTAATCTACGTTCTTGGTCAGCTATTTTGTTTGTAAGAAATATGTTTTGTGATGTTAAATGGTCAATTTCATTGTCAGCGCTTAAGAGTTTTATTTCAAGTTCTCGAATTTTTGCTTTTAGCTCCTCTATCTCATCTCGGTCTATGTATGTGGACAGGTCTGGTAGGCTAGTAGTAGTGGAATTGGGCGATAACGATGACAATTTATCTTCACAATTCGGTAATGAATTACGTCGCTGGTCCCGTTTCTTGCGGTAGGTGACATTGTTTAAAGTTTCCATAGTTGTGGTTATGAAATTATACTCGGAAAAAGAAAGAATAAAAAAAAAAAAAAAAAATTTTTGTTAAGACACCTGGGTCTCGAACCGGCACTCACGGCGTAGAAAGTTGAGTTTTAGTCGTTGGACCAAGCGTACCTAACATAGCCCGTTGAAATTTAGATACATATATTTCGAACGGCTAATAGTGTAGTGACGCTTGTTATTGTTTGTTGGCGTCTTACTTTTCACAACGGTAATTTTGCGCCGAATATTTGAAATGTAGAGTTTTTTACTATATGTAGCTTTAATAAACTGATGTTATAATGTTTATTACACTTTATTTTATACGTTCCATGTCACAGGTATGTAAAAACGTTTCTTAAAATGTTTAAAATTGTGATGTATTTAGCCACTGCTTAGCACTAAATTTATGATTTTGTTTCTTGTAATTTTTCACTGAAGTTCTAGGTTTTTAAAACATTATATTGCACTTTAATAGTTTGGTAAGGTTTATAGATAGTAAAATACTTATGAGTTAGATTCGTAAAAATTTGACTCAATAGGTAATGTTTTTATGTCTAGCACTCTTGTAGTTTATTCATTATTTATAGGTATTTCACTCACTATTTGAGCACTTTTAGTTTGGATAACACTTGATATATATATTTAGTCCACATGTTCACTTAATCTGTTGTATTGGTCCACTTAAATAGGTTTTATGAATTAATATTTATTTTAAAACTGACACAACTCGTTTGAGCGATGTTTACGTCGCTAGCGCTTACGTCGGTTTGTTGTTGTTTTCACCATTGATAACAACCTGGACCGACGGCTTTACGTGCTCTCTGAAGCACGGTAACGTCCATGAAATTTTGCCACAAGCGGTCACCCATCCACAAACCGAACGCGCCCGTCGTTGCTCACATTGAATCGACGCGAGCCATTGGGCCATGGATATGGTACCCAGACACTATTTTTTCGTAATTCTAATTATTGTGGCAATCTGAAGTGGCAATAAGCTGGCCACAACTGAGGACCGACAATCGTTGGTATTAAACGGATGCTCGAGTGGAGACCGCGTCTAGGAAAACCTAGTGTGGGAGTAATGCTAGACGCGATGATAAATGCAAGGTGGCAGGGCACAAGTGATATGCCTAAGTCCAACAGTGGACTAATGTGGACTAAGAGAGAAGAGAGAGCGAGAAGTAACATGGACGTGTTTACTTCGAAATAATATTTGACAGCACGAACGGGTCATAAAATGACGAAATGTGATACTAATTGGCCATCCCCATTTACACGAAACACCTCTTATGTACTCAACTTACAAAAACATAACCTTCGCTCTACATTGACCTTGGCCTCATTAAGGGTGAATAAACGGTTGCGTCGAAATATTAATAACTCGGTGCTTGTATCCGGAAGTTGGAATTGGTACCGAGCGGTGATCTAGGTTCGCCGCTCCGCTAAGAATGCGATGCCTCTCGCTTGGAGATATCAAAATTGTAATGTTGGTAAGATTGAATTCAGCAGCGCGCTCCTATTCTCACCTTCCAGGTAGTTCTCTTTTTAAATTGCTCGTTTAATAACTTTTTATTATTAATAAAAAGAATAAATATTATTTTAATAACTTTGTTTTTTTTTTATTAGCATAGGCATATTTATTTGTCAGCTATACTTGTTTTATATCGGTCTTTTGTTTTAGTATCTATAACCTTCTAATTTCCAGCAAGATTTTAAAGATCAACTTTTAAACACTGGCCGCAACGAAACCGAAATAAAAATAAATATTCGAAGAAGAAATTTATTTTCATGAAATAAACTTACAAGTCTGAAGCACTTTGACATCGCTTCGTGGAATTAGTCGACCTTTTTCGTTCTTAGCGCACCCTTTAGAGTTAAGACATAAATCTCATAATGGAAGCTGGAGGGTTAGAAAAAGTGTTCTCAAATTAATATATAGAGTATAGAGATCTTTACTAGCCTATTAAGTGATTTAATAGTTTTTGAGTTAGAGGTCAAGTGACTCTTAACGGTTCATGTAGGTAAATAATAAACAAACTCATAACATATTTTACCACCTACGGTGGTATCACTAGATATTGCTAATTTGTTCAGAAACTAATCTATGGTATTACTAAACTCAAACTCTCATTGTATTTATAAATGACTGAAAGGTATTAAGTTTTCCACGTGACATATACCTAGATTGATACCCATTTAAGCATTCAAACGCACATAATGTCGAAAAGTTGGGGATAAACTACGGACCACTATCACTCTACTGTCAATGCTTAAGTCGTCATTCATCGCCCGTCGCCGGATTACAACGGATTACTTATTATGGCGGCTTCCCACGTTACGTGATATTGCGGTCGGACGCAGATTCGCAGTCCATTCATCGTCGGCCATCCGTGATAGTCTGAAGAATCATAGACTGTGGGACGCTGCTTTTAAAGATGAATAGGTTTTAGAATCTGGACACGGCTGGTCCGTGCAGATTATTAATGCTGTTAAGTATACCACCAACACATATACATATAGCGACTTAAACATTTATTTGAATGTTAGCTCTTAATAAAATGACTAATCATACTAGCGTGAACTTATTTATTTATTTAATATTTTATGTACACACTTTTCAGCATAACATACATAAATAGAGTATAAATAAATAGTAAATAAATATCTTGGACATTCTCACACACGGCCATCTGACCCCAAAGTATGTCTATGATAATATGGCTGTCAGAGCCAGATATACATACATATATATTTTTAAATACATACTACATAGATAATACTAACATCCAGACACAAAACAAATACAAGTGTTCGTCACACGAATATTTGTCCTGAGTGGGATTTGAACTCCCGACCCCTGGCGCAACAGACAGGGTCACTACCGATTGCGCCAACGGGCCTGTAGAGTAACAAAGGAAGTAAATGGTACAAGGGTACTACTTATCTTATATATATAAAAGGAGAAGGTGACTGACTGACTGACTGACTGACTGACTGACATATCAACGCAGGGCCTAAACTATAAGGGCTAGAAAGTTGAAATTTTGCACAGGGGTTCCTTTTATAATGTAGGGGAGCACTAAGAAAGGATTTCTGAAAATTCACCCCCTAAGGGGGTAAAACGGGGGTGCAAAGTTAGCATAAAACTTTGCCGTTTTTGAAGTCTTTAGACGGGTAGACGTCGTTAATGGGTCTAATTCTACGCGAGCGAAGCTGCGGGCGTCCACTAGTTTCTTATGAAATTTCTTCCAGTAGACCTTACTTACTTCAAAGTACTTTCAAGTAACATTCATACCTAATTTTAGTTCCAATACTAACAAAAATGACCAATCAAATTCTATACATTTTTTATACTAAATGCACTACCACTCTGTCCCGTTGTTCAATGTCTTTCAAAGTTTGTCACGTGATCGTCTTGAATCAATTATCCATCCATCAGCCTTATCCATGCCACTGCTGCAACTCCAGGTCCTATGAGTTTTGAATCCAGCGGATACCCGATGACTTCTTCAGGACATCTGTCACCTGTGCCTGTGTGTGGAGGACGGCCTGTGCTCCGTTTTCCGAGTCGTGGTGGATAATACATAAATTCTAGTGGGCGCAAACTAAAATATAAATATAAAATAGAAGTAATTTTACTGCTCATATTATTTGAAGGAGTTCTTTGTACTTATATCATCTTATCATAGTAATTCATTACTTAGACTAGTATTATGAGCGACGTGAATAGCGAGATCGGGGTAAAGGCCGCCACTGCAAATATGGGAAAAAGATGATACTCCTACTCAATATAGAAATAGATTTATTTTCACCACCGAGGACAGCATTACAAAAAAATCAATCTTAAATCTAGGAAGAGGAAGGAGGATTTATATTTTCCTAAAAAAGGAAACAATAAAACGAACTAAAATTATAAAACATACAAGATTTTTATTTTATACAGCTGCCACCAGTGAATAGTCGGAGCGCACTCAGCTCATGTTTCGGTATAGGACCTCAGCTACTGATTTTCAATATCAGATATAGGGACCTTTTTTTATGGATACAAGATAGCAAACGAGCTTGCAGCACCACCCATCTGCTGCCGCCCATGACAACTGTGACTGACTTTGAACAAGACTCAATTAGGGACTGGGGTGATTAGTCCAATTAAAATTAGCCTTCTCATTAAATTTGACTTTCTATCGAGCAAAGAATATAATTTAGATTAGAATGCATAAAAGTGAAAGGGCTTTTACGTGAAAAGGCTTTGGACGAAGAAGAGACGAAAAAGCGTTTATACCTAATTATAAATACTTGATATTAACTGCTTGATAACTTCATTGAAATGTTAGTTTGACGTGGCTTATCAGTTGCGCTTGACTACGAGACCAGTTATGGCCAAATTGACTTTATCCATCCAGCCTTTTGAAGTCCACTGCTGGGCGCCTTTTGAATCCGGTGGTTAATTGTCTGTAATTTAATTTCCAAAATTGACATAAGTATTCAATACTTATTCAATTTATTCGATACTATAGCAGAATCCTATAAGAAGGTACGCCTGTTTAATCTATACTAATATTATAAAGAGGAAAGATTTGATTGTTTGTTTGTTTGTTTGCATCGAATAGGCTTCAAAACTACGGAACCGATTTGAAAAATTCTTTCACTGTTGGAAAGCTACACTATCCCCGGGTGATATAGGCTAAATTTTATTTTGGAAAAAAATAGGGTTCCGTAAGATATTTGGGTTTTTCGGACACAAGGTGTAAAAAATCAACCAGAAAAGTTACTTATTTTGCGTACGCTGCCTAAACTATAAAATATAGAACCATAAAATGTTCTAATTAATTGTAGATCTTATAAATATCTATAAAAAAGTCCGCGACACACTATACCTATCTATGTCGAGTGAGGCACAACAACCATTTTTTTATCTTGAATTTTTTTTGGACTACATTTACAGTTTATGTAGATAATATTTGGTCTTTGAATGATTAAAATTGGACGTTTGGTTTTGAAGTGTCTGTCTGTCTGTCTGTCTGTCTGTCTGTCTGTTTCGCTTTCACGCCAAAATTACTGAACCGATTTAAATGAAATTTGGTAAACAGTCTAGAGCCTGACAAAGGACATAGACACTTTTTAATTGGAAAAAAGTGGTGTAATGGGTTGAAAAGGGAGATGTAAGGTTGTATGAAAGTATTGTCATTTTCAGAACTAGAAGCATAAAACTTAAATTTTAGGCTGTTGATAAGGTATTCGTTGCGACCCATAGACGTCCCACTGTTGGGCACGGGTCTCCTCTCAGAATGGGAGGGATTAGGCATTAGTCCACCACGCTGGCCAAGTGCGGATTGGCAGACTTCACATACCTTCGAGAACGTTATGATGAACTCTCAGGCATGCAGGTTTCCTCACCGTTATAGCAAGTGACATTTAATTTCTTAAATCGCACATAACTTAGAAAAGTCATTGGTGCGTGCCACTGGGGATAATAAGGTATAATCCTTACTAATCCTATCCTACTAATATTATAAAGGGGAAAGTTTGTAAGTATGTATGTACGAGTATGTATGGATGGATGTGTGTTACTTTTTCACGTAAAAAGTACTGAATGGATTTTAATGAAACTTTACAAAAATATAGCTTATACATCAGAATAACACACAGGCTAAAATTTATAAAGATATTGTGTGAATTGTCCAAAATATGACGGTGTCAAGTAGGTAAGTAGGAAAAAATCTACCATCTGCGAGCTATTCTGGCGTGACTACTGGACCGATTTCAAAAATTCTTTCACCATTAGAAAGCTGCATCTTCACTGAGTGACATAGGCTATATAATATTACTAGGCGTAAACGAAATTAAATTAAATTTTAATTAAAATTAAATTAATTAAAATTAAATTTTTATTTTTTTAGTAACCTGACGCAAATAGGGTTTATGTGTGTGTATTATAGTTTTGATTTTTATATAATGTAAAATAAATGTATGGGTCCGAAAGAGGCTTGCGTAGAATTTAGTTCAATGCCAAGCTGGCAATTAGGGGATGCCGTGATAGATGATGGCTTTCTGGGTTTCCGCATTTCTTTATCACTTCAAGGAGCTTTGTTTGGCGACAAAAGAGACCTTTGTTGTTATTTACTCCTGGTACGTACATTATTTTACCATCTTATTGGGTAGTGTTTTGTTTTGTTTGAAATGTTGCGGCATCAACACCAATGGCGAACACCTCACACACCTCCGATTTGCCGATGATAAAGTCATCTTGGGGGAATCGCTGGATGACCTCAGCACTATGGTAGGAGATCTGAACAGTGCCTCACAACGGGTGGTTCTGAACATGAACATGGACAAGATGAAAGTCATGTTTACTGTACATGTAACACCTATACCGGTGGTTGTTGATGGCACTGCTCTCGAGGTTGTCGCTAACATTTACATAGGAGAAGCTGTCCAGATGGATAAATCCTCGAGTAATAGGTCACTCGCAGAATCCAACTCGGCTGGGCAGCGTTTGAGAAATTAAGGCATATCTTGACACTCAGTGCCTGAAGTCGAAAGTGTTCTAGCAATGTGTGTTGCCAGTAATGACTTACGGATCTGAGTCGTGGTCCGTATCCTATTTCCTTTGCTTGCTCATTTGCAGCAGTAAGTTTAATGTCTTTTTATGTATCACTCTGTCTGTCTATGGCCCGTAAAATTCAGATCAAGGTAAGCTGATCGTTCGGTCATACGTGAGCCGGCTCAATTCTTTACTCAAGAAATATCTCAAACTTGAATTTTGTTTATCATAACGGGCTATATATGGATAATTGAATCATCATCATCTAGAACTGTATTCAAAACTATATTTGATTTTGATCAACGAATTTTTAGTTCCAATTTGAACACAGAACGATCGATATAAGAAATTATGTTCATTTGTCGACTGTGTGACTTGATTATATAGTATGCTGAAGTATAAGCATTTATCTGACCCATATCGCCAGAATCGCTGTTAAACGAGCTATTCGTACTACGCTAAAAGAGCACTTTTATCAAGAAAAAAGTAATTCATTTTATGATGAGATCTAATGAATTGATTTGATTGATTTGTATTTGAGAGACCAGGACGAAAAAATCTATTCTTGTTTATCCACTACACAAGCAAATGAATTTGCAAATTATATCCCAAGGACTGCAGCCAGAAAGATACTTAGAAAGGGTATAGTCGTAGACCCAACTCGTTACGAAAGTTGTAATTGTAATGGACAGTGTATGGCTACCTTTTGGGATTAAACATACATTTCCATAGAAATTTTATCATTTAAATATCACTAATGTTTATATTGTAAGTGTATATCTAACTAAGAGCTAAGTATATGAAGGTCAATCGAGAGGTCCAGAATTGATTCCCATTTCATGTAGATATTTTAAGACTTAAACGTCTGGTGACCATTTGCAATGTCTAATATACAATTGATTTTTTTCCTTTTGAGAACATGCGACACTGGATTTACCACTAACTCCTCCACCAATCCGCATTGGAGTAGCGTGGTGGAGTATGCTCTAGACCTCCCACAGCTACGTCTGTGGGGGAGACCCGTGCCCAACAGTGGGACGTCTAACAATATGGGGGTGTACGTAAGCATTCATCTATACATACATCCATCAGCGTTCAGAAGTGTTCTTTTGGGACTAGGTCACGAATAAATTCATGCTTCCTCGACATTATCACCCTTAGTTTAAGATCATTCACAGGAATATTGCTTCCCTTAAAAGTTGCTCAATAAATAATAAGGTGAATAATATGTAAATATAATTGTGGAAACGCTTAATTTTTTTATTTCCCATGCATAATCATTTATCTTGTATTCTAACTAAATTGTTTTGTATTCTAATATCAACTAACTAATTTTATTTCCCAGTGCGATGTACGACGTCAAAGTGTACGGAGCCCCTCAGGTAATTCCGCTAACCCTTAGGCCAATCATCGTTCACCTGAACTGAAATCGAGTTAGAGATTGTTACGATCTTCCCTAACAAATTTACTTAAGCGTTCATTAGAAATGCGATTGTCTTTGCAAGTCGTAACATGATTATGGCAAATTCGGTTGCTTCGTGATTCAATACGTAAATAAAATAATTTGTTCCATTATGAAGCTCGCTTGGTTTTTAAAAGCTTTTATTTAACTTCACTCGTATGTATCTTGTAAGTATGTATGTCCTGGAATCTTGCAATCAATATTTCACCCACTTCTACTGAAGCTATCGAGCTGAAATTCGGCACACATATTTGGTTCCGATGACAATGCAAGAAAATAAAAATAGTTTTAAAAAGCTTTTTAAAAAAAAAAAATTTAACTGTATATTTATTCATTTGAATAATAGACATAGAGAAATGAAAAAAAAAATTTACTTAATTTAAGAACGGTTGTGTTATTTATAATTTATTTTATTTATTTAAGATAATTAATTGTATCAAGCGTTACTTTGCGGAACTCCATTATTACAAACCAAGCATTAATCTACTACCCACATTTCACCAGTTATCGTTAGGTCCCATATAGTGGTGAGCTTATTGCTAAACTTCGGGTATAAATCCAATATCCGAGCTTATACTGGGGTTTTTAATTAGTAAAACCCTATAATACTTTGTCCGGCATGGGTTCGAACTCAGTACCTGTAGCTTAAGCCGTCGATTACTAGACCTACAAGGTAGACTAGTAATATATTAGTACTAAGAGCTTTATTACCCACTCCGTCTACTCGATCATGAGCATGCCTTCAAGAATGACGTAACTAATTTAATTAACAAACAGTTTCTTGCAAACTTTCAGCACCGTTACCTCTTTTGAACAACTTGTTTAATTTTCAATTTTGTTACATTCATATTAATTGATAGCTGTTAGTAATTTACTTCAGCATAATTACTCTGAAATATTTATGAATATACATATATTATATAGATAACAACAGCCCAAATGTTGTTATGCTTACTTGTCAGCCGAGAAAGACAAAGGTAATTTATTTTGTCTGTTCTACTGACGTGTGTCACGCTTACAATAAATATGCATCGTCATTGGAACTGAACCAACATGTGAAATTTCATTTCTCTAGAATAAGGAAGTGATTCAAATTTAGCTCACAAGATTTGTCCCAAATGTACAAACTAACAAACATTGCAAATTTAATAAAATCTTTTAAAAAATAGTTGAATTCTTTTCATTTGATCCTATTGACATTGTAAAAGTAACTTATGTAAGTATACAAATGCGATGTATCTCCAGCTCCACTTGTTCAATAATAATGTAATGCGATCCAATTATAAAAATTGTAAATTTTGAAAAGTGTAACTATCGAGTTTCTTGCCGTGTTCTTCTCGGTAGCATCAACTTTGTGAACCGGCGGTAGATAAAAATGTTATGACGTTCATTAAGCGTATACAAAATACCATATAATGAAAAATAAATGAATCTGAATCTGAAAAATATTCTTACCTCTGACCAAAGTCAAAATTCCTAATGGCATCACCAAGATCGCGACCAACAAGTCTGTTATTGCGAGTGACATCAGAAAGTAGTTCGTTACATTCTGCAGTCTTCTCTCTAAGTATATAGCAAGACACACCAACACATTCCCGGCCGCTGTGCAGACAACAAGCACTGATGCCACCAACGCCCACCAGTTATTGTAGCCGTCCTCCTCAACGAACACAGTGACATTCCTCTCCGTATCATTAACCAGTTCACCTAACTCGTCATCTCCCACCGTGTAATTGACAGCAACATTCCAAATATTTATATCGTTTACTCCGAATTCGTTTGCTAAGGTGACTACAGTATCTTGCTCATTCATTGTTGGAAGCTTTGCATTGAGCTTCTTTATCGTCCAATTTCATCTTCGTATCTAGGGCGTTCATCTTATTTCGTAAATATGGTAGACAAAAGACGGTGGATCCATTTTGATGCTCATTTTCAGTACGCCATCATGATTCTATTAAGCATCTGCGAAAGAAATGAGAAATGTTTAAATTAAAAAAATTATGCCTTTATAGCAAATTTCGAAAAAAAGGAAGAAGACTGTATGATTTTTTATACTAAATTATTTTGGGTTCCTGTGACATCCCAGTTAGTTATTTATTTTAAAACCAAGCGTCGTTGAATTATTCAATGCATAAATCTTGCTCTTATAGTAATCAAATCATAAAACTAAGATTTGACTAGATTAACTATAATTTAAACTTTAAATCGATTAGATTTTGAAATAAGCGGCCTTTGTTTAGTTACCTAGTTAAATTAATGACAATACAGCCAATAAACATTACAAAGTTCTCTCAAAATATTTATACGCCGCGTCGAATTCTATACAAATTCAAATTCAGCTATTTTGTTTTGATTGGTACACTTCAATGCGGGTTCAAATTCAATCTCTGCATAATAGCGGGCACATTATTTATACATAGGTTTGTATCATTGTAAAGCGAAAGAATAAATGTTTTCTAATGGGGATCACAATTGCGAAAGCCAGCGATAGCGTTTTGGGAATTGTGTCGATGTTTTATTTATTTTTTCAAAATGGCTGAGCATTGGTAAATACTTGTTTGGGTTTAATTATGATTTGCTTACAGTAATTGGATGAAAATTATATCGGATTGTTTATTACAATTTCACGAGTTGTTACTTTCCTTTGTGGCAAGTTTGAAGTGACTCCCGAAGTGAATTCCGATGATTTAAAACAGGCAGTCATTCATAAAACTTTGAAAGTAGTATTTTTCATATTTCATAATTTGTAAACTAAAATTGTCATTAAAAAGACTTGTTTTCATATGCACAAGAGTTACAGCGTGACGGTGATGATATGATGATGATGAACACATAAGATTTTCCCATCAATCAGCTTACCTGAAGAATATATTAATATATTTTGACATCAAATAATTATATTAAAATCTTTGCAATGATCTTCTAATAACTGAATTTCCTCGCTCTAAACGTAAATCCATAGAGTGAAAAATAGTCTATTCGCCTCCGAGTAGCTTAAAATAGATTCTATTACCTCTATCTCCCTAACCGTGATTCGGAGGGAGATAATAGCGTACGGAAACAAAGGTCGTAAATTACATGGAAGCCCCGAATTTAATATGCCAGTCTCGTAGTCAAGGACAGCATAGTTATACGCAAAGGTAACCAAACTGTTTCTCGTTTGGTCGATAGAGTTTTGCGCGAAAGTTTATTAATGTTTACAAGTAACTACGAAGTAAGAGGTCCGGGATTCGATTTCCTGGTCGGACTGTTGTTGAGTATTTTTGAATTGCAATTCCCACACCAAAAATAAATCTGTATTTGATTTCATAACACGGTTAGTGTAAATAATCGATACTTTAAGTTAATTTTCTTAACTATTAATTTAGATATACTGTCTATCCATCCATTTCTGTTTGGGGATCCATTTTAAGATATAGGCATTTCCTAAAGAGTGGTCTTTAATTACGATGACAGTTAATTTTGATAATTTGGTAAATTCTGATTAATTTGAATAGTTAGTAGCTTAATCAATCAAATTCGTCTTACCTAACATCGATTCAGCGGAGCTTGGTTTCCTAGGCTAAATTAGTTTGACCTAAAACAGGGATTGTTGGCGATATACCTATATACCAAACTAAAACTCAAAGTACTATGCACTACGATTGAAACTTATCAATTACTAGAGAACGCCCGCAGCTTCGCTCGCGTGTAGTTAAACATTGCCGCAGCTTAGTTTATTGTTGCTACCTATTCTCCTAATGAACATTACTGGACAAACTCTACCCAGTGAAACTCTAAGGAACTTTCGTTATTTTCCTACCCCTTCACGTTGATCCGATGTCTGTCTGTCTGAACCATTGATATATATGTTACCACAGTGGTCTGAACTGTCCTTCCCAATTTGAGAACAATAGCATAAATATTTCGTCCAGTATAGCATCATGAAAATGTTTAATCCACATTCATTATATAATATTATTATTCATATATATAATAATTAACTAACCAACTAATTAATGTTCATAATACTTTCTGATAATTGGATTAGGTACCCATCCCACTCCATATTTCAGTCTTGTTCAAACTCTGTCACAGTTGTCATAGGCGTCAGGTGATGGGTGATACTGCATGTTACTATGCTTTCTTATATCTATAAAAAGACAAAATAGCAGCTTATTCATGAATAAGCAGATTTTAACCGTAAAGATTTTTTGCCTTGTTATTTAGGTACGAGTAGTAATCGCCTGGAGTTATCGGAGAATTTTGCTTTAACGTCTTGTTTAGTTAGGCAAGCTATTTCAGAATATTTATCACAGTGCTCAGAACAAAAGGAGGAAACGTATAGTAATTTTATAGTCTTTGAGAGAAAATTAATTCTTTTACGAAGTTTTTATGTTGAAATTTTATATCGTATTGACGGTGCTCGAACGAATGAAGTCATTTATCTAGAAAACTGACTTGGTAAATCAAAAGTATTCATATTTAACTATACAAGTATGAAGTAAGTGTTGGCTTAATTTTTTCCCCTAATTTAATTAAATTCCCTAGTCGGGTATCGAACGCAGGAACTCTATCTTAGCGAACGCTTGCGAACATAAGTATTACATGTGGATTCCGGTTACACTTCTTTAGAGGCGACCATCTTAGTCCTCAAGGGTAGCAACACATCTGTGACTGACTTAGAACGAGACTCCTACTAACAAGTACTAACTGGACTATTACTAACACCAGCTAACAGGACTAACTATCACTAACAGTCCCTAGTCCTCATACCTACTAACGAACTGACCAACTAATGTTCTAATTAACTTTTCTCAACTAATTGGACTAACCATCCCAGTCCCAATTGAGTCTTGTTCAAAGTCAGTCACAGTTGTCATGGGTGGCAGCGGATGGGTGGTGCTGCAAGCTCGTTTGCTATTCTGTATCCATAAAAAAAAAAAAAAACTAAATACCTAAATAGGATAAACAAATTCCTTTGTAAGCCCGAAGTTAATAAAATGGAAGCTATTGATTCAACGTATTTGCGAATATAACCGTTATAAATAATTAAATGTTTAGTATTAGATGGGTGAAGCAACTGAACCGTAAAGATTCTATCAATAATGTGGATTCCAATTCACTAAGCGTAAAACAATTTTGATGTGATATGTTAACAAATTTGAATTATTTCGGTGTACACTCCAACCAAACATAAGTTATTGGAACTTAATATCAGCTATAGTGGCATAATTAGTCAGTAGTAGGTATATTAGACATCTTGATATTCTTACTACTGTGTACTCTACCTATGTATAGGTTCCATATAAACCCGATAAGAAAGCGGATTATAACTTCCGTTTGCTTGAATTTATTACATTTTAATGATAGCCTTGCGACTGAACACAGATGGCAGGGTTCGGTTGAAAGGCTAAAGTTATATCAGGCAGCGAGTCTTACAATGGCTTACTCCTTATTCATTTAAAAAAAAAACAAACGAGAATTTTTTTTTAAAATCTATATATTAAGAAACAAACGAGCACCACCCATGCGCTGCCTCCCATGACAACTATTACCGCCTTTGAACAAGACAGTGTGACACTCTTTATACGGACAGTTTTTTTTTTAATTTATTTATTTATTCATGAGGTAAAACAAAATTGGAATAATATCCATTCTGCCAAATAGCAGTAACATCCATATTTTATATAATTACTTATTCTGTTGTATTAATCTTATATGTTACTATTGTAATCTGTGTATTTCTATACTAATATTATAAAGAGGAAAGATTTGTTTGTAATGTTTTCACACAAAAACTACTAGACCGATTTCAAAAATTCTTTCACAATTAGAAAACTGCAACTTCACTGAGTGACATAGGCTATAATATATAGGTCTAAACGAAACTATTGTTATGTCTAATTCCACGCGAGCGAAGCTGCGGGATTCCACTATCTGTATATAATATTTTAGCGCTACCTATAATATGTAGATAATGGACACCTGTTGCTTGCGGTTGTCGTGTGAGCTGTCCGGTCGGCTACAACCGGACTACAGACATAAGGACAAGTCGTGCTTGCACATCGGTTCATGCTTAGTCCTAGTGATCTCTTTTGTTTGTGCTCATCTATTCTGTATATATAAAAGGAGAAGGTGACTGACTGACTGACTGACTGACTGACTGACATATCAACGCAGGGTCTAAACTATGAGGGCTAGAAACTTGAAATTTTGCACAGGGGTTCCTTTTATAACGTAGGGGATCACTAAGAAAGGATTTTTGAAAATTCACCCCCTAAGGGGGTAAAACGGCGGTGCAAAGTTAGTATGAAACTTTGTCGGTGCAAAGTTAGTAAGTATAAAAGTTTTTCGTATATACCTACATTATTTCAATGAAATTTTGTATTTAGGTTATGTTACGTCTAATTTATGAAACTTTGCCGTTTTTGTAGTAAGTGAATGTCTAATTCCACGCGAGCGAAGCTGCGGGCGTCCACTAGTTTATAAATATAAGTACATGTATTAAAATAGAAACTTTATCCAATATTTTGTAACTTATAACATTGATCTTTCAAGAAAAAGGGGTAGATAATTGGCTACACGGTATGTTGCTTTCAGAGAGCATATTTACCTTTTTACGAGTAGTATTTCTCTTCTAGATGTAAATTATTTCATTCTTCTTTTTTAACATCGTGTAATCTCAGTTAAATCAAGCCAAAGCTCTGTTACATTTACATAATGCACGAATCACGTACAAGAAAATCTATTAAAACCTTCACTGGAATGGCATTGCAGCTTATCTTACTTTCAAGAAAACATAAATACAAACAGACAGTGATAAACATCTTGAAGCTCCGTGAATATCTTGGCGTAATATTTCCAAGCGTCGTCACTGAAATGAATAAAGTAAATTAAAATGTCATGGAGGATTTTAAACGTTGACAGATCCAAAGAGCGAGGGGTAAAACTTTGTTGGTTATTTCAAGGCTGCTTTCCTGGTAGAGTGTGATGGTCAACGAATGTTTGAAGAATATCTTTTTTTTTCATGATCTAAATCAAAAGTGATCTGAACAATATCAATGTCATCATCATCAATCACGGTTATACTGAGTAATTATGAATGATTTAAAAAATAAATAATGATCATCTATAAAATCTGTTGTAGGTCGTGTACATACAGATAATAATGAAATTAAATATTTCATTATTATTTGGTGCTCATATTTTATTTGTCATTGATACTAATTTGAAAGTCATAATACCTAGCAGCCATACAATAGAATAGAAGCCAAAAGGGGATGAAAGTCCTGAATAATGTGAAAAGAGAACGTATTTTGTCCGTGAATAATGTTAAATAAAATTATTCGGGTTAATATAAAGGCATACGTAGAAAATAAGGAAGGTCCATAAACATATTTCCGGATGACATTCGCTTGGCCATGGAGAATAAATAGCTATAGGACGCTTCGAGTTGGCTGCTTTAGAGAAAGATGATAAGGGACACTACTTCTCCTTAACTTGACTACAAATTATAAGCTATCACCTATTTGTTATTCATGTATTGTATTCAACTCACAGTATTTATATCTATACTAATATGTATTATGAAAGAGCAAAGATTTGTTTGTAATGATTTCACAAAAAAAAACTACTAGATCGATTTCAAAAATTCTTTCACCATTAGAAAGCTGCATCTTGACTGTTATGTCTAATTCCATGCGAGCGAAACTGCTGTCCATAATATATATGTTTTGATTATTTATCGGGTTTACTTTTTGCATTTCATATTTATGACACTGTAATTTATCTATTTATTGTGGTGTACATAAAATGTTTCCATTCACAGGGCCGCTAGAAGTAATTGCTATTGGAAATAACCAGTGCCTTTGTACATAATTTCTTGTAAAATGTTTTATCTGTATTTGTTGTACCCTGTATGTACATACATACAAAATAAATTAGAATAAATAAGGTTCCCCAGACTAGAGCTTATTATAGAGTCAATAATGTTTATTAAGAGAATAGATAAAAAACATTAAACCTAGCTGCCGCATTATCTTTAGTAAGAATATTATGAATCTTGAATTCATGAAAATTACCACCGAGAAACGGCCAAAATGTTTGGGTGTTTTCAAGGATTCACGCGTGGAGCTGAAAGCTCGTCTTCACTCGTCTAAGAATATGGTATTTTGAGCGAGATTGTACTTTATTATTTATGTCAAACCTACTAATATTTCGGGTGTTTTTTTGCATGTAAGAGAGAGAAGCAAACGAGCTTTGCAGCACCACCTATCCGCTGCCGCCCATCACATCTGTTACTTTAATTAGTATGACCACCAAGACAAACTATTCTTACTGGACATACCAGTAGGACATACTAGTAGGACTACCGAGAAATTTAACCAAAAGCTCAGGTTGTTTGGTAAAGGTAAAAGGTTGACCGGTAATCCCACCCAGCTGTAAAACAGAATACGTGCGTATCCAACGGGTTAGATAAAAAAGTCACGCTTGCTTTTCCACTAGGATAATAAAATTGTGTACGTAATAAATCTTCTGTATCTCCGAAAATTTGCGTGCTCAGACGGCGTTTGTATAATTCGGCCATGTTATCTGCAGTTTTATTTATAGCCCACGAAGATTTTTTGGTAATAAAATACCAGCGTACCTGGAACTGTCTTTATTGCTCAAAGTAAAGCTACTTACCGCTTACTCAAATCTCTAGTGCGTTTTAGGAGATGGCCAATATTGTAGGGGAATTCAATCTACTTGTGAAATATCATATATATTTTGTTACTTTACTACTACTTTGTTAGATAAAAATCTCTAGAACCTGGAATTTTGTTTTACGTGAAGTTTTTGCTATTGTAAACAGACAGTACTTGTAGGGCCTAGAGAGTGACATGGACTACTTTTTTACTCGGAAAATTGCACGTTTCCTTTGAATATGGAGAAAAGTACAGATATAATCGTTACATTTTTAATCGATATTTAATTATCGATAAAATCTTAATCGATCAGCCAAAATGCAGGTGAAGCTAGATTTTAATTAGTTTCACATACTTACATATTATATTTTAAACCATCCTTTGATGGAAGATATAGGTAATTATTAGATAGAGGTAATTCAGCATGAAAATAGATAGTAATATATGCGAGTAAGTGATGACACTAAATAAAAGCTAGACTAAAATTTTTAATATGACAGGAAATAAAGATAAAAAGTTTGTAAACAATTTTGAATTTACAGTCAAGAAAACTAATAAAACTGTGACAAGAAACTATGAAAAAAGTGTAGTAAAAACTAACTAACTAGGGAACGTAAAAAGAATGAAATAAAAAATTAAAAATAAGTAAATACAGGAAGTATTGAAAATAGGTAATACACTTTGCGCAGCGTAGAAAAAATAAGCACTTCAATTCAAAGTTATTTATCATTTCTGTAATTGGGTCACTACATTCCATAGAAAATCGGCTGTCACAACCAGATCAAATGGCATCGAAATGATTTATCTAATCAAATTTCATCTACATTTTTTTTTTGGTCCCGAAGGGTTCAAACGACATAATATTTTGTTTGATCACTTTGATTGATATCGAATGACATCTTATCGATTCTACATCTTTATTTATTCAACTGGACTTTTCCTGGGAGACCGTGAAGGGCGACGATAGAAAAATAACAAGAATACTGCTTTTGTTCTATTCCTGCTGTATATGTAATAAATATGTACAGTTTCTGATAGCATATCTTAGTCAGTTTGTCTAAAAAAACGTTTTTTTTGGGGATTCCCAATAGAAATGACTTTGGACATAATGATGAGGGTTAATTAAAGATTCAGATTGGTGTATTTTTCATTTTATCGTGGTATACGCGTAATGAAAATCATTACATTTATCTACAGTCGGTTCACAAAGTTGATGTTACTGATCTATACCAATATTATAAGGAGGAAACATTTGTTTATTGTAATGTTTTCACACAAAAACTACTGGACCGATTTCAAAAATTCTTTCACCATTAGAAAGCTGCATCTTCACATACACAGGCTATAATATTACTAGGTATAAACGAAACTATTGTTATGTCTAATTCCACGCGAGCAAAGCTGCGGGCGTCCACTAGTAAGTTAATAAAGCAGTATTGTCAAGCGTAGCATCCTACCATACATAAAAGATCCGACACGCATTACGTTAATCGGGACTTTATAATCTACGTCAACATAATGGTGGAAGTAACAGCATCCGGACCCTTGGTACCTCGCATCAGCGCGTGACCTGTTTCACTGCCCCTGTATAAATTATAAGTGTCGTAATGGCGCGTCCTCATTATACGACGTTCTTTTATCGTCGAACAACAGTCGTTCGTCCTAACTATGTCACTGCCCGCGCGAGTGTACTTAAAGGTGAATTTTTCCAATGGGATTAAAAGGTACCAAATAAAAACGGGAGAAAAAGAATGAAGTACAGATTAATATATCAATATATTATTATTATTATATATTATTATTAATAATAATTAAGCTTCTTTATTTTAGTACCTAGAAGTAGCAGAGCAGGCGTGAGTGAAGAATAATTTGCCTCTAAGAAGTACTGTTCTTACAACAGTACTTCTTAGAGGCAAATTATTCTTTCCTACTTTTCCATTTCACATTGGAATAAAGAAGAATTTTTTATATATTTTTTTTAAAAAGAACATGATCAATGAATAATTTTCGCTGTGCTGTCCTCGACGGCGCCAGATCCCATTCCGAAGTGTTCGAGTGGCTTATTGAATTACTGTCTTTTCTTTGTTACTACACAAAACGAAAGAAACGGGAGACTTAATGCTATTTTCTTGGTTATTCTTCGGTATTTCATCTGTTGCAGCGATCCAGTGATTACCAAAGAAATGAACAACCAATGTTCCTCCTACCCTCTGATATTTAGATTAAAAATCACCGTCCCTATTTCAGTGTTGTTCAAGTCTATCACAGTTGTAAGGGCGGCAGCGGATAGGTGGAAATAGCATGCATTTCCATTTGCGTGCATCCGTTTGCTATCTTATTTCAATTAAATAAAAATAAATAATGCAATTCCCCAAAGGTCTATAATTATAGGTGGATAACAAAAAGATTAACACGGTCACAGTACTTACTAATAATTTTAATTCCTCGGAATTTTTATTTCACAGAATTCAGATAATTTGTTTCTTATCTAATGAGCGTTTATTGATAGGTAAGTTCTAACAAAACCACATATTATCTACAATTCGATAACATGTATTATGTATAATTCGATATAATAATATGTAATTGAAATATGACATCACCCAATGCATTTAATACGCCACACTAAGGTTTTTTTGTGTGTGTTGTACTCACCAAGTTTCTTTATTTTTACTCGACCTATGTTATTAAATGTTAGTAAAACCAATAACATTATTACAAATACAACACACTCAAAGTTTATGCCTCCAACAAGGTCCACTTAAGCTTCATATTAAACATACGAGTGCTTTTATAGTTCTTTTTATAGCTAGAAGCTGCCTTCTACGAAACAAACTTGCATGAACTGATGGCCTACGGAGAAAAAATAATTAACAAACAAGTTGCATAATTTAAAAAAAACAATTAGGTAACCTGACTGCAAAACAAACTATAGAAGTAGAAAAATTGGCGAGAATGGTTGTTAATCAAATTTAAATCGTTATATTTTATTATAACCTATATAATAATTTTTAAAAATGATAAAGTAAAAGGAATTATAGAATGATTTTTAAATACTATTCAACGATACCCTGCATGATTTTTTTTTTCATTTTTTTTTTATTTGACAATATAGCCACAATAATAAAGTTTTGGTCTTTATTCTTGTGATCGCGTCTTGTTCTGAAGCAACGTGGTGAAGTATGCTCTCGGCCTCCTGTGACTGTGGTAGGGATCTGACCACTAACGAATTTACTATTATTTCTTAATTTTTTGAATTTAGTCGGTTTTTTGATTTTTATTACTAAAATGTCTGAGTTTAGCTGCTGAAGTTGAGTCTCTTCTTCTTAGTCTCACATCAGTCCATGCCTGCCCTGCTGGCCAGAGGGCCACTTCTTCTCTTAGACTCTTTCAGATCATCCTTTTCAGAAGCCAAAAATGAGTTTTTCATGTTAAATGACCCGTTCAATTAATTTGTCTTGCCTATTTCTCCAACAAATATTATTCCAATATAAGATAAGCCCTATTTCCCACGCAATTACTATCCATGGAATTACGGGCCACCGCCATTAATTGTCGCTCGGTTTCCGACAATTGTGGGCACATTATTTAGCTTTATAATAAACATTTACCTACGCATACTATAATGTGTAACAAGCAGTTAATTTTACGGAAAATTAGGTCATAAGGACCTTCCAATTAAATATTTTTCAGTATTATCTGGCAACCAAACCTGGGTAAGTATTAAAAACAATAGTACGCCATAAGTTTTACTTGGTTTCTTCTTTGTCCTGAGCCAACACTTTATGTATAGGTTCTACCTCACATGTATTTTTATGCATTCCGAAACAATGAAGCGTGGCATAATGTTCGCATTTCGCATATCTAATTTTCGGTCAAGCACCGTGCAATATATCCCTTGTATACATTTGTAACATTGTGGTGTCATTAGCAAAGTAATTTGGGAGTCATCTGTTGAAACCGCGGAGTTGGGGCTCATCGCAGGTGTGCGAATCCTGCAAACGTTTAACTACCCAATGAAAGAAATAATTGCATCTGCGCCCCTAATAAATGAGACAGAATTATGAATGACGAAAAACCTACGTGATAAATGATATTACATATTTACGTAGTGAAAAATCTGTAATTTTTTCGTATTGGTACATCTCGTACTTCGTACTCGTAATGTTTTTCTTCACCGTTTCATCAGGTGAGATTTAATTTCTTAAATCGCAGATAACTGGGAAATGTCATTTGAGCGTGCCGATTGAATTTGAACCCGGACCCTTCGTGTGACAGTCGAGTTTGACTGGCCTATCGCCGCTGTTAAGCACTATTTATAGCCTTCTGTAAAGGATATCGATTTCAGCAGTCTATGTATTACAAAAGTAAGCGTTGCAGCTACCATTTCGTAATGTTACCATTCCAATTACGTCATTCTACAGTCTACCCTATGACGTAAGTGGAGTATTCAATAACCCAATGGTGACTGCCTATTAAAAGGTAGACTGACTGGCTACCGTATTATTAGAAGCCTATAAACACGACTTAAAACGCGGCTTTCTGGAATACACAGTTTCAGCTTTAGGTCAGTAAATTCAACTGGTTTAATGGACGTAAATTACTACACGCGAACATTTAAAACATTGTATTAATTCCAATCTTATATTTCATTACATAATACTTATGTAATACAATTTTTTATTTCATTACATTTACTGGATTGAGCAACAAAGAAACCGGTCTGCTAAAATTTTAATATCTTGTATCTATTTATACGACGGGTCCGTTAGCGCAATCGGTAGTGACCCTGCCTGTTGCGCCAGGGGTCGTGGGTTCGAATCCCACTCAGGACAACTTTTTTTACGCATCAAAATGGCAAACTTATCTCTTTAATCTTCTATAAGGAATTTTGAAATATTTGAAGAGGTTTGTGGATTATATTATCGTCGCCACCTAAAAAATTGCCTAGCAGTAGGTAATGGTCAAATGGTACAGGAGATATTATTTCCCATACAAATAATACTTTTGATTGGTGCAACTGATACCTAAAAAAATAATATTTAAAAACTTATAAAATATGGTTAAAAACAATTTAATACCCACTTGAGACTGTAAAGACGTGAAAAGCGATGAAACTTGTTCACAATATCAAAGTTTTCAAAACTCCCGGCAGCGTGCTAAGACGATAGCGGATATTCTAGAAACACTTGCGGATAGACTTAAAAAACTTGTACCTGCTGTCTTAAAACACTTGAATACCCTATTATCGCTCGCTGCGACCCATAGACGTCCCACTGCTGGGCACGGGTCTCCCCCACAGACACTGCTGCGGGAGGTCTAGAGCATACTCCACCACGCTGCGGATTGGTGGAGGGGTTAGTGGCCAACCCAGTGTCGAATGTTCTCAAGCCACCCGATGGCCTTCGACAAGGCTTAACGACTGTTTCCAGCATTGAAAACAACCGGGACCGACGGCTTTACGTGCCCTCCGAAGCACGGTAGCGTCCATAAAATTTTTGCCACTAGCGGTCACCCATCCACAAACCGGCCGCGCCCGTCGTTGCTTAACTCTTTCGATCACATTGAATCGACGCGAGCCATTGGCTATATTGTGTTATGGACGAATACCCTATTATAGTGTAAGTGAATTCTTGGCAAGGGAGCTCTCCACCAATCCGCCTGCTGTCTGTGCCCGTGCCCAACAACGTCTATGGGTTGTAGTCTAGCTCAGATTTTGAGTCGAGGCGCAGAGTGGATTATTTTATACATTTGTTGTAAAAAAACTCCGAAACTTAAGCCCTTCTTATTTTGCAAACCACAGGTCTGTGGCAAGTGACCCTCATGGCAAGTGGCAAGTGACAAGTGATGAGTCATTGCCCAAACCAAAAGGCTTCATGTAATTATGACGTAAATATTTGTCATAATTTATTATATGGTAGGTTTTAACTCATGTATAATCATCATTTATGTAATGACGAGCGTCCCGTACGTTTTTTCTATAGGGAATGACTAGTTAAAATTAAGAAATTCAGTACCCAATATTAGGTAATGTCATTTGCAGATTTAAGTTAGGTCGTCTATGATTCGGAGGGTGATGGCATTTTCCAAATAAACAAGATAGAATCTCCAATTATGAACTAGGTTTTCAACAAATACTACCATTATCAATATTAGATCAATTTTATTTATTTAAATCTTACTACTTACTACTTAAATCTTACTTACAACCTCGCCCTGGGTGATGGTGAGAATGCTGATGGTAGATATAAAACACTTCGAGAACAAGTGAAAAGGTTAACCAGCGTTTATTCTATTCAATGAACAGGTTAAATGTATTATTAAACAATAAATCACCCATAAAAAATAGTAGGTACGAGTACCCAGATATTTTTGCTGAATCATTTACCACTTTACCAAAAGTATTTATGGAAGGGGTTTAGTAAATCAACCACGTGTATAGGCGAACAATAGGCCAGAGTAATATAGGAAAAATGCGGTCGGCGCTCCAGAGCGGAAAATTACCAATGTGTTTGACTTTAACCGACGTCTCCTTGCTGAGTTGACGATCTCCGAAGATATGTAATACCGAGCTTGGTTCCGAGTATGACGTCATTGTTTTTTATTTTGTTTACTTCAATTTGGAAAAAATTCATGGACGCTTCCGTCACGGTAATCATACTTCAATGATTCGTAAGGGATGTTAAGCCGTCGATCCCAGTTGTTTTTAAATGTAAAACAATCGCTAAGCGCTATCCTAATCCTTAACCAATGAACGATTACGATGTTTAGAAAGTAATATTATATGAAAAATATGCCAATGCAGGTTTTTAGAGACCATCCATCAAGGATATGTTTTAAATCTCCTTCAGACCATAATTTCTTTATACACTGATACGAATATTATTCATTAAACAACTTCAAGAACAAAAATCTTAGCAAGCTTTCATATAACGAATATTACTTTAACCCCTGTATTAGCTTTATCTCATCAGCGACATAATATAGGTATAGTTGAGGAGAACTTCTTCTAAGCCGAAAAGGCCGCAGAAAAAATCAAGAGAGATATTATAATATCTAGTCTCAATTCATTGAAATCATACGGCCATAATAAATGTACTTGGCAAAATATAATTTCATCCAACAAAGTTTCTGACGATATCAAAAAACGCAATATTACTTATGTTATACGAATCTTGCCTGATTGAAAATACCCGGAGTTATCGAACTAGACCTAATCTATTCGTCAAGTTTATTAAATAACACAACCATCATTTGTTAAATTTTATATAGGTATCATAGTATTTTAATTAATAAATAAAAAATACCATGGACATTCACACACGGCCATCTTACCCCAAATTAAGTGCGAACATGTACTATGGGTGCCGGAGACTGATATACATACATAAATACTTTTAAATATGTACATATATAAATAGATAATTAAGTCCGCTCATTATAGATAATGCAATAAAGGTATATTAATAAATAAATAAATAATATTGACATCCAGATGTAACAAACACAAAACTACTGGACCAATTTCAAAAATTATTTTACCATTAGAAAGCTGCATCTTCACTGAGTGACATGGGCTATATAATATTACTACGTGTAAACTAAACTATTGTTATATCTTATTCCACTCGAGCGAAGCAGCGGGCGTCCAATGAAACCAAATTTTGGATCGTCCACGCTTATTATACATGACTAGTGGACGCCCGCAGCTTCGCTCGCGTAGAATTATACCCATTAACGACGTCTACCCGTCTAACGACTTCAAAAACGGCAAAGTTTCATACTAACTTTGCACCCCCGTTTTACCCCCTTAGGGGGTGAATTTTCAAAAATCCTTTCTTAGTGCTCCCCTACGTTATAAAAGGAACCCCTGTGCAAAATTTCAAGTTTCTAGCCCTTATGGCCCTGCGTTGATATGTCAGTCAGTCAGTCAGTCAGTCAGTCAGTCAGTCAGTCACCTTCTCCTTTTATATATATATAGATATACATCTCAAGTATGCAGACAACGGCAAACATGTCTCCAACGTCCATAGATCACAGAACGGCTTTGAGATTATTGTGCGGTTGCGGATTTGTTGTAAACAAATACGAGAACCGGTTTGCACCAGCTACATGGAAAAAATGTATAACGTTCTCTCATGCCCGCCGAGAATAAGCTTGGATAAATTTGCCAATTTACCACTTGTAGCAACTTCGAAGCGCAGTTCCTGAGGCAAAGTGAAATACCACACCGTTCCATGTACGAGTACGTTTGTATGGTATAGACTCTATAGAGAAATGTTGTGTATCCTAGGAACTGGTATTATTAGTGTTCATTACTCTTTTCTTGTGTTTCTAAGATAACTAACCGTTAAACACCACAGCTCTTTTTTGTCCTACTGTTGGGCACGGGTCTCCTCTTGTAATGGGAGGAGTTAGGCCTTAGTCCACCACGCTGGCTATATGCGGATTAGAACACTTCACATGCCTTCGAGATATAACTCGTAGGCATGCAGGTTTTCTCACGATGTCTCTTTCACCGTTAGAGCAGGTGACTTTTAATTTCTTAATTCAAACACACCTTCCAAAGTTGGTCGAAGATGCGTTTAGAAGTTTAACTAGAATCTTACAAATAAAGAGTAGCAACGCATTTGTCAGGGATGACAGACCCAAATGGGGCATTTGCTAATGATTGTTAACTTTACTACATATTACTAACACTGGTTTACTAATTTCACGATAGTTAATTTTTGTAATCTCAAGAAAAGTTCTAAGGAATTGTGCAAATTATGCTAACTGCATCAAATTATAACATTTTGAAGCGATCTTGAAAAGTGTGTCCAACTTGTAAGATTAATCTTTTCAAAACTTCAGCTGAAAATAACCAGAGAATTTGTCTTTCGAACAAAAGAGCAGATGGGGAATTGTTTTAAACAAGCAGAAGTAAGTGATGACTCGACGTTCCTTGGCCCTTTGATATTTTTTAAGTCAATTATAATTCTCCCTAGCTACATAAACGAGTATTTACTAAGTTAGCTTTTTAAAATCCAGTAGTTACATTAAATCGTAAGACTTGTTTCTGTTTCTTACATTTGATATTTGATTGGTCAATTCGAATACTCCAAGTGAATTCTGAAAATAGACTAAGTTGCGCCTTGACCGAAAATTTCTAGTGAATGATTTTTCATTTTATTTTATGGATAGCAAACGAGCTTGCAGCATCACCCATCTGCTGCCACCCATGACAACTGTGACGGACTTTGAACAAGACT
The DNA here is from genome assembly GCA_944567765.1 of Carterocephalus palaemon. Taxonomy (NCBI): domain Eukaryota; kingdom Metazoa; phylum Arthropoda; class Insecta; order Lepidoptera; family Hesperiidae; genus Carterocephalus; species Carterocephalus palaemon. Next base: position 3,313,497 of record OX155641.1, read on the forward strand.
CAATTAGGGACTGGGATGGTTCGTCCAGTTAGCTGAGAAAGTTAATTATTAGGCCTTCCTATAGGCTCTACCACCTAGAAACCGTGTAGAATCATTTGACACACTGTTTGATCGCAACACAAAACCCTGCTGATTATTGGTTGCAGCTATGTCAACCACTACAACCCTCATACTGTCCCACTGTTGGGAATCCAAATGTCAAATATCCACTTGTCTCTTGGAATGGGAGAAGACCATATAGGTACTATACGCTATTATAAATTCCAACGCACATAACTTTGGGAACATGGACTATCCCCATAACATCGTAGTCATATTAAAGCATCATAAAGGTTTTAAGCTATTTTTTATTGTTTGTGGTTATGCGGTTGGAAGGGACGAACTCTACATTGTTGCGTGATTACTTTGTTAAAATAATTAAGCAGTTCACTTATTTGTTGTGAAAGAGATAAGTAACTCGACGTAGAAGCTGATGTAGACATAAATAGATAAGACAAAATATTTTTGAATTACAGTGACTGTGTAATTCTTGAGTTCCTAATTTAATAATAACTGGTTCGCTGCCGGGAAAATACAGGCGGAATGTTATGTGATTAAGTGAGATACAAAAATTTTACAAATAATAAGATAGATCTTGGTCATTACAAACCATTGAGGTACCTATTTAAAACTGTGATCTCATCTGACTGTATCACATGGTTTGACTTTACTTTTCCATAAAGAGGATTTATTTTTCATTTAAATTATTTCCGTTAAAGATCAACTGTAACTAAGGTTCCAAACGAAGATAGCAATCTGGCAGTTCCTTTCCGTTCCAACTCCATATCATGATAGATGACTTGTTTTGACTCTTATAGATTAGCCAACAAGGGATTTGATTAATAGCTCGACAGTCCCTTTGATTCTGTTGTGGAATCATCAATCCGGAAAAAGGTTCGGACCCAAACACCCGCGTTTGTCAGAACACTGGACAAAGGCAGTCTGATGCCACGACCATCCTTCGCCACGTTTTTATAGATAATCTTGGTTTGCAACTTCGCGCTCACAATATTTTAAACTGTTTATATACTTTTACCTGAACCTACTTTCGTAACATTTGAATGTATTAAATATACATTAGCATATCATAAAATATAATAATCCCTTCTTACTTACCCTGAAGTGCCATGCCGTAACTAGTAGTCTTATGTATCCATAGATTTCTCTAGTATTAAATCTATGAATGTATCTATGTTTTGCCTTCCGCGCGCTCGATCACTGTGCTTGTTGATATTTTTTGTTACTACCCACATTGTTTTAAATAATATTCGCAGTAGGACTATAAGAATAAGATACAAAATGTTTATAATTATAATTTCTCACGTAGGTGAATGTGTAATAATTCTTAGTGAGAATAAAGTTTCTTTAACCATAAATTTATTCTATCAATCTGTCCATTAGCTTGTCATAGACCACTTCTGAAAAAAGGCCTCTCTTAGTTCTCTCGGCCATTTAATTATGAATTTTAATTTTAATTTTTATAAAAATACATACATTCATACAAATATACATGCTACAAACATGTTTAGTTTTAATGTAAATTTGCGTAGCCAAATGAGTTTGCCGAAAACTATGTATTTTAAAAGCTTTTATTTAACTTCACTCGTATGTATCTTGTAAGTATGTATGTCCTGGAATCTTGCAATCAATATTTCACCCACTTCAACTGAAGCTATCGAGCTGAAATTTGGCACACATATTTGGTTCCGATGACAATGCATGAAAATAAAAAAAAAGTTTTAAAAAGCTTTTTTTTAAAAAATAAGGAACTTCGTTCCAAAAATTTTTTACGGTATAATTTTATCTATTTTCAGCTTGTGTACTAGTAAGAAATTATTCAGCATATGAATGAGAAGATCATCATCATCAGATTTTAGTGGACCAGGTGTGGTGGTCAGGTCCACCTTGTCGAAAGCCGGCCAATGCTCCAAACTACAAGATCCATCCCAAGGTATTATTTGCAGGTTAATCTTGCGGAAAAAGGTTCGAAGCTAACATTTCGTCGTGACCGCATGGGACCTTCCATCGCGGGTATATCGTTCAGTTGATAAACGACTAATGTCCAAATGGAAAATTGACTAATGATAATGTGAAACGTGGTCACGCGATACGATTTATTAACAATCGATCAATAATTTTTAAGCTACATCGGTCTCGGACGGCTTTATTTTTTGCATACATTTTAATTTTAATTATTTTTTAGTAATTTTTCACATTACCTACGTTCTGAAAACAATGCTAATTGAAGGTCAGCTAAGAGTTGTTATCTTACCTTAACTTCTTAATCTTAATAGTCTGTGGTGTGTCATATCTCTTAATATTCTGTGCCCAGAACGAAAACGGAATAACAAATTAAATACAATTTTTGTCACGTTAAAAATAGTTATTTGTTCAACTAGTGTGCAAAGTTACTTTTTGCATTTAGTGCAAAGGCCGACTTTAAATCACGAACTAGTGAAATACTCACGATGAATCACGAGTGATTCTAATATAGACTTAAAGCGGTGACAGCCCAGTGGCTATCGAACTCGCCTCTCACTCGAGCGGTCCGGGTTCAAACCCAAGCGGCACGCACCAATGACTTTTGTAAGTTATGTGTAAGTATATCACGGTGAAGGACGCATCGTGAGGAAACCTGCATGCCTGAGAGTCCATCATAAAGTTCTTGAAGGCATATGAAGTCTGGCAATCCGCACTTGGCCAGCGTGGCCGACTAAGGCCTAATCCCTCCCATTCTGAGAGGAGACATGAGCCCAACAGTGGGACAAAGAAAGGGTTGTGATGAAGCGCGATGAAAAAAAAATGCTCTCATGTAAAATATTCAACTTTTCACCGCTACAGGAGAAACATTTCTTTTAGTTAAGAATATAAATTGAGACAATATTTAAAAATACTGTCACTACACTGTGTAAATAATAACACTGTCGTGTACTCGATACCTAATCGAGTACACCTTGTTTTTGATTATTTCATAAAATATCATAACAGCACTGTGTCTGTATAATATTAAGCACCATTTGAAAGTCGCCAATTGTTAAAGGATTCGTACGCCTTGATATATTTTCACGTGACTTTTCAGTAAAGAAGAGATTCAGCTTTGGAAACTTGTTCTCCCAACAAATGCTTTTATCACTGGATGCACTTTATTTTTGTAATATATGACAAAAAGTTCAAAAGAAGTCTTCAACTTCGAAGAAGTTTTCAAGTCAATTTCGAGACAAAAGAGACGGGCTCTTTAATTAATTTACATATTTAATTTATATATTTGTTTCTAAATATTGCATTAATTAAGAAACAAACACATAAATATAATAATGTAGGCAAATACACTATTTGTCACGATTACACACAATAGCCAAATATTGCTTGCGGGGATTGCCAACGTCATTAGTTAGATAAATAACTAGTAGACGCCCGCAGTTTCGCTTGCGTGGATTAGTATAACCAATGTTTCGTTTAAAGTTCCTGTCCTTCTCAAGGAAATATCCGGAAAAACTCTACCTCTACTCTCTTTAAAGTTCAAATAGAAGAGGCGTTTATGGGATAAAAGTACATCCATCCGTCCATCTTAACATACTAAAACAAACATACTAAAATGAAGTCAGTGTAATCATTAACATCACGACAAAATCAATAGCGAACAGGAAATATTCTTAACACAAATATTACTTGATATGTGCTACTATTTTATCCTCAAATCTCATTATAAAAAACCTCAAGACCTCTTTTTTTTTATGGATAGAAGATAGCAAACGAGCTTGCAGCACCACCCATCCGCTGCCGCCCATGACAACTGTGACTGACTTTGAACAAGACTATTAGGGACTGGGATGGTTAGTCCAATTAGTTGAGAGAGTTAAGTAGAACATTAGTTGGTCAGTTCGTTAGTAGGTATGAGGACTGGGGACTGTTAGCGATAGTTAGTCCTGTTAGTTGGTGTTAGTAATAGTCCAGTTAGTACTTGTTAGTGGGAGTCTCGTTCTAAGTCAGTCACAGATGTGTTGCTACCCTTGAGGACTAAGATGGTCGCCTCTAAATAAGTGTAACCGGAAACCACACCTCTCCGACCAGACCACAATTGCTTTAAAAACAATTATTACACGGCAGAAATGGTACTAGGTACCGTGGCGGGCGGTGGTACTGCCCCGGGCGAACTCTATATGGAACCAATTAGGTTTCATATAAAACCTATTTGGTTCCCTATAGGCTCTACCACCTACAGACACTCGGCCACCACAGCTTAAAACAATACTTTTGTTTCGAAGCGTATTTCAATTAATCTAGTTTCCACGATTCTTTTTGCTTTGTTACATTCAATTATGCCATGATTCCAAATGAATTTCTGACTCCCTTTCAGAAAGGGTTAACAGCCGAGTTAATTTATCACGTCCCAACTGCTTTGGAAACCAACAAAAGGTTATCGTACTTAATGTACCTACTTGCGACCTTCTTTCCGATACCGTATAATCTGTAACTGACAGTTTGGTGAAATAATGTTACATTTTGTATAACGACTAATTTCGGGTCGGATTATTTGTATACCAAAACTCGGTCTTAGGACTAAGGAGGTAAAGCATAAAGTAGCTTGTGTATAAATTTTACCATTATTTTAGTGTGACTGGAACTTAATAATTAGGTAATAGCGGTTTCAGCCAATTAGGTTGAGTTATTGAACGGATCGAAGTTCAAATCCTGGACAGAATATACGACTTCAAATCCCCAATTCGATGTTTGATGATTGTTAGTTTTGTTAGAGATTTAGTTAGTCAGAGATATGTGTTATGTTTCAAAATAAAATATTTGACGTTCAATTAACTTGCTATGTAATAGTGGTAATACTGTCCTGTGCGTGTATGATCACGAATGCATTTACCTACGTGTTCACACTTGCTATCGCGTGTTATCAAGTTATTAAGTTATATATTCATGCTTTAGTGAGCTCATAATTGGGATCAAAGTATTTTTATGAAATGTCCTCTCCATGTATTTTGAAACTCACACTAGAATTTAGTCACAGATAGAGAAGCACCAATAATATAGACTATAGACTGAAACAAATATAGAAATGCTGACCTAGTTTAGAATTGTAGCTTTCAATAAGCACCTGCTAACCAGGGGTTCAATTTATTTAATACCATCTCAGAGTGTAAGGAAATCGCATTATTTGACGATTTGTTCTTCGATTTCTAATTTCGCCTGACAATAGAATGTATTATAAATATTATTGACAGCATATCTACAGTCAACTAAACATATTAATAATAATCCCTCCACCAATCCGCATTGGAGCAGCGTGGTGGAGTATGCTCTAGATCTCCTGCAACAATGTCTGTGGGGGAGGCCCAGCAGTGGTCTATGGGTCGCAGCGATTAATAATTTAGTTTTCTTTTCCTTAAATAGGATTAAATGATTACGATTATCAAAAACTCATTAATAGCTATTTTTCGCTTAAGCTTTAATTATATACTTAGTAAGAAATTAAGTGATCACGTTATTAGTTTCATAAGAAAGATTCGCCCAGAAAGCCCCTTAATATTTGCCGCACCTTATTTACCCTTTATTTTCCTCATACGAGACGTGACAAATTATATGTTAAGGCAGGTGTCAGGGCACGTCTGCATTGACATTAGTAATTTATTTGAAGGTGAATCAACGGAAGGAATGAAAGAAAATGTGAGTGGTTAATGGTCAAGTCCAGCTTGATAAACCTGAATGAGAATTATGAATGGAAATGAATGAAAATGGTAAGTACTGAGTAGTTAAGTTTAGATTAGTAATACTAACTAGTAGCGTTCATAGCGCAATGGCTAGAGTCGATTCAATGTGATCGAAAGAGTTAAGCACGACTGGCGCGGTCGATTTGCGATCGCTAGTGGCAAAATTTCATGGACGCTACCGTGCTTCGGAGGGCACTTTAAGCCGTCCGTCCTGTTTGTTTTCAATGGTTGAAACAGTCGTAAGCCTTGTCAAAGACCTTCGGGTGGCTTGAGAATATTCGACACTGGGTTAGCCATTAATCGCTCCACCAATCCACATTGGAGCAGCGTGGTGAAGTATGCTCTAGTCGTCCCGCAGTTGTATCTAAGGGGTGCCCAGTAGTGGCACGTCTATTGTTCGTTACTAGGTAAGCTAATTAATAAACTGAATGAAAGTAAATGAGTGGAAATTGGTGCAGTTGTAAATAAAAAAGAACTGGTTGTCTGTAAAGTCGGTTTACGGACGATAGATTTACGTGATAACGTCATAATCATTATTTTATACAATACAAAAAAGGAGAATTGACGTCTGTAGTCTAAGCTTCAAAGTATTCTATAGTACAGATAACTAATCACAGACCACAGACAAGTCTATATATTTATTTTGACAGTTCCCTATTTCGGAGCCATGGAACCGCCAATGTTGTCGTGTGTAAATTTAATTTATTGAAAATAATTTCTCTGCAGAGAGCCGCTCATTTAATTTTTTTTTAAATATTTTTCTGTGAATCAGTATATTTTTCTCTTTTTATGCTGGAATGTACAAAAAACGGAACACTTTTTCATATGCGCTGTCGATGTTCATCAATTTATAAGACGTTATCACGTCAAAAACTTCAGCAGGCTGTGATCTGCGCAACTCTAAGAAAAAGAACGAAGAGAAACTAATGCCCGTTTTCACCAACCACACTTAAGTCATCCCCTTACTAAGTACCATTTAGTGTAGGTGATACCCTAAAACAACACTTACTTAATTTTCGTTTTCACCAAGCTAAGTGACACTTTACTAGGTTATACTTAAAATTTAGGGATTAACATAGCCGTATATTTACCGATTTTTTACCGATTAAGTTTTTTTCAATATTTCATGCCTTTTTCTTAAATATAATTATTCTAGGATATATAAAATAATTAAAAACACTTGTAAGAATACTAAAACATTTTTTTCTTACCGTTTATAATATTTTTTGGCTTAGTAAACCTATCTGCTAATAAATATGATAAGTATAATGTAGGTACTTGCCTGCTGATTATGTACATTGGGAAAACTAGATTAGCAATTTTTTTTAAATGCAACCTTCACACTGCGTTGTTCTTGCTCGCTGGTTGGAAACTATGAATTCTTCACGTTTTTTTATGGATACAAGATAGCAAACGAGCTTGCAGCACCACCCATCCGCTGCCGCCCATGACAACTGTGACTGACTTTGAACAAGACTCTATTAGGGACTGGAATGGTTAGTCCAATTAGTTGAGAGAGTTAATTAGAACATTAGTTGGTCAGTTCGTTAGTAGGTATGAGGACTGGGGACTGTTAGTGAAAGTTAGTCATGTTAGTTTATGTTAGTAATAGTCCAGTTAGTACTTGTTAGTAGGAGTCTCGTTCTAAGTCAGTCACAGTTGTCATGGGCGGCAGCGGATGGGTGGTGCTGCAAGCTCGTTTGCTATCTTGTATCCATAAAAAAAACCCTTGAGGACTAAGATGATCCCCTCTAAAGAAGTGTAACCGGAAACCGCACCTTTCCAACCAGACCATAATTGCTTTAAAAACAATTATTACACGGTAGAAATGGTACTAGGTACCGTGGCGGGCGGTGGTACTGCCCCGGGCGAACTCTATATGGAACCAATTAGGTTTCATTTAAAACCTATTTGGTTCCCTATAGGCTCTACCACCTAACAAACGTCACGTAAAGTCACAATAGCTTCCGAAACCTTTTTTATGATACGGCTGCATGTAGCGATGCTGATCCCTCCTATACCTATCAGCTATTGTCTGCAAGTGACTTCCGGTGGCATAAAATCTTAGAGCACACAGTAACTGAATGATGGGTTAGACAGATTTATTCCTGAAGACAAACAAAGGTATGAAAAAAAGTAACCTAATATCCTTAAAATAAAAGTAGGTATGAGTATTTACCTGTCATCAGCAAATTCTAATAATTCTTAAACCTATATTTTGCACAAAAATATTTGTCATCATGCTTTAAAATATAGTCTGGCTTCTCTTGATAAATTCGCGGTCTAGTCATAAATCGAGGATTACTGATTTGATTAGTGAGTCAAAGAAATCAGTTAAATCTTTGCTCATTTTGATAATATTTCACAAAATAACACGTCAAGTGGATCAGTCACACAGTTAGGGACTGGTTAAGGGAGGAATATTCGGGCCCCTAAAATTTAGGTGACACATAAGTCTTTAGGTATCCCTTAACGGTTGGTGAAATCGAATTTACACTTAAGGGTCATCTAAATTGACATAAGTGTTACTTAAAATTTAGGGGATGTTGGTGAAAACGGGCATAACTCTACTATTAACGCTTAATAATCACCATCATAAATTCTATAGCCCATGAATTATGTCGTAAAAGGAACCACTAATAGCTAGACCATAGCCCACAGATTAACTACATAGGCAGCTGTTGTTCAATCTCTCAGCCAACTTGCAGCCGACTAAGTACCACGATAAAATCGAAGTACCTATCTACGGTATCTATGAGTATCCACGGTACATATATCCAGATCCGCTGGTTAATTGGTTCGTATCCTCTATCGCTATATTGAATGCAATGTCGATCGAGCTATTGGGTTTTGTATACCTGGCTTTAAATGTTACTAAATATAAACTTCAGTAAAACTTAAAGGTACATAAGTACGAAACATCAAGTTCGTAAGTAATTCTTGTAATTTACGTTAGTGTTACGTAAATTGAATTATTACTTAACTACTAAGGTATAAAATAATTATTTATTTATTGAATTATAGTATGAAGTTGTGTCCATAGCCCAATTGCTCGCGTCGATTCAATGTGATAAACGCGTTTATAGCTCTCGCGTGAGAGACGCGTTCGATAGCCACTGGGCTGTCTCCGCTTATTACTAAGTATACATATATTACATTACTAAGTATACATGTTTACAAATTATTGTTACATAGTTAATATGAAAACTAAACGAATCTGAATATTGTTGTCTGGGTTTAACATATTTTTAAGGATAAAATTACCTTAATACGCTATTCCCCGTGTGAAATGAAGCAATCCCAAAAGTTTTTACATATTATCTTATAATATAAAAGGAGAAGCTGACTGACTGACTGACTGACTGACTGACTGACTGACTGACTGACTGACTGACTGACTGACTGACTGACTGACTGACTGACTGACTGACAGACTCACTGACTGACTGACTGACTGACTGACTGACTGACTGTAGGGGAGCACTAAGACAGGTGCACGTGGGTGCAAAGTTATTTATTTATTTATTTATTTTTATATCAGCACTTTGTTCACAGTTTACACCAAACACAAATGCGAAATAGAATTTATATAAAGTAAATCTTAATTACTAGTACATAATTAAACCATAATTTAAAATGCAATACTGCTGCCTGCTGTCATAGACTCGATATGTCGACCTGCTGACTCTAAAACTGTTAGTATAAAACTGCCTTTTTTGAAGTCAAGTGGGCAACCCGAACGCGGGCAGACGTCGTTATGTCGTTAATGGGTACGCGAGAGAAGCTGCGGGCGTCCACTAGTTGTTCATAAATATCTAGTAAGTAGATATAAAAATACCTCATAGCTAACATTTCATTTTGCCTTATTCCCGTAGCGCACAGTCGGGTAAGATACCCGTAGTGAAATTGCTCCTGAAAAACTTAATGAACCAGTCTCAAAAAAACTTAATGAAATTGCTTCCATGGAATCGGGCATAACAGCTTCTTGAATTCACTTACGTAATGACCAAGTACGAAGACGATAGTTAAATTTAGAGTTTAATTAGAGTAGACACTTTTATTTCCTAGTTCCCTAACATAAAATACCATCATGCCTGTACTTCTCCGAAGGGGTAAGCATATATGTATACACCCACCTTTCATCATAGATGACAGCCCCGTTGGCGCAATCAGTAGTGACCCTGTCTGTTGCGCCAGGGGTCGTGGGTTCGAATCCCACTCAGGACAAAATATATATTCGTGTGACGAACACTTGTATTTGTTCTGTGTCTGGATGTTAATATTATCTATTTAAGTACGTGTTTAAAAATATCTGTATATGTATATCAGTCTCTGACACCTATATCACAGGCTCGCGCCTACTTTGGGGTCAGATGGCCGTGTGTGGGAATGTCCAAGATATAAGAATAAGAATAAGATCCCATGAAATAGGTGGTGAGCCTAATACCCTAACACATGCCTAATTAGCTATAATATATCCATGAATTCAATAACTCGGAAACGAAAAGTTCGGAAGTGCTTAAGAATAGCGGTCACCGAATATGCTCTTGACCAGAAGTGCCATTTGGAGACCCGTGGCCAACAGTGAGGTTCATTTGGTATCATAGTTTTTAGTTACCTTAGTTTTTAGTTTCTTGAGTATTCTGGTACCGTGAGATTTAAGATCCGTGCTAGCTTTGTTGAGGATCAAGCCACGGATTTCACAAACGATCCATGAAAGCAAACATGACAAAAATTTTAAGTTTCAACGAAAGAAAATCTCATAAAAAACTGGGTTTCTCGGACGCTTTTGGAGGTTGCACCTATTCTATTGTATATCTCTTTCTATCATATAATTTATTGTTAGATGATACAGACATCTTAGTTTGTATTGTAAATTGATGTACTATTGTAATAATTATAGTGTTCAGATTGAAAAGGTGTACTTTCCAGCTTACACTTTTCTAAAGTATTCAAGGGCAACAACGGCGGAAATGTTACTTGGTACATTGGGAGGCGGTGTTACTCTCCATCCATCCATTCATGTACACCTCAGACATTCAGAGCCTCAAATGACGTCACTCCGTCGGATCTTTTGCCCGCTGATTCCCGAAACTCTAAATAAAACTTTAAGATATAAGTTTGACCTACAAATGCTCTATCTATAAAATCTACAACATAAAAAATCCATGCTTTCCAATGACAGCAGCTGTATGTTCCCTTGAAATTAATGATTTATTTGCTAACGACTCCCTTTGAAAACACATCACAACAACAAAAGGTCACAACATCACTCATGCATGGATAGTTATGAGACTTTTCGCATTAAGACGATACGACATTGCTTTGGATATTAATGTTAAGCAATATCGTTCCCAGTAAATACAGCTTTCTTCCTGAAGTTTATTTAATATAATTTCTATGTAAAATATTTGCAATAATAAAGTAACGATATAAAAATCAAAAAGCCGTCTAAAGAACTTAAAAATCTATACTAATATTATAAAGAGGAAATATTTGTTTGTAATGTTTTCACATAAAAATTACTGGACTGATTTCAAAAATTCTTTCACCATTAGAAAGCTGCATCTTCACTGAGTAACATAGGCTATTATAATATTACTAGGTGTAAACGAAACTATTGTTATGTCTAATTTCACGCGAGCGAAGCTGCTACTAGTAAGAAATAATAAGAAACTTTGATTGATGGATAGCTATACTACAAGCAATAGGCATCCCACTATTGGGCATAGGTCCTTTATGCTGCTCTGCTCTATATAGGAACAGAAACAAAAAACATAAGTTTCTGCACCGGCCAGGATTCGCATCTGGAACACTGCGCCACGGATTAGTTTTGGAGACTATTTTCATAACAATAAAAATAAAATAAGACGCAAAGCTTTAGCGAATAAGTCATTCGTACAATATGCTACGCTGGCTCAAAGTAAAAAGAATGAAATATTCACAATAGTTTCGAGGGAAATCTGCCAACTGTTGTAGAAAAAAACAGCGTTAAAACTTTATTCTTATTCAATGCAACCATGCGTAGCTCCTAATACTCGGTCTGCATACATATTTGTATTCTGAAGCCTCTGTCACATCTGAGGGAGGTCTAAATCATGCTGGACCACGCTGTCCCAATTCGGATACCTATCCGGATACCTATCACCCCTACACCTGTAGGGGTTAGTGGCCCACTCATTGTCAAAATGTTCTCAAGCCACATAAACATGCCCCATAAAATTTTACCACTAGCGATCATCACCACTGTAGTTGCTACCACAAAATATAAGCTCTGACGAAAAATATAATATGTTTGTCTCAAATTTCCAATTAAAACGCCCAGTCTCGAAGATTCATTCCACGATTATTATTTCACGAATAACGACGACTAAGCTATAATTATCGATATGTTTGATAAATAATTTGATATTTTAATCAATTTCTTATTATTCTCGGGTTTAAAATTAAATTAAAAAACTAAAATGGTTGGATTTGAATTTATTTGTCACATGGATTTTTTATGAATTTAACTGAAATTGACATAACATTAAATACTTCATCATCATCATCATCATTACAAGGACATAAAACCTAATAGTATTTAATTTCGATATCATCAGCGGTCGTATTAATAAACATAGACTAGAGCAAGAGTAACTTTAAACCTTGTCGTAAATAAGATTTAATGAAATTCATTATTAATAAACATGGAGTAACGAAGAAGTAAGCTACTCCAAGTCTATTCTCAGAATCAAAGATAGTCCATGTCGCTACATAGTTTAGCGATGGTTTAGCGAGCGATTAGGCGTGCATTGACAACATTGACGTTGACTTGACGCGTTCTAAACGTCATTGATATTTATTTAGAAACTTTGATACATCCGTAGGTTCTGGTTCTGTTCGTTTTTAGTTGTTAAAGATGGATAGAGATTATTTTATTGATGATTTGATGGTGATAGACGAGATACGTGAGATGGAAAACCAAGTTCCACATTTACTGCGAGACGTGTGAGTTGTATAAAACTCGTCAAAATCTATTGGAACTTCATGGTGCATGAAACTGAGCTTAAATCTAAATACCGATTTTCAAGATAATACTGAGAGGGAAGAGATGGACAACCGGGTACATAAAACAAGGAACTCAGTTGAAAGATGTTTTGTAGTGTGGAAGTCCTGATTTAAATGTTTACTTCGAGACTTCACAACAAAATTAGAAAATACCAAATTGTACATTGTTGCATTAACAGCACTGCACAATATAGCCATGTACAAGTATGATATGCTTGAGGGTGTAGAGGAGGAGAGCATTGTTCCTGTGATGCAGGCCATAAATAACTGTGTCAGAGGTAATGCAGCACGGGCAGCATTTATCGAAGAGAATTATTAAAATAAATAGACTAGAATGTGAAGGAATAAATATGCATATTTTATTGAATAATTTGTTATTGGTTTTATTTCTTCTACCTTTAATGAAAAATTGAAACCACATGCATGTGACATTAGACCTATTATTTACTTTTTGCAAGGAATTTCGTGATTAATAATCAATTTAACAAAAACTGTTTCGGTGAATACTTAATAGGTACTTATTCTAAATTTCTTTTTTTCATAAAATTTCTCTTCTCTTTCCAAAATTGCTGCTTTTAGATTTACTCTAAGAATTTCCATTTTTATTAATCACTTTTTCGCCATTTCTCTTAGATTTTCCATTTTTAGTGCACGCTTCTCTTCCGCAATTTCCAAAATTCTCATATTATGTTGTTCATCTTTCAACATTTACCTAATTAAAGTAAATCAATTTTAAATTTTACAAGTAACAAACTGCGAGGAGCGAGGTTACGGTTAGAGTATGTAAAATGTACTCTGTGGTTAAAAGCGCTTTAAATTGACTGAGCTGCACTGTCACTGCACGTCCAGTTTGATGTTGTCAATCCCAAAATATGAGCTATCACTGTCATTTTAATGCATGAAGTCGTTCACTGACTCACTCTTTTTACTTTTAAATTTTAAAGGTTGCCATATTTTACTCGTTAAACCCGGACTAAGAAATGTATTGTTAGTCCGAGGCTATTCCATGTTTATTAATAGCATTGCAATTACGAAGTTATTACTAGGTTAATCAAGAATTAACTAGTCCAAGTGTAACTTCGGATTACGCTTGGAGTAAGCGATTTTTATTAATAAGGGTGCAGATGTTTATTTTTATTCCAATTCTATTTTTAAAACACTGTCGATTGAACAGCAGGTGTCCATTCCCACATGGCTTTACTAATAGATTATATATTCGATTCTATATTTGGAAATGTCGATAAGAGTTTTTTTTAATAGCTAACAAGCTGTTGGGCCATCTGATGTTAAGTAGTCACCGTTGTTTATGATCACGCGCTATAACAGTTGAGCCAAGTGTGATGATAATGTTCATTTTACCACATTTTCATGTTTGTTTGTCTGTGGAATCTTGCACGTCAAATAATGATCAACGCCTGAAACTTTCAGGGTAGCTCACAACTCGATGACGAATAATTCTTATGTATCTTGTTTAAGTATTTAGAAGATAAATGGAACAAAATGGGAGAGGGACGGATAAATCAAATTATTTTATGACACACTAATGAAGTTAGTTCTACCACTTGAAAGTGTTCAAAGCGAGATTAATCCAAAGATATTATAATTACAGATTAATCACGCTTAATAATAAGCTTTTTACTGACATCGAGTTGTCTTGTAGCTGTCAGCTTAACGTCCTACCAAGTTTGATAAAAACCTATAGTCCTGTCAATTTAGACATAAAAATAGTGATCAAATAAAGAAAATTCCGACAGAGCCAAATCTTCGTAGAGACCTTAGGTTTACCACAAGGAATAAAGTGTCAAAAGTCCCCATCAATCCCATGTGTGCGTCGGGACTTATTCGGGTCCCAAGGTCAAAATTTTAGGCTTTTTGGATTTTTCTCGAAAACGGTAAGTTTTATCGAAAAAGTACCTTAGAGCAAAGTTGTAGATCTTAAAAAATGGTCGCTGTGATTTTTTCTCTAGGACCCACTATTTCCCAGATATTGCGCTTGTAAGAATCATGTTCTACATAGTAACATAAAAACTAATAGGTTATTTGTATGGATATAAAGGTGCTCACTTACATGATACTACTAACTTGTTGGGCACGAGTCTTTTTTTTCTAGTCACCTGATGGTAAGTTCGTAGTCGCTCAGCGCGCTATGCTCGGTATTTCTCTACGGGACCGGATTCGCAACGATGAAATCCGTAGACGAACGAAGGTTACTGACATAGCTCGCAGGATCAGCGAACTGAAGTGGCAATGGGCAGGCCACGTCGCTCGACGGACTGATAACCGTTGGGTAAGAAAAGTCCTCGAGTGGAGACCGCGTCTTGGAAAACGAAGCATTGGCCGCCCCCCGACGAGGGGACTGACGACCTGAAGAAGACAGGGGGAAACCGTTGGATTCAGAGGGCGCAGGATTGGGAGGAGTGGCGATGATTGAGGGAGGCCTATGTCCAGCAGTGGACCCAAAAAGGCTGATGGATGGATGGATGGATGGTAAGTTGTCACTGTCGTCTATGGACACACCGCAACTACAGCAGAGAAGGTCTAGAGCATACTCCAATGAGGAATGCTGGAGGGTTTCGTCCAGCCACAAGTCCGCCCGTAGGTCTTCGACAAGGTTTAACAACCGGTTTAACATGCCCTCCGAAGCATACATAGTTATGCTTGAAGGTTAAGGTTTCTCCTGATATATTAGTTTATGCGGAAGTCATATCGTTGAGACTGTAGGTAGTGCCCAAGATATATGCTCTACCACCTACCATACATTCATGGTAGATGATAGATGGTCATGTGAGTTAGTTACGATCCCTTGCTGCCGTGTCTTGCACGCCAATTTCATTAAATAAAAGTCTCGTTTAATATAAAACTCCTACTCTTTAGTATGCAAGTTGCCAGCATTCAACTTACAACTTTTTGGAGAGCATTTTTTCTTTTTAATCTGTTCTGCTTGAAGTTTAAAAAGTTGCGGTCGACTAATCCTGAGCACGTAGATAGTTTGTATTCGGTTTTTAAAATATTCACTAAACGAAGACATTATTAGATTAATGTCTTCAAGACAAAGGCTTCTTATAATCTATTGGTAATCTATTGAATGAATAGCTAATCCTAAACAGGTGCTTGCAGCCAATCTTAAAACTTTACTCTGAGAAAATCCAAATTCACAAAAAAAATATTTTTAAGTTATAATAATCTTTGGAGTTTGCTCTTCTAGTAATTATAAATGTAACCTCACATACACAAAGAGTACACAAAACCTGTTTCTGTAACATTGAAATCAAACTATTCAGCGAATCACAAGAGAGATACCTCTTGTCACCAAGAGTGGTGAAACGCCTAAATCAATAGCGTCTACATGGCCATTCACGGGCTCGCGCAGCGGTTGGAAAATCGTTTTTTGAACATAACCGTGACTGGGCAAATTTTACTGCTTCGTTAAAACTCTTTTACACGTCAAGCATCTGCTTTAGTTGCTTTAATAATTAATACTTTAATAAAACTGAAGAGGAATATTTTCTGTACATTGATTATTTAATACATAGATATAACAAACAGAGTCGGAACTCAAATATGTATTTTGATGTGAAAAATCTTTAGGCGGAGGGCAAACCAAATTTTTGGCGTGGCGAGCGTGGCTAGCGTGGCGAGCGTGTCGAATATGGAATATATATACTATACAGTTCCGACAAATGACGGTCGGAAATTAATGTAATTTTTTTTTTTTTTTATTAGGTATATGTTTTAGTTCCTGTCATAATCTGTACTTTTGTGCATATAACATAATTTCGATGTTTCACATCTGCCAGGCGTCCCGTGACGGCTCACAATTTTTTTTTTGATAATATTTTCTGTCTGTCTGTGTCTGTGTTAAAAAAATAGTACCACGGAGAGAAAAGCCTATTTAGACAAAAGGGGAAATTCGCTGCCGCTGCGCGGGAGAACCGTGTGGGTAAGCGGTATTCGTGTACTAAGAGATGTAAGGCATTTCGCAATAGACGTGGAAACTCATACAAATACCCGTCGAAATACCGCGCGTTGTTTTTCGGTACCCAAAGCGGCAGCGGCAGCTAATACCACATCTATCTGAATAGGCCTTTAGCTTGACGGTGAAAATACGCTAACCTAGACCTGTCATTTTCACAGAGACACTATGAATCATAACTCGCCCTAGTTTCAGATCGTGAGAATTTCAGCTGAGCGCGCTTTTTATGTCTGTCCGTATTTTTCTTTAGAGTAATGGTGGAAGCCTATTGTTTTCTTCCGTCAAATTTCTGACAACCTTTCAGCGAGCTGCTAATACTTTTATCAGTATCCTGATCAGTTATCCTTTTAAAAATCTCAAAAGAAATTAAACGAGATACCACTCCTCTCCAGGTTTAAACACTAAGATATTCGGGTATTTCAAAAACTTCCCTACAAGTAGGTACTCGTATTTAGTATTCGAAACGTTTCCAAGTATTCAAATAGCAAAATAAGTACGTGATACTTTTTCTTGCTTCTCAACTTTGTAAGTTCACTTTGGATACAAAATGTACTAGATTTTCTAGGTTTTTTAAATATTAATAAATAAGAGGAGATTTTACCTCATCGCGAAAGTATTATCCAACATTCTACAGCAGTTTAAATTTGGCTTCAAATTCTGGTGTAATTTAATTTCCTCTACATAATTAGAGTTTTTTACACTCTCGTCTTTAAAATTACTTATTCAATATCCAACACTCAACAACAGTTCTACAAGATGGCGTCATTATCGTAACGATGATATGCAAATTCCTTCTGTCTACAATATTTTATCGCGGCTTACGTTTTTTAATTAAAGGGTTTTCTGAGATTTTCGTACACGAACCTCAAACAATGGGCATTGTAAGGTCGAGAGTATAATTAGCTAAGTTGTATGCAACCTTTGAAAAAGTCGCGAGAATTTCATTTCGGAACCACATTCAGGTACTCTACCTAAGTCTACCTGCTTACTACGATATTAATTTGAATGTATGTTTCTGTTGGACGGATTGCCTTAAATCATATCAAAGTAAGAACGGCACACATAAAATATTTAGTATAAGATGTCTAAAATATATGGTGGGCGCAACACACGGTGATATGATGCCTCATAGGCCTGCGGACTAAAATACGGGTTGTATTTTAGACATCTTATACTAAATATTTTATATAGCCCTAATTTTTTGTTGTCACTGTGGAACAAAATGTTCCGCTCCAGGATTGTCCTAGATATTACAAGAAGAGGTGCTACCCTAATAAGCTGCTAATTCGTCTGTCAAAGCCATAAAGGCCTTGTCGTTATCAATATCACCAATAAAAATGGTTTGACTTTAAACCGAACCTTCTCGCTAATATTACACAACCTGATACAGGCTGCAGTTTGTATGGAAATACAAATCAAATTCCAATTTTTTTTTTTTTTTTCAAACAAGCGGTGACAGCCCAGCGGCTAACGAACTCGCCTCTCACTCGAGCGGTCCGGGTTCAAACCCCAGTGGCACGCACCAATGACTTTTCTAAGTTATGTGCGTTTTAAGAAATAAATGTCACTTGCTATAACGGTGAAGGACACATCTTGAGGAAACCTGCATGCCTGAGAGTTCATCATAACGTTCTCGAAGGTATGTGAAGTCTGCCAATCCGCACTTGGCCAGCGTGGTGGACTAAGGCCTAATCCCTCCCATTCTGAGAGGAGACCCGTGCCCAACAGTGGGACGTCTATGGGTCGCAGCGATACAAATCAAATGCATGTGAACCGCAAACTAAACTCACAAAAAATTGGCAATATAAAAATATTGCAGCTATGCGGTCTAAACGAAATTGCTTCTTTATTGCGTTCTTATGCAACTTATTTCCATATCTCGTGGTGTTTTACCAGGAGAACTATTAAACTCTAGTGCTTGCCATTAACCATCCTTGCATTCATTTAAAAGCCAAATAAAATCGTATTATATGTCAACTAGTGGACGCCCGCAGCTTCGCCCGCGTGGTTTTAGACATAATAATATGCATAATAATATGTTTATTTTACACCCTTACAAAATTCTTACAAACTTTGAATGTCATATTTATTTATATGTAATCAACAGCCTATAATATAAATTTTATCCTTCTAGTTCTGAAAATGACAAAACTTTCATAGAACCTTTCAACCCGCTTTTCAACCCCTTACAACACTTTTTTCCAAATAAAAAGTAGCCTATGTCCTTTCTCAGGCTATAGACTATCTGTGTACCAAATTTCATTTAAATCGGTTCAGTAGTTTTGGCGTGAAAGCGAAACAGACAGACAGACAGAGTTACTTTCGCATTTATAATATTAGTATGGATATGGATTTAAATTATTGTCATGTTTGTTAGTAAGTTTAGTCTTTGTAATTATTCTAGTTGTTGTTATATTATTGTTATATGTCTATGTTATATTATATATTGCTCTATATATATAGAAAATAGAGCAATATATTTAATCTAATTTTTTCAGTAATATGTTGATGTTTGTAATTATTGTTATTCGTTTATCTGTCATTGTTAGTGCACCCTACCGTTTTATTTTATACTTGTATCCTCTCTTATTTGCCAGGCTGTCTGGAAGAAATTGCTCAAAGCAATAAGACAGCCTTTTGCAAAACTTCTTTTTCTTTATTGTTTACTCTTCTATTCTTTATCTGGTGCAATAAATTATATTGAATTGTATTGTATTGTATTGTATTGTGCTGTAGTAGACTGCTAAGTTAGAGATTCTGGGTTCGATCCCTGGGTAATTATTGGGTTTTCCTAACTTGAAATTCTTAGTTACTCGGATTCTGGAACTTACTCGGATTTAAAGCAAGCTGTAAGGCACATAATAGACTCACCACCTCTCATGGGACCTAAATATAGCTAGTTAAAAGTGGGTGCACTATAATTACCCTCTTGGGGCAATACAGGCGTGACATTATGTTACTCGTATGTAACGATCAACCACCAGATACGAGTAAATATAGTAGTAACTAATTGTATCAGTTCCTTTGCGGAACTCCATTATTACAAACCAAGGATTAATATACTTTGCAACAATCCGCAAACAAAAATATATGGTGGTGTATACCTTCATGCACGTAGCACCACACTCCTTCTCAGGAAACATGCACACGCGATTAGTGAAAACATACACCAACACACAACCCAACACGTGTTATGCGCCCCAGGCGAACTCTACATAGGCTCTAGCACCTGTTTGCTGTTCACTTGAAGTTTTCTAGTAACCCTTTACTTTCAGTTCAGTTCTTGAAAATAAGTCTCCTCTCCTATTCAGTAGAGGTCGGTGTTGAGGAGGAGACTATCCATTCCCGCATCAGCTTTTAAAGATCCTCAATAGACACCACTCCTCCCGATCTTGTACCCTCTAAATCCAGCGGTTCCCCGCTGTCTTGTTCAGGTCATTTTCCACCTCGTCGGAAGGCGGCCAACACAGCAGTTGTCATGGGCGGCAGCGGATAGGTGGTGCTGCAAGCTCGTTTGCTATCCTGTATCAATAAAAAAAAAAAAGACGGTTTGCACTCCGGGAGTGCCGGCAGAAGTGAAAACTTGATTATTAACGTTGAGCATGTTTGATATTTTGGAATGGTTAGGGAATAATTTTGCACCAATTGCTTTATCAGTATAAAAGTACTATCATTTATGTGGTAGAATACAATATTCATTTATTGCGCTATCGTACACAAACATGACAATTTATATTACATTAAAAATTTAACACTTTAAAACTATTGCAATTATTTTACATTAAAAAGTTTATCTCTCCGAAAAATCAACTTTCATCCATAATTTCAACGATTTTTTCCTGCCTAAACGAAACAGTAGGCCCAGGCATACATTTTCGCCGCGCCGTAGAGAGGGGATAGCTGTCTACTCTCCATCCGTCTTACGCTTTTTCGATCAGGTCACGTGTCCTGACGCGAGTTTAAGATTTTATACCCATTACAGAAAAAGTGCTCAACGCCGCTAAAGAAGTTTTCACTTCAAAAACTCCGTTTTCTTAGACGTGGTCTCCTCTAGAGGATTTTTCATACAAGTTTATGACTGTGATAAGGTAAAGAAATCACAAGGATTAGCGTTTTTTCCTCTTATCCATTAATCATTTCTGGATTTGGATAGAACGAAAATATTAATAAATTCTAAAAACGATTAATAATAATGAAATTCAATTATGTAATGGGTAATTAACGTAATGGATTAAAAGGTTGGATTGAATTTTATTTATTAAAATTCGTCGGATATAATATTTTTTTTGTAGACTGTGTGTTATCTGCATAGTTATAAGAAGTTGTCAAAACTAGGAGATCTGCCAAAGGCGATTTAAAAGTGAAGCCTCGAATACGTGCCAATTGGTACGTTTTTATTTAGTCAGTGTCGCGCAGGGCAACGAACACAACGCCATATTCATTTGTTTAAGAGCACATTTTTAGCACTGAATGCTATGGAGGTAGTACACAAAATCATTGGTTGTCTGATTGAATTTAGCCATTTGGATTATGTAATACCTTCTGTCAAAATAGGCAGCCACTCATCGCGCCTCCCACTGTGATAAGAACCAAAATGATGAATAATAAAAGGTGTTTAAAGATTTGTGGTGTGAAGACGAGGAAAAAAAACTCGTCGTCATACTGGTATCAACCTGGTGTGACGACGAGTCGTTACTCTAATTTTTTTCACTTCCACGTTCCTATCAAATATAGTCAATATAAAATCAAAATATAGTCGCCAAATTTTAATAGTGTTTTTACTTTGCTACTCCGATTTCTTTGAATACAATAGACCCATGGATTCAAAGACAACGTATCTGAGTACCTATAATTTCCATGAATAGACCACATTTTGCTAAGCTGCGCGTCAGTAAGCGACGGATTCTAATGTGCCATTTGCGAACACTGAATCTATGCAAGAAGAATTAACATAAGCAGGTTTTAAACCAACTTTTTAAAAAAGGAGTCCTCAATTCCACTGTATGTTTTTATTTTGTATGTGTTACGCTTTATTATGTGCCGACTCACGTTGACAGTTGACAGCCGTTACAGTTGCCGGTTTGACTGAAAAATGTTATGTGAATAAACGAACAAATTGAAACAGTGGAGAGCATGCTCTAGACCTCCCACAGCGACAGAACAGAGAGAGGGACCCGTGTGTAACAGATTCCTATTGGTTATAGTGTAGGCTGTGAAATGCAACGGAATTTCCTATGAATTCAGAAACATATGACTGGGATGAATACATACCGCCGATTTGGAGTTGGTTCGATATTGGACCTTTAGAAGCTGATATTTGGAGCATAAACTTACTTACCTAACAGATACAGAATTATTTCTTGAATGAAGTTTGCAATGTAGTAATATTTTGAGACACGTATTCTATAGACAGTAGACATATTTTAATATTTTTATAAGGGCATGTTATTTAAAAAAAAAAACAATATGGTAAAAATCTTAAGCTTATCAATAATGGATGTTACTAAAATACTATAAAATAATGCAAAACACCTCCATACCTTTAAAGCAAAACACGGTCCCTTGTAACGTCCGCAAAACACGTATCGGTTGCGTTTTAAAACTTACAACTGTCATATGCGTTAAAAAGAACACTAAACACTGGCACTTAAGAAAAAAAAATAACTTAACTGTTATGTCAGTTAAATTTTAAATTTGGAAAAGTTTGGAGTTCGAGTAACCAAACCGCTATCAAGCCGCGAGCAGGCGTCCGGCGGGCACTGCGTTCTCCGCCGAATGGACTGAATTCACTGAATCGCCCGCACCTGTTGTGCTCATAGCCCACCCACACAGGTACAAAATATTAAGTATACACAGGATTCAGGAGCGTAATAAGTGATGCACTTACACTAGCATGTATATGCTGACATGTATATACTTATTTTATTTATTATTTAATTTTGTAATAGTAATAAAATGTAGGTAATTCACATGCAAAAATAGTTTTAATTACATTATTTTAGTAACAAAGATCTACTTATGTAAAAATATAACTTCTGTACAAATCTCGAAACGCTGAGATTTACTACTAACATAAAAGCTTTTAAAACTAACAAAATTGGCGCCCAACCAGGGACCAATCAATTTAAACGCATAGTATCATTGATAGTAATGACTAGCCGACGAGTGAATAACTTGGCCTTGACCCTGATAGACTGGACTATCTATATAGCTATACACATATCGATACATACTCGTATGTATCGATTGAATAAAATCTAGTCTAAAACACTAATATTCCATTTAAGTTTTCATTTCAAATAAATGTGTTATTTGAAATGAAAACTAATAAACATATTTGTCTGTACAATAATACGTTGACATCGCTATCGAACTTGCCTATAACTCGAGCGGTCCGGGTTCATACTAGCGGAACACGCCACTGACTTTTTTAAGTTATGTGCTGTTTAAGATTGTTGTTGGTGTCGGTTTTGCTGCAACCTAAAGACGTCCCACTGCTGGGCTCGGGTCTTCTCCACGGACAAATCTGCGGGAGGTCTAGAGCAATACTTCATAACGCTATTCCAATGTGGGTTGCCAACCCAGTGTCAAATGTTCTCAAGTCACCCGAAGGTCTTTGACAAGGCTTAGCGATTGTTTTTCCATTGAAAACTACCGGGACCGACACGACTTAACGTACTCTCCGAAGCACGATAGCGCCCATGAAATTTTACAACTAGCGGCCACCTATCCGCAAACCGACCGCGCCGGTTGTTGCTTAACTCTGTCGATCACATTGAATAGACACGAGCCATTGGGCTATGAACGCTACATTGGTTGTTTATTTGTAAAATAATCGTTAAGCTTTATCGAAAACGTTTGCCCGAAAACATTCGACACAGGGTTTACCACTAACCCCTAAGCCTGTCCACATTGGGATATGTGGAGTATGGTACGGTCTATACTTCGTTAAGCTGTGGCTGTGGGAGCGAGAAGCTTATGGGTTATAGATTAGCTTAGCTTTTATATTAAATTTAATTCATAACTAACTTAACCGCCGCTCCGCCTGCATTAAATCGTTTTCAATGCCTTAACAACTACATTTTCCATCAAAGAATCATTTAAAATATAGAAAGTACAGCTTTTATACGGTTGTAGATAAGTTACACTAAAATAATAATATAGCTTTACCCCGCAGCTTCGCCGGTCAGAATCCCGTCAAGATTTAGATTTTATCTATTTTTTGAAAGGTAAGAATCGATTAAAATTAGAACGATTATTACAGTGTTTTGTCCATTTCATGGGAACTGTACCATTTTTTGGGATAAAATGTAACCTATGTCACTCGACAGGTAAAAATAACATCGATCCACCATTCCGTTGAGGAGGAGGACCAAAAAATCAACTAATGGTTAGTTTTTCAAACACACTTTCCCATTTAGGTATACTAGTAAGGGTTGATACTTGTTAATATTTAAGCAACTTTTACTTTCATAAATTTGTCTTAAAATTTTCCTTTTTTGCTTTAGCGTACATAACTTTTGTTCGTAGGTCGTCGGTTTATATAAAGCAAAGTTATTTTCGTTACCCCTATATTGTGGTTGGCTTTATTCAAAAAAGAACGCAAATTACCAAGTTTTTGTAAAGTAATTTAGTAAACTTGTGGCTTTTACCCTGCGAGTAAAAATAGAAGTGGTTTAATATTTCTCCGCCTTATTTAATGTCCTTAGTTGCATGCAAAAATTTTGTAAGCTATATATGTATAGTATCTCGAATAATAGTACCAGACTATTATAGTCTTAATACTAGAAAGTTCTGCTAATATTATTCGAGAAATGTATAGATAGAAAACTATAGAATAGAATAGGAGATGGAGGGAGATACACTTTAAATAACCAAAACATATAACTTGATAATTATGTAAATAATATATGTACATAATACATAATACCAAGTCCATGCAATGAAATACCATATCAAAAGTTTACTTTGTAAAAACTCAATATTATTTACTGTGCCAGAATATTATAATAATAACTCTGTGATGGAAATCTAAATATCTATTCCTTATAAATTGATAGAGACATATATGGAGTCAATGTTAGTGTAATATTCGGTTTATGTGCTGGGTAATCCAAGAGATTTGGAATATGACTTGATTAAAATATAATCTCTAGCGTGTTCTGAATTAGCCGTATAACCGCATACACTAGAATAGGATAATATTTTGTTGTATTTTATTAACCTACTCTCGAAAGGAGGAGGTTCTCAATTAGATGGTATGTTCATTTTGTAGTTTCAAATTCTTGGGCGTTGGGTGATTTTTGTATATGGAAATTTAATGTGTTCACGTCACCATCACTTAGTTTTAGGTTATATTTGCATTTTGTATGGGACTTGTACAGTAACCAAACCGTCAGTCCATGGTGGTGGACCATAGGTTTTTCTAACTTGAAATTCCCTGTAGCATGGAATCGGGAATGTGACCGGTGTTTTGCAATAGTCTTAATTACCACCTTACATAGGACCTGAACAAAATTGGTGCACAGTAGGTTTATTCCATGCTTCTACCTACCTCTTCAGCTTTATGTGGGTCCCAAATTATGAAAGCGCAAACTAAATAATTTCCTTTACTGGTCATAATAGTCATAGTTATATTTTTTTTTAGATCTAAGTAAGAAGTCAATTGAAGAAAGCTAATAATAATAATATTATATTACATATTGTATAGCTGTATTAGCTTTTACATTCTCTCATTCTCTTTTCAGCTGTGACAATGGCTGTACTGCTTCTTCCGCTCATTGAGTTTTCGTCTCGATTTTCGTCGCTTCTATGCAATTTTCTCCCATGTTAATTACAAATGTTTGCAAAAAAAAACTGGAATTGTGTTTTGAATGTTCTAACTACACAACCACTTCGCATGCAAACTTCAACAAATACGTATTGCAGACATGGTTAACCAATAACAGTAGCATCCAATTTGTTTATTAATCCCTGTGGAGCCGGTGGCATGCCATGCTACTATGGGCTTTGTTGCACGCGAACAGTGATTTAAATTGCTTGCATTTAGGACAAGTCTACATAAATTTTATTGTTTGGCTTGAAAGAAAAATATTCAAACATTATGCTGTAAAGCAGTATGACTCCATCTTTAAATATCGATGCCGTAATTGGCAGGAAAATTTTGTAAATTACTACCATGAACTCTCGGATAGATATTTTTCGGAAAACAAGTTACAGCGCAAAGAAAGTAAGAAGATAATGTATTATGCTAAATGTATTTATTTAATAAGAGACTTAAAATTTGCTGTAGTGTTAGACCAAAGATGAGATAACAATGTGGCTTGACCTTGGGCTACTTATGAGTAATCTAGAATCTAGAAAAACTATACCTACAAATATTTATCTACCAAATAAATATCTTCTTCAGCCGAAGATTGAAATAATTGAAGATACGAGTAGCTTTAGAAAATATTTAAAGGCATTCCAATATAATAAATTTCAATCACATATAATAGATAAATTTAATTTCATCATTGCAATCACTTCGTGTTACACATTAATCATACAAAAATATCAATAAAATAGAAATGAAAGTTCTCAATAAAGCTCTTGCCGGATCCAATATCCCCACACTGGAGTAGCTAGAGGCAGTTAATCCCAAGTTTGTGGTCCCGCATTACTTAATTGTCGTACCGTGAAACGGCAAGGATGAGCGATATATATCTTTAGGTTTAACCTAAAGAACCAAACACAAAAATAATCATCAAAATTCATTATTGGCGGAGAAATCGCGTAACACAAACACAAAAAAACATATTAAGTAGTCGAATGGAGAACCTCCTCCTTTTTTAAAAAGTCAGTTAAAATCGGCTGTACCCGTGTCCAATGTGGAATGAGCTTCCATCCGAGGCTTTCACCCCAGGGCTGGCAATGCATTTGCGACTTCTCTGGTATTGCTCGTTTTCATAAGCGACGGTGATTACCATCAGGTGTCAAGACAGCGCGTTCGTTAATCTATTAAAAAATACTAATATCTAACTAGGTAATGTCACAGATTACATACGGTATTTATGGACCATGTGTGATCTAGGAATATCAGGATCTTTATAGCATTAATGATCAAATATATTTTCTTATACCTTGATTAACTTTTAGATTACGCAATCTCCACATTACTCATATCACTTTTACATAATATTATTTTAATTTCACAATGCGGTTTTTTTATTTATGTACATTAAACGGTTACATGCTTTCAGTTTCAGATTAAGCGAGAAATGATCATTATAATTGATCAGAGTTCATCCTCATATGCTATCCTTATGTTTTCATCTTTCATCGAAATCATTAAATACGAGTAAAAATTATAGAATATCGATAATAGTTTTGAGTGCGACGTGCGTCTTCAGCGCAACATTTATTGGAGGGTTGTGATTTATTGAACTGCGCTGTCCTCTTAGACCACTGTGTATTACTGTACGGCTTTTGAAATTCTCATAATGCTTTCATTTTGATTTGATCATTAGTATCTAGTATACATTTAGGAGTCCAGTTCTAAATTGTGCTTTCATGATGTCTAAATATTTACCAATATTATTAGATTTAAGCTTCGTAGCTTCTTTGAAAGTCGATGAGAATTGTGATTGAAAAGTATTAGAATTGTGATTGAAAAGTATCTCGTAAGTTATTTCATAAAATAATGTTACGAGTAAATATACCTAATAATCTTTCATGCTAAATATAGCATATCGTCGGTTTACGTACCTGTGCGACGGAAATGTGGATATAATGTAGTTTGTTGACTTTCTTTCACCTAATGATGCGATAAAAATAGCAAGTTCTTCGAGATTCTATGGCAGACCGGTACTAGAAAAATTATTTACTGAAAGCACTTAAAAAGAGGTTAGAAGCTTATGAAATTAATATCCTGGTAGGTAATAACTCCCGATGGGACAAGTTGGCAATAAATAAGGTCTCACCCTGGGCCCATGAATATGTATAACATGCGAGCGTAATAACAAAATATGCAAGTCAGACCCCTTTTAAACGTGTAATCTAAGCCTTAATTAGAAAACCAGTGTCCGTGTGGATTACAAATTTATCGTAAATTTTGTTCGCGAGTTTCTTGTGATAACTTAATTCCGTTATGTACACAAAACCTGTCACTGTTTCTAGAATGTTAATGTTTTGTGTATAATTAACTTAAAACTCTCATCAAATCTAAGATCATTTTGTGTTAAACAGATTATTGATAATAGCTAAAAACCATACAAGATGTCAACCAAACAAGACGTCCCTACACGGGTCTCCCCATCAGCCACAGTTGCGTGATGTCTGAAGCATACTCCAACCCGATGTTACTTATAACGTGAAGTGGTGTTGATAATGGGTGTGTAATCTTTGAAGTGATAATAAAGCGTCGGGCACACAGCACGATTCTCTTCTCACTCTTGAGATGTCTGCAACAAAAGGCACAAAAGGAATAATGAACAGGAAGTTTTGACATGTTCGAAGGACCGAAATTTCGTGGAATATTTTAGTTAGAAAGGAGTAGACGAAATTCCCCTGTTATTTATAATGAGACCAGATATACAACCAGTCTAGTTTCATACTCTCGTGAATAGATAAATAAATTTAAATGCCAAACGAGTCCAGGAAGTGTCGCCCTGCAACTGTGTCTAAGCGAATAAAAATGAATATTCTACTTGTAAATTGTTTACAGAGTTGTCTACGCTGGGAAATGGTACGCGG
The DNA here is from genome assembly GCA_944567765.1 of Carterocephalus palaemon. Lineage (NCBI taxonomy): Eukaryota > Metazoa > Arthropoda > Insecta > Lepidoptera > Hesperiidae > Carterocephalus > Carterocephalus palaemon. Next base: position 3,342,009 of record OX155641.1, read on the forward strand.
TGCTGCATGATGCGGCAGAATATACAGACGACCAGTTAAAGAGGAATGTAAATTTATAAATTTAAAGTACATAATATATATCAAAAATGCCTTTTATTTTACACACGTACAACTGATTAAATTTTATTCTAAGAGAAATTTATCAGAAGAGAACAAATATTAACGCCAATACCCTGAACAAAATTTTGCCAAATGGCCCGAGAATTGAACTCTTAACTACTACTTGCTTCAGGATTGTACAAGACAGGGTTCGTGACTAAGGACTAAAAGAGGCGTTAGCAGAAGAACCCGGCGACCGAAAAAATCAGGTCCTACTGCCAACGCCTCTGTTACCTGTACCCATTATAACGCCGACTAAAAACAGTAGCCTACGTATCGCCTTCTGGTATTTATGAATGCTGCAGGTACTCAATCGAACAAACAAGTGAAGTGCCGTTGATAGTAAACAAAATTATAGAAATTATTAAAAGCTTTTATTTAACTTCACTCGTATGTATCTATGTCCTGGAATCTTGCAATCAATATTTCACCCACTTCCACTGATGCTATCGATCTGAAATTTGGCACACATATTTGGTTCTGATGACAATGCACGAAAATAAAAATAAAGTTTTAAATTTTTTTTTAATAATTCATTATTTTACATCTTGAATATAGATGTACTAGTGGACGCCCGCAGCTTCGCTCGCGTGCAATTAGACATTCACTAACTTCAAAAACGGCAAAGTTTCATACTAACCTTGCACGCCCGTTTTACCCCGTTTTGCCTGTTACAATATTGATCATGGGTATTTTAATGTAAATTATTTTAATTCACTTTTTCTCGGATTTTTTACCTAATTAATAATTAATATTTCCGAGCAAATATTATCTGAACCGAAATTTCGAAGCATAGAGAATATGCCTTCTCGTTTCTGGTCATTATTAGCTAGCAGTTATAAAGATGTCAGTAAAAATAGTTTTTAATATTTAAAAATCAGAGTAATAAAGAATAAAATATAAGCAAAGATGGGTGAGAGTAAAACTTGAGCGTCCAATTTATTCTCAGAATAGTGGACGATTTGAGCTCAATCACTTTTGCTTGGTGAACGACATGTTTATCTTGATCCTTCAATCAATCCTTGTCGTTATAATTGTGTGGAGCCACTTAAAAATCAAATTACCTGTCAAAGGAAGAACTTGGCTACTTATACAAAAGATATTACCTGCACAGCGTTACTCCAAAGCTGTCGTGAGTTACGGCGCAGTAAAAGGAAATGTTGCCCGGATTCACTTTACATGGGCTCCATAAAATTTGACGATCAGTAGACTTTTATTCTCTACATCCAGAATGAGTGATTCTAAGCTTAAATCTTAGTTATCGTATATTCTTAGAAAAAACTTTACTTATGAAGGAATAAGAATTGACTGAGAAAAAACCTTGTATACCTACTGCATGTATAGTGTATAGTAGTAGTAGCCCATTGAATTGAACTGAAGCATTATGAGACATGATGCGTCCATAGCCCAATGGCACGCGTCGATTCAATGTGATCGAAAGAGTTAAGCAACGGCGGGCGCGGTCGGTTTGTGGATGGGTGACCGCTAGTGGCATACATTTGATGGACGCTACCGTGCTTCGGAGGGCAGGTAAAGCCGTCAGTCCCCGTTGTTTTCAATGTTGGAAACAGTTGTTAAGCTTTGTCGAAGACCTTCGGGTGGCTTGAGAACATTCGACACTGGGTTGGCCACTTACCCCTCCACCAATCCGCATTGGAGCAGCGTGGTGGAGTATGCTCTAGACCTCCCGCAGCTGTGTCTGTAGGGGAGACCCGTGCCCAGCAGTGGGACGTCTATGGGTCGCAGTGAATTGTTCATAATATAAACGATTCGCTACGTTTTCTTTTTCATTTCATATGTATGCGTTTTGTATTAATGTGACTGTAACATTTGACTACTCTACGCCTATCCTACAGCTAGAAACACGTGTGGGTGGAAAACGACCCTTTTAATGTTCCTTTTAATAGTCTTATAGACTCTAGTAATGACTGTTTTAGATAACATTCCATCCAATACTTAAGTTTCGCTCCGGTAAAGGTTAAGTTGTATTTATTGTTTGGTGCTGCGGCACTTGAGGAAGTAACGCCCACGCCGTTGTTGGAGATTTGTAAGAGACGACAAAGGAGAATTTCAAGATATAGAAAATCGTCTTCCTGCGTAATAAAATTCACTATCGTGTTTTTTTCTCTCTTCCTAGGGTAGGAAGAGAGAAAGAAAGAAAGAAAGAAAGAAAAAGAGAAAAAAAAACTGCTAAAGGTCTTTGGTTCGATGTCTGGGTTGGACAAATGTTACCAAGTTTTATAACTTGGAATTACTTTTATTAATGTTAATTTTGTGTCCCGTGCATATGGCAATAGGCTCAATTACCTTCATTGGACTAACATATTTGGTGAAATTTTGGTTTAGTGCACAGCGCAGCCTTCCCATTCGGGGAAACAGACGTCATGGTAGGTCAAATACCTATAGGTACATAGAATTGGGTCAAAATACCCTTTTAATGAGTATGTTGCCTTTATTCACCAATGAGTCTGATGGACGGTATGTATCGGGGTCAGCTTCAGGTCATCTATTGAAACACAAAGCAGAGTTATAAATCACAAGCGGTAATTTGCTACAATTACAGTGAAATACCGGCGGCATTGTGATGCTTAAAGGGGAAAATGGCGTTAATTCCTTCTTCGAGAATTACACAAAGGGGAAATGGTTGCGTTGTTTTGTGTAGAGATGCACGGATAGGCATGTTTTGACTGCAAATGTATGAATGATTGATTAATAGTTATTTTTTGATCCACTTAAATTCGCTGTTGCGGCGGGTAGTGGTATTGTAAATAAAAATACATAGGTACATATATATATGTTTAAGTCAATTATGGAATTCGATTCGATTCGATTCGAATCCCACTCAGGACAAACATTCGTGTGACGAACACTTTTTTGTTCTGCATCTGGATGTTTGTTATCTATTATCTATTTAAGTATGTATTTAAAAATATCTATGTATTTATATCAATCTCTGACACCCAGACTCGCGAGTAGTTTGGGCTCGGATGGCCATGTGTGAGAATGTATGTGTGAGAGTGTATAGGTATTTATTTATTTAGTACAGCATCACCCTATCTAGATATAGTAATCATATACATAATAATAATATGCTAGGACAGTCTATCCCGTGAAACTAAAAATAAATCCGTCTCATTTCCATAGTCGGTAACCGAATTTGTACTCTTGCTCTGAATACTATTGCAGTAGCTGAAAGCCATTGAACAATTTGTATTCAATTTATTTCTAGAAAGTAGCTGAGAATGTAAAAACCAGTCCAACTCCGGACACTCCTGCAGATATGAATTAGCAATGTTCGATTAAGTTTCATTGCTTGTTCTTAGAATCCGCTGTGAAAATCATTCGAATAGGGGTCCCTGATCGCCAGTCCTGGGTTAAGTTGGCAAATCTTATGACTGTTAGTAAAATGTATGGCTATATTCTATTATACAATAGACTTACCAACAACATGGGTGAATACTGGGTGTATTACACGGGTTACACCACCAGCCCATCAGAGGAATTTAAGCGTGATGTTAAGGTAAGATGTTACCTATTTAAAACACTTGCCACTTATTTGGTTTAATAATATCTTTTTCTTTCTACCGTAAGTCTGCATTTGTTCATTGATCGACATAGCCCTCGCCTAGGATACGTCACTGTGCACTCATGATACCTATTTTTAATTTACTTAACACAAATTATAGATTAAATTTCATACTGATTACTTTCTTAACTACTGAATTTGCAATAATGCATAAATAACTTTGGTAATTATAATACAATAAGTTACTGTAGCGTCCATAGCCCAATGGCTCGCGTCGGTTCAATGTGTTGGGCAGGGGTCTCCTCTCAGAATGGGTGGGATTAGACCTTAGTCCACCATGCCAAGTACGGATTAGTAGACTTCAAATGCTCTCAAGAATATTATGAAAACTCTCAGGTATGCAGGTCTCCCTCACGATATGTCCTTCATCGTTACAGCAAGTGACATTTAATTTCTTAAATCGCACGTAACTTTGAAAAGTCAATGGCGCGTGCCGCTTGGGCTTGAACCCGGACCGCTCGAGTGACCTTCGGCTGTTACTGTTACAACAGGTGAAATTTAATTTCTTAAATCCCTCATAACTTAGAAAAGTCATTGTTGCGTTCCGCGTGGATTTGAACCTTCTTTGAACCAACACACCCTCGATTAAAAGGTTCTAATTAAGGCTCTTCTACCTACAAGCTGTTTGATAGTCTTGCGGGTGTTCTTATGGGCTGTAGGCCTACACAGTTGCCAGTCGGAACAACAGTATTGTTCCCTAGTGAAGGGAAATTAACTAACAGATCGCGATAACCAGCATTGTCTGACTTCGTTGGAAGCATGTTTTAATAAAATGTTCCTTTATATTTTCCTATATTTTCATTCAGTAAAAGTATAATAGTATTCGCTTACTCACGTAATGGACGTAAGAATGGTTGTGATTGGTTAGAGCCTATGAGCGGCTTGGCAAGCGTTTTTCTTGTTTTGAAACTGAAAAGGCTTGGGATGAAGTTTGTTTCGGTTCAAGGCCATCCCAATGTTCTACTTCCTGTAAAAAAACTTAGTAATTTAAAAATGATAAGTGAATTTTATACTCTTGGGGGTAGAACTTGTTCTTGAAATTTTTATAGGACCTATTCTATAATCAGACCTTTCAAATAAAAGAAGAAACATGATAATCTATTCACAAACAGCCATGCTATAGGGCAATTAACACAAAAATTACAAACATTGCTACTCTTACCACGTTACTCCACGCATTTGACGGAGGGATTAGTGGCCAAATAAATTATCGAGAGTTTCTGGGCCGCTTAAAGGCCTCCCGGCACCAGGGCGTGTAACACTGATCGATTGATAATGTCTCGACGTCCACGAGCGTAATTACCTACCTGAATTGCATAGTCCTGCTGTCAGACGGTAAGCGAGCAATCAATAGCGGACCAAGTTGCTGGATAATGACATTGCTGCGGCTCTCGGCGGAAGTGGCGTGAGGATAAACACGGCACAGATTAGATGCGGGACAGAGGTTTGAATACGTTTCTAGTAGCTAGTTGGCTAGTTTACGCAAACTTGGCATTCCTGGTCAAGATTAGTATTACTGGGTGTAGTGTTTGTGGTGTCCATTGGGTAAATAAAATAAAACACGCCTTTGATCACTCAATAGGTGAAGTAGGTAATGCGTACGGCGCACGTCCGAGATTGCTCACAGCTAGCGCGTGACTGTCCGGCCGTTGGCTGGAGCCACATATACTACACTGGCTTTTTAAGTTAAATTGTGCCAGGCGTATGACCGTAGGCTCTACACTTTTTTTTAATTTCTAGTAATTACACTCGTAAAATTACTACTTACTTAATAAATTACAATTTAAAATTTAAAAAAAATCAATTTTTTTACAATAATTAAGTAATTTTAAAATATTAATTAATCAACATTAACATTTCTCATATGAGTGATTGATGAACGACGGGCGCGATCGTTTTGTGGACGGGAGGACGGTAGTTACAAAATTTCATGAGTGCTTCCGTGTTTTCAATTTTAGAAGCAATCGTTAAGCTTTGTCGAAAACCTTCGGGCGGCATTCGACACTCGATAGGCCACTAACCCCTCCACCAATCTGCATTGAAACAGCGTGGTATAGTATGCTTTAAACCTGTAATAGGAGGTCCGACAGTAGGACGTCTCCATAGACACAACCTATGTTGTAGTAAATCTGAAATTGTGTTTTTTTTTCCTAAAGTACCTAACTGCCTCCAATGAGGTCTATTTTACCTGGTCTTATAATACTGCAAGCCCTCCATCCAGCATTCTCTGTCCAAGCGTACTCTGCAACCACTGTAGGTAAAAGGAAATTGCTTGACCTGATTTATTTAGGGCGGCTCGCTAGGTGCAGTTTAAAAGGTATTAGACGAGCCACCGTTACTATACAAGAATGTATCTTGATGCAAAACAAGCATATTAGATCGCATTTTGAGTTCAAACTACATTCAACCCGCTACCTGTATTCATAAATTATGATAAGAAGAATGGAGGTTTTATACATTATTTCAAGTAAACTGGCTGATGTTGCATTTCCTATGTAATTTCTGTACGCCAGTGCTTCTAGACTACAAAAAGTGGCAATCAAAACGCACAAAAGTTTAGGTATTTTGTTTGACTACTGTGAACCAGTTAGAATATGTAAACGATTGGTAAAGTTATTTTTGTAGATCGTAACTTAACAAACAAACGGTGCCAAAACTTGATTTGGGTGGTCACCGCTAAATTAAGAACCTAAGTTGTGAACATAGTTTTTTTTTTTGTATTTTGTATTAGGTACATTATCCTGTATAAATTATAATAATATATTTTATATTATATGTGTATATTGTATACACTTTGGCCTACCGTCCGTAGCAAATTTTCCTGTCTCGGGTCTACTGAAAAGAATTTCATAAGACATAAGTAGTACCTACCTGTTAAGTATAGATTGTCTAAAACGGAACCGCGGGACCTTTTTGATAGGTTGGTGTAAGTGCTGCCATGTCTAATCCCCTCTGTACCTTGTACCATTTACTTACTTTGTTACTATATTTATGTACCTATTTTATGCTGAAAAGTGTGTTCATAAAATATTAAATAAATAAATCAGTAATAGTTTATCACTATAGTAAAGAATTTCTAATCAAAATTTCAAAATCTTATTCGTTAAATATGACGAATCCAAATATAAAGATATTAATATACATCTCGTCTACGGGTGATGCAAATTTGAATCGCAATCTACTGAAATAGTCAAGGTCACACGTTTGGGATTGTGGTCGGGCTTCGAAACTAAAGGAAAGGCACAAGCGATATAGAGCGTGGAGTTATTTCGTTCAACATTATGTCGCTTTAGAAATTCGTAAATGAGGACCAATAAATAATAAGCAAAAAGGTCCAATAAGTATATTATTGTATATTTACTTCAGTGACAAGATAATTTTAGAAATAAAATAGAAATAAAATAACGCTTATTTCTATAAAATGCAGCGTACAAAAAACATTTAAAAAAAAATACAGAAACTTAAAAGAAACAAAGAAAAAAAAAGATACGTCCGTCATTTTAGTGGGTCATTTCCTTAGTATGAGTAGGAGGAGCCTTTAAAGGATACAAAGCCCCTTAGTTATAGAGTGGACTGTATTGATATAAAGATTAATATTACACGGTAATCGCGGAGTGAAATCTACGTAACAAATGTGCGCACGCCCGGTGTCTATCGTGGCCGAAGACAAAGTAGTCGTTATGCAGTCGCCTATGTGTCGCGTTCAGCGCACCTGGCAGACCCGCTGCCCGCCAGCAACCCGTCAGTGGCAAAAGCCTGAACAGGGTATGAGGGCTACAGGAGCTGGAGCTTTTAATGGCAATAAGTGTAAGTGGCCAGTAAGAGTAAGTAAGTAAGAGTCCCGTTTGAAGACAGTCAAAGAGCTTACTACCCTTTCGTTCGTGGCGCGTCCGATTAGAGGACACAAAAATTGACATTTCAACAGTCCACGGACGAAAAGCTACTCTTACTAACATGATCGACTCTAGATCAATGACATATTTTTCAACCAAAATATTTTACAACAATGACGCAACAAAATTCTTAATACTTTGGGTGACAGTGGAACCCGGTCCAGTCCCGGGCAAACTTTTCTCAATAAGCTCTCACACCTACAAATTAGCTCTACCTCCTCCCTCGTTGGTGTATTGGTTGCAACTGATAAGCTAGATGTCCTGAGCCCCGGATCGGGTAACAACTATTGGTATTGAAATGTCCGGTAGCAGCTCGGAGTCTGGATTTGTGCCCGGTGTATTGCAATACCACCGATCGATCCGATCTAACATAACTGGTCATAAGTGGGTGTGTTCACAACTCTGCCTATACTTTCTGGGAAATACAGGCGTGAAATTATGTTATGTTAGGTTAGGGTTTTCCAAGAAAAATTATGTATTCGTTGCGCGTGCAAAGTAATCTTGATTTCTTGGCCCAACATCTAGTCATGAATGTGAAGCAGAGATAATGCTGTTCGAATCAAATTACGGATTCCCCGGGACCCCGACCCTATGGTTGTAGACAGATAACTCGGAATTAATTTCAGGTAATTCATAATCCACACCAGGCGACACTTTCTTGGAAGCCATATTGGGAATTCTGTTTGATTAGTTCTCGGGCTGGAATAGAAACGTGAGAATTGTACCAAGATTATCTCAAGTCTTGGCAATATATGACAGGAATTATATTTATGGTCAATCAAGTAATAACTATCATACAACACTGCAACCCTTTTTTCCCAATGTAAGGCATGGATCACGAAATGGGAAGGGTTAAGATGTAGTTCACCAAATCGGCAAAGTGCAGATTGATAGGCATAACATGCCTTAAAAACAATACAATACAATACAAAACAATACAATACATTACAAAAATACCCTACAACATAGCAAAAAACACATACATACAGTAAATTACAGCTCATTTCGATAGCGATCTCTTCCAGACAACCAACCGTGAATGAAGGACAAATATATAAAAATAAATTTAAAATGGGTAAACATACAATTAAAAGCTTATTAAAATAACACAATGTCATGTTCACGAAGCGGATACTAAGACGCGTCATGAAGACAGTTTTGATCATAAATAAGTGAATAATGTGAAACATAATAAAAGACAAGAACAAGAAGAACAAGAAAGAACAAGAAGAAAGATGCATTAATAATAAGGTAATGAATAATTAATTTGAAGAATAGTGCGATTTAACTTGCTATTTGAAAGTATTAAGAGTAGGAACTTGTTTATCGAAAGTGGCAAGTGATTTCATAAAGTGACAACAAGAACACAGAATGATTTATCAAAATATCCAAATTTGCGTGAAGGAGTAGATAGAAGAAGGTTAGAGTTCAATTGGAGAACACGGTTAGCACCGTGTTGAGTGTATAGATATGAAAAATTTTCTTTGGGGTAACTTGGAGCAGAGGCGTTAAACAGCACACTGGGGAGCCACTTTAGTTTTGCACGGAATTGCAGATATGTGATCATATTTGCGAAGATCAAATATGAACCTTATACATAATAATATATTAGTATATTAAACATTATGGAATACTCTTCAGGCATGAAGATTAAATCGCGCTACTTTCCTTCAGTATTAATTAATTGCTTAAAACAAACATAATTTATGGGTGCGTTGCGAAGGAATTTAATACATGTCTTATACGAGTATGAGGCGTGGGGGTTCTAGGAAGGAAGGAAGAAGATCATTTTCTACAGACGCTCAAAGAATCTCTAAAGAGAATCCTAGGTTCTACTTAGTTTTAACTTCTTCTTTCTTGTTTCATGATTATAATATAACGAATTAATCTATTATTTTTATTAGTTTTCACTGCGATGTCACATAAGTTATTTAGGTAACGTTTACGCCACTAGGAGCGGATATAATGTTCATATCAATTTACAACGAAAGTTATGCAACCAAACTTTACAAAACTTACTTTAACTTGTATTTTGTCTGCTTTATGACACCGATTAATAAAGGCTAGTTTATTGTCAGTAATAAACGCGCCGTGAAAATGTTGAGCAATTTTCTAGAAAATACCCGAAACTTCAATTAAATGGCAGTGATAAAAATGTCGATCCTTTTACGATAGCGAAAGATTAAAGTTCCCGTTACTACCATATCTTCAATCTGAGTCACTAGGATACGAACTACAATGAGTGGTTGTCACGCTACGAGGGAGGGAGAGGGATGAAAATTTATTAATGTCAGCAAGAGATAGAACGATGTTTCAATTTTCCTAATTCAGGCTCGGTTGGTGCTTGAATCGCAGTATGGGTAAGGAAGATTACATATGTTTATATGCAACTGGCGATTTGGAATGAGGGCAATGTTTTTAGTTGGGGTTAGGGCAATGTTTTGTGGTCAATTATAACGTGATTTATATACCTATCGCTTAAAAAAATCGTCCGTATTAGCACGGACTACATTACTGTAATAAGTATCGTAATTAAATCGTTTACTAGCTGACCCGGCAAACGTTGTTCTGCCATATGAAATGTCAAAGTGACGAGAGGTTTCATGTAAACGACTTCACGTCGATGAACGACGGTTAAAATATTTGGATATTGTTCATACAAAAATACTAAAATCCGGTTTAAAAAATGAGGGATGTAGGTAGGAGGGTGAAAAATACTTTATAACCTATTCTCAGACCTACTAAATGTACCCACAAAATTTCTTAAGAGTCGGTCAAGCCGTTTCGGAGGAGTTTTGTTACAAACACACGAGAACTTTATATTAGAAGAGATAGTTAGTTGAATGTGCTAGTTTAAAGATCTAAATTCTCTTCATATAAAGAACACATTTTATTACGATTTTCTCTGTTACAGGGTTTCTTTGTAATATCATTAATATTTTACAGATAAGTTAATTTTTTACTTTTTTCAGTTACAAAAACTGATTTTTAAAACGATACAATATTGATAGATAAACAGAACTGTAAATAAATGTCGATATACAAAATTTGATCAAAATTGTGCACTTTGTGTTTTGTTTCTAGTCAGTAGGTGACATATTCTTTTAGATTCTAAACTGTGTCATTTGCGAGCACTAAATACTATGAACTTCACCTCTATTGTACATTTCATATAAAAATATTGTGTAAAAATTGGAAATTTGATGGCATTTATCCACCCTACCTCTAGACCTCCCGCAGTAGTGGGACGTCTATGCAGCTTAGCAAAGAACCTAAGAATTTTTTTTAATAATGTCGTATTTTCAACCTTCTAAGAAATTTTACTAAAACGTCAATTCTTACACTTATCGCTTCTGTAAACATTCTTGACTCCATTGCATACTAAGATAGTGGTGTGACATAAGTCATAAGCAGAAGCGTGAAGCGAGCGCGGAAGCGTAAAGCCAAGCGAAGTCTAGAATGTCTCAGAATCAGGTATTAAAGAAAATCTAATAATAATACACTCAGTCCATGCTTTTGAGGACACACAGCTGGCTGGTCATGGGTGGAATCCGTGAGTCGTTTACATTTAAAAACTGTAGGTGTAAATGTATGTGTGTAGGTATTAATTAAGAATAATGTTTAAATATCATTGAAACTGTTATGATTATACCGATCAGTACTCACTCAAAACACTCAAAATAATTTTATTCATAAAATCTGTATACTACAACTTACATATAGAATAAAACGCTCGAATTTCATAACTTAATGGAGCCATATCAACTTGCTTATCTGCGATTAAAATGTCGACCACAGCCAAACATTTTTGGTCTGTGCGTATCAATTTTAGGAAAATGTGATGATTTTCTGGGATTTCTCATAGAAACACGGGTGCTATTGTGATTGTGTGTGAACAATGAAGTCTCCGTGCATTCTACCTGGGTGTTCTTTTATAGTGAGTATCTGCTGTATTTAGAATAATAAAAACGATGAATATGTCCCTGTTGTGAGACTGCTGTTTTGTGTTGACAGTGATATTATTCAAAATATCTCAGCGTATAAAGTTAATACTACGTACGTTTCACAAGACGACATGTTTATAACTCTTCAGCATTTTTTTTTAAACATTGAATACGAATTCCATCTCTACTTCTCCGCAAATTCGAAGTCATCTAGTAAATACATTGTAGCGTAACTCAACAACTTCATTAGTTACCTTGATTTTATCAGCGCTTATTTTATCAACTCAATAATATCGGCGCCATCCTGTTCTTCAAACCATACAAACCTGAACATAATCATTCAAGATGTATAGATAATAGTACTTGATTAATATCAAAATTAATTGACGTTACTTTTCCTTCGTCTCCACCCGCATAATATTCCTTGATGTTTTCACAGTAATCTACGTTATCCTTTTTTTTATCTTACCATTCTGATGTTAAAATATCTCAATTCAATTAAAAACAATTCTATGCGAAAAGTGGATCAATAATTTACTAACAAACACACCTAGATATTTACACATTTTTCCTATAAATAAACATCATACATCGATGTTTTAGGCAATTATTTCAGTTCAGATCATTTCATTGAATTTTTTATTATCATTTATAGGTTCTAAAAATCACGTTTCTATTTGTACCTATAAAATTTTATTTCATTTCATCCATTATATTATTATCTCATTAATGTCTCGAAAACGTTTGAATTCTGCCAATAAAAAAATGGCTGATACAGTTTGATAAATGACCAAACTTAATTGTAAATATAGATTTATTTAATTAGAAAGAGGACCCTAGCTGGCCATGGAATAATCTTTTTAGTAATGATGCCTATCTAAAATGGAGCTCTACTTTATACTTATTCCAAAGGTAAAAACTCTTAGTTATATTTTGCACGTGGCATCGTGAATTTTTCTGTTTAGCTACGTGTTGTATCACATTTCGTGACTTTCCCGCTATTTTACTGGCTCTTTGTTCGATGTTTGAATGAATAACGCGGTATTTACCGCTAATGCCGTTCTCATTCAATTTTTGATACAGTTTTATACACTCATCGCGCTGGGTAGTTCTTTTGTTGAACGATTGTGTGTAATTTTGATAATTGCGCAAATTTTTGTGTATTTTCCAGTGTAGAGGGAGCTAATGCAATGCTAAGTAGACTAAAAAGTTATACAGATCTCGAAAATTATTTGCAGTATCGTGTTTTGAATGTAAGTTTGTTTTCAAAACTTTAACTAAATGTGACTGAGTGATATTCTACGCGATTCTGATTGTTACTCTGTTTTTTATAACTTGGCAGCCATTTATTTTGCCTTTTATATTTAAATAATATAGAAAGTTATAGAAATAATATATCCGTACATATTTTTTTTTTTAATTTTTATTCAGGTGCATTATAATAACGAGTTTTAATTCAAAAATGTGTTTTTCGAAAATATTGTCTGTCAGTCTATCTGTCTGAGAACGCATCACATAATAACCCGTAAATGGATTTAGGATTCAAGGCACTCCCCTGCATGAAGGTAGTGTGTTTTTGACCTGGAATTAGGAATATAGAGATACGAAAATGTATTATATGGTCTCCAATACAAATTCAGCGATTTTGTATTTTCAATCTAAAAAGTATTGAAAAGAGGGATGAAAGTTTTGTAAAGTGAAGAGATGTAATAATTTGTTCAGACAACGAAGCAACGCCGACTTTGCACGAAACTACCACAGTCTTAATCTACGCGAGCGAAGCTGCGGGCGTCCCCTAGTTACTAAATAATTATAACTTACGTGTAGCTTACACACATCTCGAGCTCTCCTATGACTTTTTTAAAGATATTTCCCTTTAATCTTTTGGTTTTTAATGAAGTAATAAGTCTACACAAATCTATAAGTTTACTGACTTATATAGAATTGTAATGAAAGTAGTTGACTTCGGTCAGGATTCATGGCTTCTCTATAAAAATGGAGTTGATAATAGGCGTAGAGTTGTAAGGAAATGCTATCGTAGATGGCGATGTAAATCATTGATTAGTTGACTCTTAAAGTTAAATCGTGTTTTCGTGAATTTCAATGAATTCATAATCAGTAACCATAATCGGGCGGCCATTCGCATTATATCTGATAGGGCGCTACGGATAAAATTATCGCTGGTACCGCTGGCTTGCTCTGACGTATGCGAGAGGAAAGGGACAATGTTACTGTGATAACACTTTTCATAATGGCACTTACATTCGGACGAAGGATATACGCAAGTGGGTCATTTGAATTGGTTAACTCGAACAAAGTGTACAGGGGATACGTGGACCTGTGGATTTTTATATCAGGACGAAAAATGGTAAATATTTCATTGATTTTTTTAAAAGTCGGGAATTTTAGGTTGAGGATGAAAACATTTCCATGTTTTTTTAAGTCTTTGCTTTATTTTATTTCTTATTTTGAGTCTGAATTTAATCATATACCTACTATTTTGTTGGAAAAAACTAAATTTAATATCAATCTACAGGCTTAATTTTTCAGGTTGATTTCTGTTAGAGCCAATAATTTATTTAATTCATGCATTTCCATAAATACCTGCAACATTGTTTCAATTAATTCAACGAAACCAATCACGCTTTAAGATAAGGATAGAAACAGATAAAGTTTTCTAGAAATATTTCATGTTACATTTTTTATCAAGAAACAATGATTTTAGCAAATTAAAAGTAAAACAATTATTTAAAAAGTTAGAAAGGATATATTTATAAGGGCGCGCGAAGTAAATACTCATTAACGTGCCAATTGAGACGCTTTTATTGTGGTCCTTGCCCTACGCGACACAGTCCAGCAACACGGGACGTGATTTGGAATGTTATCGAGGCTTTACAGAGCCTATGGCAGTTCTGATTCTTATGTAAAACTACTTATATCTATTACTGTTAGCTACTTTTTATAACAAACGAAGTCGAAGTTTTTTTTTTTTTTTCTTTTCACACACGGCCATCTGACCCCAAAGTAGGCGCGAGCCTGTGTTATGGGTGTCAGAGACTGATATACATACATATATATTTTTAAATACATACTTAAATAGATAATATTGACATCCAGACACAGAACAAATACAAGTGTTCGTCACACGAATATTTGTCCTTAGTGGGATTCGAACCCTTGGCGCAACAGACAGGGTCACTACCGATTGCGCCAACGGGCCTGTCAGTTTATATTAAATGGACTTTATACCATACTTAAATTTGAAAGATATGTGAGTGATAATTTGAGATTTGCAACATATAACAAGGAAACTATAAAATAAATTAAATTTCGCAATGGGTATTTTATGTGCCTACTAAGAAAGCGTGCGTTGCAACCTGGTTGCATCAATTAGTATCCGAAATACATTTAAGGCATACGCGACTTGATTGTTAAAATGTTTGTTACGAATCAAACAGTAGGTCAATGTCGTTAGGTCAATTTTGGTCGTCATAATTTCTTTTTCTATATGAATAATCATGTTTCTTCTCGTTTTTGTCAACCTAATGTAACTTCAAAGGAGGCAAACATACAGAGAACCCAATAAGATTAAATTTCAAGAAACAACTAAAACAAAATGTTAAGTTCTTAGGGCTCGTGTGCACTGTGCGTGTGCACTCTGCGGATGCATGCACATGTATTCTCGGGTGTAACGGATATAAGAACAGTGATTGTGCTATATCTTCCAATGCATTTGACAGCTGTTCTCTTGCGTTATCATTATTATTTTAGTTGGACACACGCAAATAATTAAAAATGGATTTAATCCACTTTATATTCATTGTTATATTGCTTAGCAACCACTTTATGTTGCTTAGTTACCACGTTTAACTTTTCGTTTGACTTTTGATTCTTTCACAGAAGGTTATTAAAAGGCTAAAGCCATAGGCTACCAAGCTAATTAAAAAATCTCTGGGCAGTTTTTTCACAT